>ML784794.1:132525-143888 GCA_009831015.1 Picea engelmannii
CCGCCTCACTCTTCTCAAAACCCAACTGTTGCAAATAGGCATCTATCCTCGAATACCAAGCTCTGGGAGCTTGTTTCAGCCCATACAATGCCTTCTTCAGTCTACACACATGAGACTCTCTCCCATGCACCTCAAAGCCCAATCACTGCTCAATATACACCTCCTCCTCAATAAGGCCATTCAGAAATGCCGTCTTCACATCCATCTGGTGGATCTTCCAACCCATCTCTACTGCAATGGAGATCACTACCCTGAGCGAAGTGTATCTAGCAACCGGCGCAAAGTTCTCATCATAGTCGACTCCCTCAACCTCTGAAAACCCCCGAGCCATAAAGCGAGCTTTGTATTTCTCAATGCTGCCATCTGCAGCATGCTTTAGTTTATAGAGCCACCTGGAAGTCACCAGCGACTTCCCCTCGAGTCTAGGAACAACTTCCCAGACATCGTTCTCCATGATGGAATTGTACTCTTCCATCATGGCATCTCCCCATACCTGTCTACTAGTGGCCTCCTCAAAAGTGGAAGGATCAGACTCTTGAATACTGCTCACCATCGCAATGTAGCTGCAAAACCTCTCGGGAGGTTTACTCTCCCTCACTGCCTGTCTGGGATTCCCCACTGAACCTTGTGCCTCCCTCAAAGTGTCCTGAAGCCACTTGGGCTTCCTCCTCTCTGAAGTAGTGTCTTGTGGAGGGGCCTCTCCCTGCTCAACCCCATCCCCTGAAGACAGTGATCCTGAAGTAGACTCTGAAGTACCTGATCCTGAAACCTGTGGACCAGTAGCCTGTGAACCTGAATCATGTGGCCCTGTCACCTGTGAACCCGTCGTCCCCAAAACTGGTGGCCCCGAACTCTATGTCACTGTAGTCTGTTGCGAACTCACCTGAATCTGTGGTGAAGACTGCTCACCCTTCTCTGTCCCTCTAGACTTCCTCCTCCATCCTCCTCAAATCTGACATCCCTCCTCAAGACAGTCTTCCTCAAGGAAGGAAGGTATATACGGAAAGCCTTTGAAGTCTCACTGTACCCAACAAAGATCTCTCTCTCTGCCATGGGCTCCAGCTTTGTCCTCTTCTCAGAAGGGACATATGAAAATGTGATGCACCCAAAAATACGAAGGTGCCCCACCTCAGGCTTCTTCCCAGAGAAAGCCTCCTCAGGAGTCATGCTCCCCACAGCATTGTGAGGACTCTTGTTCTGCAAATAAACTGTAGTGTAGCATGCCTCTGCCCATAGAAATAGTGGTAGCCCCTGATCATGTAACATGGCTCTCGCAGCCCCAACAATGGCCCTGTTCTTCCTCTTTGCAACCCCATTCTGCTGCGGGTTGTAAGGAATAGTCAACTCCCTCCTGATGCCCTCTCCTGCACAGAAGTCCATGAACTCCTTGGAGGTATACTCACCCCCATTGTTCGATCTCAAAACTCTGATTTTCTTCCCTGTCTGGTTCTCCACAAGAGACTTGAACTCTTGGAACCGACTGAAGACATGTCCTTTGGTCTTCATGAAGAAAATCCAGGACTTTCGAGAGAAGTCATCAATGAATACAACATAGTATAGGGAACCAGACAACGATGCCGAAGACATCGAGCCACATACATCTGAATGTATAAGATCAAGTATCCCTGCTGCTCTACTGTCACTGCTCGGAAAAGCAGTCTTGGTGTACTTTCCCAAAGCACACCCCTTACACAACTCATGGTGCTCTGAACTGAAATCTGGAACTCCCGTCACCATCTCCCTCAGAACTCTCAAAGCCCCATGATGCAAATGTGCCATCCTCCTGTGTCATAGCTCACATAGGTCACTGCTACTACTGGTAGAATGAATCAATGCTCTCACTGGCTGGAACAAAAACTTGTACAGCCTCTCATGTCTAGTACCAATCACTTTGGCCGAAGTGATGCTAGACCCTCTGGGGAAAAGAAGTCCATGAACTCCTTGGAGGTATACTCACCCCCATTGTTCGATCTCAAAACTCTGATTTTCTTCCCTGTCTGGTTCTCCACAAGAGACTTGAACTCTTGGAACCGACAGAAGACATGTCCTTTGGTCTTCATGAAGAAAATCCAAGACTTCCGAGAGAAGTCATCAATGAATACAACATAGTATAGGGAACCAGTCAACAATGCCGAAGACATCGAGCCACATACATCTGAATGTATAAGATCAAGTATCCCTGTTGCTCTACTGTCACTGCTCGGAAAAGCAGTCTTGGTGTACTTTCCCAAAGCACACCCCTTACACAACTCATGGTGCTCTGAACTGAAATCTAGAACTCCCGTCACCATCTCCCTCAGAACTCTCAAAGACCCATGGTGCAAATGTGCCATCCTCCTGTGCCATAGCTCACATAGGTCACTGCTGCTGCTGGTAGAATGAATCAATGCTCTCACTGGCTGGAAAAAAAACTTGTACAGCCTCTCATGTCTAGTACCAATCACTTTGGACGAAGTGATGCTAGACCCTCTGGGGAAAAGAAGTACATGACCATCACGGAACAAGACCTCATAGCCCTTCTCCTCAATAGTAGAAACTGACACTAAGTTCTTCTTCAAGCCCAGAACATATAGAACCTCTGTCAAAGTCATGGGAGGCAAAGACTCCCTCCAAAATGATACGATCCCACAACCAGCCACCTTGACCTCCCGGTCATCTCCAAGCACTACCTCTACATCTCCACACTGTGTAAGATCTGACAGGTGTTCACGAACTGTTGTCATATGGCGAGAGGCACCACTGTCAATATACCAAGTATCTAAAGTAGTGGTCCTTGAGGATAGACACACAATCAAGGAAAATTCCTTGTCAAACTTGGTGGAAAACTCTTCCACCTCTACTGAAGCTATTGTTTGTTTCTTCTTCTTGTTCGGACACTGACCTGCATAGTGCCCAAACTTATGGCATGCAAAGCACTTGACTTTGCTCATGTCTTTCTTCCCTTCACCCTTGGGCTTCTATCCTCCCTTTAGACCCTTTTTGAACTTCTTCTTGCTAGTGGTAGCAAGAGCCACATTCTCCTCCTCATGACCTATAGATGAACTGCCATGTACATAACCTCTCCAGGTCTCCTCCTGAACAAAGTCATCCCAAAGACATTCCCAACCGGGAAGCTTCTCCCTAGCAACAATGCCCTCCACAAAAACAGCCCATTGTTAGGAAATTCCATTCAATGTTGTTCTCACAAGATCACTGTCAACTATGGCTTCCCCCATAGCTCCAAGCTCATCCCTCACCTGTGTCAATCTAGTAAGGTATGTGACCACATTTTCAGCCTTGGTCATTTTTATGCTTTTTAGTTNTCCCTCACCTGTGTCAATCTAGTAAGGTATGTGACCACATTTTCAGCCTTGGTCATTTTTATGCTTTTTAGTTTTTCCCTCAAAACCATTTTTCGGTTCTCATTTGTACTCTGGTACAATTTAGTCAAAGACTCCCACATCTCTCTTCCCCGTCAAGTGAGGAATCAAATGATCCTTGATGGCATCAAGAATAAATCTCTTAGCCTTGATACTCTTCTTAGTATAGGCTGCAAGAAGAGTAGCATCAGTAGGTACCACAACAGGATGAGTAGTGGTATTCTCCACAATGTCCAACAACTTGTTTTCTTGCAAAAGCAAGATCATCCTCTCCTTCCAAGCACCAAAATTTGTTGCCCCATCAAGTCTGTCCTCAACTCTCAAACCAGTAGTCATTGACCCTTTTCTGCTAAAAATAATAAATTCAAAAATCTGCCCTGTGAAGTGATTGTTGTCCCAACTTTCTGTCTGCTGAAATCTCTGCTTCCCTTCAACTCAGCTCTGATACCATGTAAAATTTTCAGACCCCAACCCAATTTTAGTCTCGCTGATTTTTCAGCCAATGTTAAATGCCCAAACCTCAGTTTTATATCAGCATATAAAAACTTAGCAGAAAATAAACTTCAGAACTGAAACATGAGGATTCTGAACATCGTTTATAACGCAAAAATAAAATATCAGCAGCATATAAAACTCAGAAAATTATAGACACGGGAATTTTCGGTCTAACATCGACCCTGGAAAAACCCACAAGGGGAAAACCAGTGAGAGAGGGCTTTTTATTATTTATGAACTTCAAAGAAATTTCTTCTACAGCATATTCATCTTCAGAAATTACAAAAACTTATCTCAGACTTTCTTTCGCAAAAAATCCTTCTAAACAGTCCTGGAAAAAGCTCCTCGATTTCTGTGCCAGAAATTTGTACAACTGTACAGCTATAAATGTTGTACGGACTGTCTCGGTTTCCATGCCAAATTTCTACTAAGACTGTACGGAATATGCAACAGGAACAACTCCTCAAAAAGCATGCCCAATCTTCTCAAAAACTGTGTTGTACGACCCTTGAAATTCGTGCCAAAAACTGTACGGACTATATGGAATTTCACCCAAAAAATTATGACAGCAGATGCCTCAATTTCTGTGCCAATAAATGACTGTATGGAAGCCTTGGGATGCATGCCAAACGTCTCAGAAAAACTTCTGCTATCTCCCTCGATTTTTGTGCATAATAAATGGTTGTATGGCCTCTAGAAATCCGTACCATACGGTCTGCATTCAATGTTGTACTCTGCCTTGAAATTCATGCTAGCTTGCTGCCTTGGGATGTGTGTCCAACTCTACAAATGCTGCCTCTTCTTCAGCTCGACCTCTCTCTTTCTCTCCAAAAGAAAAAAAAATGAACAACCACATCAAGAATGGTGCGCCCTCATACCCTAATCGACCTCATGAGGGAAGGTGAGGGGTTTTCTAATCCAACAGTTGAGATTAGATTAAATGAGTGGCTGAGATTAGATGTCTCTTCACTCACCCTCACTTTAGTCATAAAGTCACATTTTAATTTGCATCTCACAAATTAAATGACTAGGGCCCACAATAGGCACTTTCTCACCCCTTAGGCGCCTAGGGAAGAGAAACACTTGCCTTGGTACTTTATTTAATTAAAAATTTAACAACTAGAACTTATGCAGTGACCTTCATATATATCAAAAGCTGGCAAACCTTTTCAAATATAAGATTTGGAACAAAATATATCTAAGGAAAATGGTCCACAATTATGAATTATAGAGAACCATCATCTCAGTTCTCAAATTGGGTAATACAGAGTTATAAGTTTGGCCAGAAACGGTACTGCTTTACTTGCATTTGTTATATTAATAACCAATCTAGGGACCTGGGGCAATCCATCTGAGAGGAATGCAGAGGAATTTATCCATGGAGGATGGAACTAAACCTATGTTAGGAATGGCTAACATGGCCACTAGAACTTATGCAGTGACATTCAATACATCAAAAGCTGGCAAATGTTTACAAATATAAGAGTTGGAAACAAAATATATCTAAGGCAAATGGTCCACAATTATGAATGTTTCTATAGTGGATGTTATAAAATTTGGTGAACATAAAGAACATTTTAGCAAAAAAGGAAAATGAAAAATATTATAATAATTTTACATTCATTTGGCCAACCCCGAGATCAAATATAATGGAAAGGTTATTGCTGGTCCATCAATATCCGAGCACTGACAGCAAGGCTTGTCACCCATAAAATTGAAACACTTTGGAATGGGCTGTTTGAAAGCAAACAATCATTGTTACTTTTATTTTGAAGACTCGTGGCTCTTGTCCTAACTGACTAAAACTGTTGATTTCAGATTAAACCCTATAGTAAAATAGTAAAACGACCTTTTTCAGAAGGAACTGAAAGCTTCACAGCTTTTGAATTATAGAGAACCATATTCTCAGTTCTCAAATTGGGAAATGGTACTGCTTTACTTACTTTTGTTTGAAGAGGAGATATAACACAGCCATCTGACCCCTGATATTTCCCACGTAGCAGTAGTCTTAGCTCCTTATTTTCCTCGTCTAATAATTGCACCTGACACACCTTAAAAGCTGTTAACAAGCTGGCAATGAGTGTCGGAAAGTGAAGGTTTTCAAATTGTTGGCATTTAAAATATGTGCAGAAAGTGAAGTTTTTTTAATTGTTGGCATTTCAAATATGTGCAGAAACTTTAAAGTGAAGTTTTTCAAATTGTTGGCATTTCAAATATGTGCAGAGGGTGAAGGTTTTCAGGTTTTCAAATATCTGCAGAAATCATTATTGCATCAGATCAGTCCTAAGTTTTTAAAAAAAGAGAAGAATTTCAAAGAGTTTTTCAAAATAGAATATTTTCATCTCTAAGCGAATTCAGCTCAAATATTGCCATCATTGTCATCATCCCACCTCAATCTCTGCCTTCTCAAGATTGCTCTTGATACTGTCTTTCTCTTGCCTCAGGGACTGTACCTCTATGTTCAATAATTGAGCTTTCTTCTCAGACGCCTCTAGCCTGGCATAAACAAAAATGAAAAAATATGATAAGACAAAGTCACAAAGGTGCCTAAGAAATTGATACAACCTGCTAGATGTGCCAGAGGCACTACGGTGTTACCTATTACTGAGTTTGGTAGTGATGAGACCATAAATTATCAGGTCAGAAAGAATGATCGATAGCACCTAAATAACAAACCCATTTCTTCTCATGTTGACAGTAAAATTTGTTAGCCATTTTTTTCTGAGAGACAGAAATTCAAGAGCCAAGTCTTTATTTTTGGCCAGGTCGGAGAATCTTTATCTCACTGATAAATAAAAGAATATACCTGATGCAATCAGACCTTACCCACCTTCCATGCAACTCTGATCCCATTTCCTTGATGACAGCTTCAAGATTCAAATATATCCTGGCTATCGCTTCTTTCTTTTCTTGCTCTGTGGCCTTGCATAACACTTTGGCAACAGCTGAGGATACAACAGAATTAACAAGCAGCTGGTCCCTCCAATAGTCTTCTTTAGCATTTTTCTTAGAGGTTTGGCATTCATTTAACTGTTCCTCACTTTTCTGCAGCAATGAGCAACAAATACATTGAATCATACATATGTACATACATTAAATCATCTTTTTATTCATATGACACTATTCTCAAGGGAAATTCTTAGTAAAAAAATTATCGACACCATTTCTTAGACAGAAGCATGAAAATATAAAGATGGGTAGAAGTTAGAACAGACAACATTATTTTCAGTCATAAAGATCCGAGTGATGATCAAGGCACAAAATAAAAAAGAACTGCATATGGCTGACTATGTTTGAAAAAAAACCTTAAGGTTCTATGGTATCAAAAGATAATGTGTTGAAGAGGGCAGGTAGGCAGTAATTCTAACATAATAGTGGTCAAGTTCATAGATTGCATTAAGGGGCTTAAATGAACTAGAGAAATTTGCTTGCTTGCTGTATCAGTATTATTTTCTTATTGTCTGGACACATGCTTCCGTGCTTTAATTCACTATTGTCAACATGCCCTAGGTTGGCCTTGCATAACAATTTGGCAACAGCTGAGAATACAACGGAATTAACAAGCAGCTGGTCCCTCCAATAGTCTTCTTTAGCATTTTTCTTAGAGGTTTGGCATTCATTTAACTGTTTCTCACTTCTCTGCAGCAATGAGCAACAAATACATTGAATCATACATACATACATACATTAAATCATCTTTTTATTCATATGACACTATTCTCAAGGGAAATTCTTAGTAAAAAAATTATCGACACCATTTCTTAGACAGAAGCATGAAAATATAAAGATGGGTAGAAGTTAGAACAGACAACATTATTTTCAGTCATAAAGATCCGAGTGATGATCAAGGCACAAAATAAAAAAGAACTGCATATGGCTGACTATGTTTGAAAAAAAACCTTAAGGTTCTATGGTATCAAAAGATAATGTGTTGAAGATGGCAGGTAGGCAGTAATTCTAACATAATAGTGGTCAAGTTCATAGATTGCATTAAGGGGCTTAAATGAACTAGAGAAATTTGGTTGCTTGCTGTATCAGTATTATTTTCTTATTGTCTGGACACATGCTTCCGTGCTTTAATTCACTATTGTCAACATGCCCTAGGTTGGCCTTGCATAACAATTTGGCAACAGCTGAGAATACAACGGAATTAACAAGCAGCTGGTCCCTCCAATAGTCTTCTTTAGCATTTTTCTTAGAGGTTTGGCATTCATTTAACTGTTTCTCACTTCTCTGCAGCAATGAGCAACAAATACATTGAATCATACATACATACATACATTAAATCATCTTTTTATTCATATGACACTATTCTCAAGGGAAATTCTTAGTAAAAAAATTATCGACGCCATTTCTTAGACAGAAGCATGAAAATATAAAGATGGGTAGAAGTTAGAACAGACAACATTATTTTCAGTCATAAAGATCCGAGTGATGATCAAGGCGCAAAATAAATAAGAACTGCATATGGCTGACTATGTTTGAAAATAAACCTTAAGGTTCTATGGTATCAAAAGATAACATGTTGAAGATGACAGGTAGGCAGTAATTCTAACATAATAGTGGTCAAGTTCATAGATTGCTTGCTGTATCAGTATTATTTGCTTATTGTCTGGACACATGCTTCCGTGCTCTAATTCACTATTGTCAACATGCCCTAGGTTGTCATTGAATAAAATTTGTGTGAACATGCAATACCAAAACAACTAATCACAGGCAATGAATTTCTTGAGATTTAATAAATATTTTCAAGACAATAATCGATAAACCATTTACATCTAAATGGATTTGAAAATTGAATAATTTTTCATTTGTAATGATAATTTCTGAAGCCTTTGAAAACTTGTATTCCATACTAAGCGGAAACAAATAAATTACAACTCACTGTTCAATTAACAAGGCAAAATGTTTATGAGAGACTCAAAAATAGGCAGAAGCATGGAAACATGAAGACAGATTTAATGTATATTTTCAAGACAATAATCTATAAACCATGTACGTTTAAATGGATTTGAAAATTGAATAATTCTGCATTTGTATTGATAATTTCTGAAGCCTTTGAAAACTTGTATTCCATACTATGCTGGAACAAGGTAAAATGTTTATGAGAAAACTTGTATTCATATCAGGTAAAATGTTTATGAGACAACTGACTCAAAAATAGGCAGAAGCATGGAAACATGAAGACAGATTTAATGTATACTTTCAAGACAATAATATATAAACCATGTACATCTCTTACAATGGATTTGAAAATTGAATAATTCTGCACTTGTATTGATAATTTCTGAAGCCTTTGAAAACTTGTATTCTAAGCTGGAACAAATAAATTACAACTCGCTGTTCAATTAACAAGGAAAAATGTTTATGAGACAACTGACTCAAAAATAAGCATGGAAACATGAAGACAGATAGAAGTTAAAACAGACTTAATATTATTTTCAATCATAAGGATCTGAGTGATGATCAAAGCACAAAATAAAAAATAACTGCATATAGTTCACTATGAGTGAGAATGAAGTTCTAACTTCTATGGTCCATACTATGCTGGAACAAATAAATTACAACTCGCTGTTCAATTAACAAGGTAAAATGTTTATGAGACAACTGACTCAAAAATAGGCAGAAGCATGGAAACCTGAAGACAGATTTAATGTATACTTTCAACTTTCAAGACAATAATATATAAACCATGTACGTCTCTTACAATGGATTTGAAAATTGAATAATTCTGCATTTGTATTGATAATTTCTGAAGCCTTTGAAAACTTGTATTCGAAGCTGGAACAAATAAATTACAACTCGCTGTTCAATTAACAAGGAAAAATGTTTATGAGACAACTGACTCAAAAATAAGCATGGAAACATGAAGACAGATAGAAGTTAAAACAGACTAAATATTATTTTCAATCATAAGGATCTGAGTGATGATCAAGGCACAAAATAAAAAATAACTGCATATAGTTCACTATGAGTGAGAATGAAGTTCTAACTTCTATGGTAGCTGAAAGAATACAGGAGCAGATGATCCTCTAACCACATCGAAATATAGAGTGTTAAATATGGCAGGTAGGACAGTAATTCTAACATAATAATGTTCAAGTTCATAGATTGCATTCAGGAGCTTAAGTGAACAAGAGAAATTTGGTTGCTTGCTGCATCTGTCTTATTTGTTTATTGTCTGGACACGTGCTTCCTTGCTCTAATTCACTATTGCCAACATGCCCTAGCTTGTCATTGAATAAAATATGTGAACATGCAATATCAAAACATCTAATCAGTGGCAAGGAATTTTTGGAGATTTAATGTATATTTTCAAGACAATAATCTACAAACCATGTACATTTTGCAATGGATGTGAAAATTGAATAATTCTGCATTTGTAATGATACAATCTGAAGCCTTTGAAACTTGTATTCATACCAAGCTGGAACAAATAAATTACGACTGACTGCTCAACTAAATGTTTATGAGACAACTGACTCAAACATAGGCCAAAGCATGGAAACATGAAGACAGATAGAAGTGAGATTAGAAAAAAAATTATTTTCAATCGTGAAGATCTGAGTGATGATCAAGGCACAAAATAAAAAAGAACTGCAAATGGCTGACTATGATTGAAAATAAGGTCCTATGGTAGCTGAAAGAATGCAGGAGCTGGTTCATCAACCACATATCAAAAGATAACGTGTTGAATATGGCAGGTAGGACAGTAATTCTAACATAACAGTGATCAAGTTCATAGATTGCATTAAGGTGCTTAAAATAACAAGGGAAATTTGGTTGCTTGCTGCTTCTGTATTATTTGCTTATTGTCTGGATACACACTTCCTTGCTCTAATTCACTACTGACAACATGCCCTAGGTTGTCATTGAATAAAATTTGTGTGAACATGCAATACCAAAAGTTAAAACAACTAATCAGTGGCAATGAATTCTGGAGATTTGGTGTATATTTTCCAGACAATAATCTATAAACCATGTACATTTTGCAGTGGATTTGAAAATCGAATATCCCTGTGTTTGTAATGATACTTTCTGAAGCCTATGAAAACTTGTATTCCATACCAAGTTGGAACAAACAAACTGTGACTGACTGCTCAACTATCAAGGTAACATGTTTATGAGACAACTGACTCAAAATAGGGAACTAACTTTGAAGCAACACCAAAACCAAATGTCCAAGACAAATGTAAAATCAGGGAAAGAGCACAAGAACATTATTAGTTATAAGCTTGAAAAAGGCTTCAATCTATAGTTTTACCATGAGTCTTTGAAGTTCAACCAAGTATCACAGACCTAGTTCTTTTTTGATAGCATGCTTCCAGTGAACATGAGAACACAAGCATGTGGACCTGAGCATGCAAGCAAGTGGACGTATGAAAGCAAACCTTTCGCTAAGATTCCACAACTGGATGGTATCTATTCCACCAAATTCGCCTAGTACTTGTGTTAAATTTATAGCAGCTGCAAAAGCCATTCTCCGGGAGGATGGCAAAGACCCTAGCT
>ML784794.1:173538-198679 GCA_009831015.1 Picea engelmannii
CACAACTCCAATCACAACGAATAGCATTCGTGCAAGAAAGGTCAGAAGTACACTGACTTTTGATATTGGGGATAGAGAAATAGTTATGAAACGTTATTTTGTCGAATCAGATTATCGTCGAAACTTAATCAAAGGATCCATACATGCTCAAAGACGTAAAATTATGATATGGAAGAGGATGCAACTGAATTGTATCTTTTCGTACATGTAACGTTGTGACCTTTTTGACCTTTTTATCTTAATGAAATACAATTGTTACTATGAAAAAAAGGTCTTTATCTATAAGGTCTTGTTACTATGAACAACTTCATTTGAATGACCATTAAGCAATTGAATGGGATTTTAATAACTCTTTTATCTTTCAAATAACCAACACAAAATGACTCCATACAAAAATGTCAAAAAGTAGCTCATTTTGTACCACATTGAATGTAACAAAACTCTTACTTTAACAAAGGCACGTCATTCCCTAGTCAACAAAATAGTTAGGGAACAACCTTCGTAAGAAATCTTGTACATCTCGCCAATTAATTTCTCAGGTAAGAAAAAGGACTTGAAAATATTCGTGAAATTCATGTCGACTTGACTCACCATCAAAAGGCTCAACTCGGCTAAACAAACGTTAATAAGTATGTCTTCAACATAATATTGAGTTGTGTTGTTTTATTATTTAGCAATTTGTAAGATCTTCAAAGATTTATTGTCACAATATCTAAAGAATGTTTTATTTCCAGCTTAGAAGAAATGTTAACATCATACTCAAACAATGAATAGATTGAACTAGAGGCACAAAATGTTGAGTTAAAAGGGCAATGCTTAGGATTTGAGAGCATTAGATGGTGCAAGTCATGTGATAAAAGAACTTAGGAGTGATTTTCTAAATGATGTAAAAAAATTCTAAGTTCAGGATATAAAACCATTTATCCCACATGCATAACTGGAAATACTAGCTATAAATAGGCTTTTAAGCCTTGGAGTGGGAGATAAGATAAGATAAGATAATTTTATTAATGTCCAACCAGAGGACCACAAATAGGTCAAAGGGACTGCTAAGTATAAAAGTGTGGATTACAAAGTGGGAGTGCAAAGGCCGCTCCTATAAAATATATAAAAGCAGCGTGAGAGAAGCAGATCTAGACTATGCTATACTAGATATGACTTGTAGTCCTACGACAATGAAATCGAAAAGCAGATTGGTGAAATCCCTTCAACCTCAAATCAACAAAGGCTATGGCTCCCTTTCTCTCCTCGAGTACCAATGCTTCCAGAACTGCTTTCATGACATCATATGGATGAACATGGCTCAGGAGCCAAGGTTGGAGGGGAGACTCGAATGGGCAGGGAAGATAGTGAAAGAAAAGGTCTCAGGGGAATGACAAAGAGGCACAAGCAACTCACACCTCCTTCATGAAATAAAGAGGTGTTTCTTGCAACAAAGGAAGTAGCTATATGGTATACAAAGGAGGGGATAGGAGGGGGGATCATGAAAGAGAGAGTGAAGAAGCTATCTATGGTGTGCCTTGTAGTCATTTTTGTACCACTAGTTCATAGGGTTGGAACCCATGGTTCACGAGATGGGATGGAATGCTATTAGTATGAGGATATGAGCTAAGAGTTGCTTCTTAGATGGAAAAATAAAGGTGATCATATTTGAAAGAGGCAAACTCCAAGGACAAGAAGTGGGAGATAAGAGGGAGTAGCTGGCAAAGGCAAGAAAAGAAGGCATCCAAATCCCCTCGTCAAACAAGATAGCGATACAAGGGGGGCTAGAGGGAGGGGGGGGGAGGGCAGAAGGTTGGCTTTGAGGGAGAAGGACAAGAGAGCGTGGAAAGCTAAAAGAATAGGAGTGACTAAAAACCGGTGCATATGAAGGAGTAGATCCTAGTTGGCCAAGACATAATCGACCATACTAGTCCCCTACTTTGCAAAAAACATGTAAACTTATTGGAATCAAGAAAGCGAGGAAGGTCATTCAAGATCAACAGCTCATGGGACTCATTGAGGTGCAAAATATGTTGGTTGTACGTTGTAAGGGGTTCCAAAGTGTCATCCAAAAGCCTATGGAGGTCCACTAAATCCAAATCAATCTCATGAAGATAAAAGGCATCCTCTAATCGGTCAAGGAGTGGAATCCGGAAGGATCTAGTATTGGCATTGAAGTCCCCCAAGAGGATGACATCACCCAAGGCCAATTATTGAACAACATTTGCATGTAGATCCTGGTAAAGGTCCCTATCAGAGTTCCTATAGAGAGAGCAAACCCTAAGGATGTCAAGGGGAGTCCCTATGGAGAGCATTGGAGAAAAGTATTTTGGCAAGTATTTTAGAGACTACATTCCTAGGCTAAGCTTGGTGAGCATACCTTGCTTAGTAGAGATTGTTGGTCCTAAGTTGGTGTCAAAACCTCCTCAAGAAAACATTTGTCCTAACATCATATTGGCAATAATTACTAATAGTTTAGTGTTGTTTCTATTGACAACTATGAAAATTATTTGTTGTTTGTGCCCTATTAATTTTACACCACATATTAGTTTTTAGATTTTCAAATTGTTTCAAGGATAGGATAGGATTTTATTAAATGATGTATGTAAGTAATGTAATAAAACAACTTAGGAGTGTTAGAGAGAAATTATCCAAACTAAGTTTGTGATGTAATCCCATTTAAGTGGGAATACCAGCTACAAATAGGCTCCTAAGCCTTACAAAGAGCAATGAAGAAAACTATTTTGCCAAGGCTTTTGGAGATTCCGGTCTTAGGCTAAGTTTGGTAACCATACCTTGCTGGGAGATTGTTGTTCCCATTGATGTTGTTGAGTTTTACTATTTCTAGTATTCTGGAATATGTCAATTAATTTTGTTGTTGTAGTCTCTACCATTGATGAATTTACTATTATAGTTCTAGTATATTGGTAGCTATTACTAGTATTTCATTGTTGTTTCCATCGTTATGTAATATGCCTTCAACTGTAAGACTATAGCAGGCACTTGTTGAGATTCATAAAAGAGAGAAGATTGAATGGAACCAATAACAAACCCTAATTCTGCAATAAAAGAAGAGATATGATAGAACTAGGGCAATGATAGAACAACCAAGGATAGTGCAGCCCTATAAGAGGGAAAAAACAACCAAGTACAAAAGCACTAGAGAAAGAGAGAAACCAAGAACAAGAGAGTGCAATACTTCGGTGCCCATAGGCTAATCACTTTGAAAAGAATGAAATAATAATGACTTGATGTGATGAAATTACAAATGAGACTTGTGTATATATAAGAACTCAAGAGTAGAGCACTTTGTCATCTTTGTATTTTTGTAGAGTATGCATAACACACACAATAATTAATTAAAATCAAAGCCCACGCATACAACAACAATGACCTCTTTTATAGAGATTGTACATTGTGGTAAGATCTAACTAATTCTAATTAGAGAGAAAGAGGTTGAGAGATTATCTCAACCATCATCCAACAATCTCTATTAGTAACTCAATGCCTAGTGACTAGTTACAATTTGGCATTATTACACATAAGCCTTATAATCTAACACCTCAAACAAAGAATTAATGCATACTCTACAGAAATACAAAGATGACAAGTGGCAAGTGGACCTATGCAATGGAGAAAGAGGTGCCAAGTCAAACTTGGACCTATAAGCTAAAGGACAAAATGTAACATCACTTTTACTTATGAGGGGGTGTGTTAGGGCTAGATGTCTCCCCAAGTGGTTCTCTAGGGTTAAAGACATTTCTAAGGGAGGTACACCCTAGGTAGGAGACTTTTCATGGATTAAAATATTGTTTTCACTTCTTTAAACCCTAGATGGATGAAACCCTAATTTGGGATGGAGAAAGGTATAAATGGAGGAAAGCATCATTTGCTAGAGGCATGGTTGGAAATGTGGGAGATCCCCTCCAAGCTTAATTGAAGATCTTTTGGGAGGAAGAAGTTAAGAGGCATTTCAATGTGAGGTTCTTCATCTTTCTTTTACTTTTCTTATGTCGATTTGATGATTGGAAATTACTAGAACATATCTGCTGGAATAATCTTTGTAGAAACGCAATTTTGCTCCAATAAAAAGATGTTAGGGTTGAGGTGAAACCCTCCCTTCATCTTGTTGTAATCATTGTGTTTATTAAAGGATCATTGTCTTGTGATTAGGATTGTTCACTCTATTTTGAGAGATGCCCTAGCTAAGGTTGAAGGGTAAGTGTGGCACATTTAGGCCCTCTTGATCCCTGGGTGAAATCACACTTGAAGAATGATGTATTGTTGGATGTTTGTCCTACAAAGAAGGCTTCTTCCTCTTGTCTACTTCATTTATGGTTTCATATATGGTTTTCCTTTAATTATTCATGGTTGCACATTATTACTTCACTAATTATGTACTTGTGAGGACCATCTTTGGAAGGGCCCTCTTTTAATTTTCTACATATTTAATGTGGTTAGTTGGAGCATGTTTATAATAGCCCAACCAAACCTCTTTCCATATTGTTCAAACCCTCTTAATTGTTGATCCTGACTTGGATAAGCATTGGTCTTTGCAATCCACCATCCCCTAAATCCTAAAGAATATCATAAATATCTTTTCTAGGGTTTCCCCTTTTGACCCAAAGGAGACCCCGACCTAAAGTGAGAGGGAGAGTTGTTGTGGTGACAGTGGGCAACCTTCCTAAGTGCCCCTAGGGTTTCATTTCATTCAAGAATTTAAATATCCTTGAGTGTCGGCCTAGGATGTAACAAATCCAAAAATCCTAGTTCCACAATCACAAAGAAGGCCTAAGAGATACCACTAGCCAAAAATCTCTAGATTGGCTATTGAATTGAGTGAGGGGGGTTCACA
This sequence comes from Picea engelmannii, assembly GCA_009831015.1. Lineage (NCBI taxonomy): Eukaryota > Viridiplantae > Streptophyta > Pinopsida > Pinales > Pinaceae > Picea > Picea engelmannii. The sequence continues at coordinate 178,376 of ML784794.1, forward strand.
CCCCACTCCAAAACCATGTTGAGATTTATAGGAGAGAGAGGATAGAATGGAACCAACAAAAAACCATAATTCTTCAATAAAATAAGAGATATAACAGCACTAGGGCAGTGATAGATTAGCCATTGATAACACAACCCTATAATAGAAGAAAAACAAGCACAAAAGTGCTAGAGAGATAAATAAATCCAGAACAAGAGAGCACAATACTTTATGGTGCCCATAGGCCCATCGCTTTGATAAGAATGAAAGAATGATCACTCAATGTGATCAAATTACAAATGAGAGTTGTGTATATATACACAACTCGAGTAGGGTGCTTTCCCCAATAGGAATTTTGGGCCCACTTGACCAGGTCACCCTTAACCAAACCTAAATATAATAACAAGGTCAGCCTTAGTTGAAAGTGAAGCTTACACCATTGTCAACACTACTATCAAAATTGTTGTTGTTGTAATTGTGCCCTATTAATTTCATATTACATATTAGTTTTCACATTTATATATTGTTGTTGTGAGTTTTTGTATGTTATCATATCAAATTTTGAGGCAGTCTCATGATAGTGAGTCATTGAGGAAGTAGTTTGGCTCAAAATACTTGTTTCAAATTTTCAAACGTTATGGCAACAAGTCACAACTGTTGTGACCTTGACACATATAAAAAGCTAAATAGAATAGGGAAACAATCCCAGAACCCAATTATTCTAGAATGCAAAAGTTAAATATGCATTACTCTTAGTAGGATTTTGTAGTACAATAAAGGTGCACTACATTTCGATATCAACTTAAATGTGAGGACACATTCGAAAGTGAATTTTAGCATTTATATTATATCCAAAATTCATTAAGTGGATATTATTAACATACTCTCAATCTCATAACATGTGACATGTTGCATTTAATCAAGCGTACAATTTCTAACACAACACTTGTGTTTCAAAACAACTTTCTTAACCTCCCATAGAAATTGATCGTTTGATATAAGAGCCCTTTAAACATTTGGTATGAACCAATTATCCATATTTGAAACACTTTTTACTAAAATCAAAGAAACTAAAATAGTGTTTAAGGTAGATAGAGCAAATCATTTCTCTCCTAGAAAAAGTGTGTATAATGGTGCCTTTTGAATTGAGAAAAATATATCATTTTTGTTCTACCCCCAACAAAATTGCAAACATATTTGAGAAATAATAAAGTGTGTATATATCACTTTAGTGTGAATATACCCATAAATTTGACAACCTAGTTGGAGCTAGGCGCTTGGAACTTTTGCTTGATAGTTTTTCACAAAGTGAGCTACATTGGTTTCCCACCCCACTTGATGTTGAGCATCCTATCTACTTGATTAAGTCAATGAGCCAATGAAAACTTATTCGTACACTACAGTGGATGAGTGTCGAAGAAAAACTCATTGAGAGGGTTGGGACTGACTAAGATTGTAGCAATCCACTACAATCTAAGATCCAAAGACAACCTTATTGAGAGGATTGGAATTGATTGAGATTCCAGTAGTCACATGACTGGCCTACATTTTGAGAATTAATAAAGTGTATATCATTTTAATGTGAATATACTCATTGATTTGACAACCTAATTGGAGCTAGGCACTTGGAACGTTTCTTGATAGTTTTGGGTAGAGTGACCTACATTGGTTTTGCACCCTACTAGAGGTTGGGAATTTAGTTCACCCATACACCAAAATGGGTGAGTATTGGTTACAAACAACCCTATTGAGAGGGTTGGAACTTGGGACCCACTAAGATTGCAGTGGTTGTTTGATCCATATGCTCAAGGTGAAATATCCCTGATCCCGCTGATCAAGATATTTTCTACTGATCCAATGTACTACTGTCTTGCAGATCTGATACACTGGGGGTTTCTGGATGAGTTTCAGTTGTGTGTTTGAGATCTTTATGGTTATTGCATGTGCATGTTGGTTATTTTAGGTGCATGTTGGTTATTGCATGTGCATGTTGTGTATTTATGGTTTAAACGGTATATAAAGGATGCATGCGAAAGTAAAGAACATCAACTGCCCAATAACATATATTATGCGACTCAAGCATGGAAATACAATAACACACTGGAAATATAGAGTATAATCGTCAACTAGATCTCATGGATCGTCATTGGAATACAATCAAATAGCATAAAAATACCCGTGATCAGAAAATGAATGCAGATCTGATGCATGCACAGATAGATCGACAAAATTATGTGACTCCGGAGAAATATGGTAACCGCTACCAACTAGAAAACTCGTCCGAAAGGATAGACCGTCAAAATGCGCTGGAAACTACTCCAATAGAAGCGCCCTGGCCTCTAGACTGGAATGGATGAGTGTCAAATATCAAATATGGCCTCTGAAGTACTGGATCTGGACCCTTGGGGGGTTTGCGCACCTCCTGGGACACTGGATGCGCCCCGAATGATTCCACCGACAGAATCAACTACTATAGTGCTCAAAACGATTGTCTCGCCAAATGCGGAACTGGGTCGGAAGGGTTTCCCCGGATCTGTCTTGATGCTCCGTATGCAACCCCAAATGTACTGTCGGAAGAGTTGCGCCCTAAATGGCTGGATGATGCGCTCTGCAAGATTCCACCGTTAGAATCTGATGATAAATGGCTCAATAGAAGCACCTTGGCTGGATCTCCACTAGGTCCGAAGGAAACTGCAATCTGAGCTCAGGCCTCATGCAACTCCACAAACCCTCAATCTGACTTGCGCCCTCACTGGCTGAGTTGCGCACACTGTACTAGATACTCCTGAATAGCTCGATGAAATACCTGGATGGTATCTCCGATGGGCTAGGGTGTGTCTCTCAACACCGAAACCGATCAATGGTGGTGGTTTCCTCCAAAAATCCACAAAACAGCAAGGTCGACTCTCTTCCTCCTCTAGGAACTCTCAACATCAAATCATAACAATGCATAATGAGGAATTAGGTCAAATTCCTCCCTTTATACCATTCCCAATCTAATTCACCATTGACCTCACTTAAGCTAGGCGCTTTTCCTCCTAAGGTGAATAATTAATTAATTAAGTCCCCCTTTAGCACCTTTTCATTCTAATTCTTCGTTGACTTAGGCTTAAGTGACTTTTCCCAAGTATTTTGGCTTAATTCATCATTTAGCCATCAATTCCTCCTTATTTCTCCATCTTGTTCCCTGTTTGTGCCTGATTATAATCTACAGGAACACATAGACTACTAAGTCACTCCCTGCTGGCCTACTCTTGGGAACGGGACATCACACAAGGGGTGAAACATGGAGAGAGGATTGGAATTGATTGAGATTGTCGTAGTCACCTATTCCATACATTGGTTTACCACCTTACTTGATGTTGGGCATCCATATCTACTTGGTTAAGTTAATAACGGATTATCCGTACACTACAGTGGGTGAGTGTCAGAGACAACCCTATTGAGAGGGCTAGGACTGACTAAGATTGCAACAATCCACTTATTCGTACACCCACGGATGAGAACCAAAGAAAACCTTATTGAGAGGAATGGGATTGATTGAGACTGCAGTAGTCACAAGATTGGACTACATTTTGAGAAATAATAAAGTGTATATCATTTTAATGTATATATATTATATACTCATTGATTTGACAACCCAATTGGAGCTAAGCACTTGGAAATTTTGCTTGATAGTTTTGAGTAGAGTGGCCTAAATTGGTTTTGCACCCTTCTCGAAGTTGGGCATTTAGTTCTACCTGGTCAAGCCAGTGAAGGCCTACCCATACACCTAAATGGGCGAGTATTAGAGGCAAAGAACCTTATTGAGAGGGTTGGGACTAACTAAGATCTCAGTAATTGTTTGACCCATACACTCGAGGGGTGAGACCTTGACGTAATGCTATTGAATGGATTGGAACTAATTGATATTGTCGTAGTCAACAGTTCCCCGATTCATACACCTTGGTGGCTAGTCGATTGTTGCCCAAATCCATACACCAATTAGGAGTGAGTTCCCATCATTTAGGCAATTGGAACCTTTGCTTAGTTTTGGGTCGAGTGGCCTGCATTTGGTACCCTTCTCCTTTGACACATTACCAAATGCAAACAAACAATCCCTCGGCCCACCATTCTTATAGAGTTTGATGCCTAACCCCTCTGGCTTGGCATTGTGCTCAACCTTGTCTCATCTCTACATCATGTTCATAGTTTTGTTGACTCGGTGAAAGGGTGAGGGACCAATATCCGTACTTGGCCTACTATTCATTAGAGTCCATTAGTTTGGTTAGTGCCTTAGGTCATTCTCGATGTTGGTTTATGGGGGTCTCAAATCTTTTGAAGTCTATGGCTATTTTGATGGACCACCTTCCTCCATTCATCTACTCCCTTGATGTACTAAGCCACCACTTACTTACTAGTCAAGAGTTGAACGGGATCACTTGAGATGACATTTACAAGCAATTTATACAAGTCACTTAGACAAACCCGTTGGGCAGGTTACATTCAAAGATGGCTTTCTATGCTGAGCATTTATGGAGTTGAGAGACACACTCATTATCCAACCTTCGTATGCATGTCAATGGATGCATTCTCTTTGTGTTCCTGTGGCCCAATTTAGAGTGGGTTTCCAAAGACTTTGAGTGGAGGCGAAGCACCATCCCGATCGACCAAACAGGATCTACCAGTTGTGCCATCTTCGAGAAGTTGAGAAAGAGGAGCACTTCATCTTCTTCATCCCCATCTACAAGATATGAGGGTGATTCCATTGTTTATTCAAGGAGTCACAGACCTTCTCCAAATTCTTCAGGTAACCAGACGGAAGATGCTTGGCCGTATACATGCAAGAGGCCTTCAAGCTTCATTCCCATACTCTTTGGTCACCTCCTAGACCAATCTCCACCGAGATGAATACTTCCTCTTTTACAATGCTCCCATTTGCTAGGGATACCAAGAGACAAATTGATAGTGGCCTTGCTTCTAACTCCATATCAGTGTGAACCGAAGAGAATATCTCGACTTCCCGGAGGCCTCAGCAACAATGCTAGTCCAGATCCCATACTAGAAATTAAACGAGATCACCCAAGCCCCAACGAAAAGCAACCTCTTCTGGGCAAGAGTACAATGTGCAGCCTAGAGCCTCCTCTAGCTCCTCTTGAAAGTATTATATTCATGGTTTTCTCCACTTGGCCTCAGACGTCAGGGGAGCTAACTCTCTGTAGAAGACCTTGATTCGCTTGCATTACTTGTACACAAGTTTTTGGAACCATTCTCTTTGTATATCTTTCTCCCAAATCTACTTTTCGATTTCAAAGTTTGGTCTCAAGCATTTGCTCAGATCAACACTTTACTTTATGCATCTTGCTTTTTATAGGAGTTGTCTTTGCACTCCCACTTTGTATTGACACCTTTGTACTCAAAAATCCCATTGACCTACTTTAGAGGCCTCAGTGGCATTGCTTGTCCAGATCTTGTACCAGTAGTCAAATGAGATCACCAAGGCCCCAGTGGAGGGAAACCTCTTCCAAGTAGCAACACAGTGCGCAATTCAAACCCTCCAAGTCGTCCTCCAGAGAGTCTCTATTCTGGGTTTACTCCAATCGACCTCAAATAATAGGGGAGCTAGCTCCAGCAAACCCTAATTCGCTTTCATTATTTGTACTCAAGATTCTCGATCCGTTCTCATTATACATCTTTCTCCTAGATTTGCTTTCCGATTTCAAAGTTTGGTATCAAGCATTAGCTTAGATCAACACTTTACTTTCTACGTCTTGCTTTTTATAGGAGTTGTCTTTATGCTCTCACTTTSTATTGACACCTTTGAAATCACTGGTCCCATTGACCCTAGTGGTCATTTGTTGGACATTAATAAAATTATCTTATCTATCTAGAGGTTGGGAATTTATTTCTACTTGGTCAAGAAGTGAGGGCCCACCCRTACAACACAATGGGTGAGTATTAGAGACAGACAACCATATTGAGAGAGTTGGGACTGACAAAGATTACAACAATCACTTGATCTAGCCTAGAGTTGTCTTTATGCTCCCACTTTATATTGACACATTTGTACTCAACAGTCCCATTGAACTACTTTAGTAGGTCATTTGTTGGACATTAATAAAATTATCTTATCTTGTCTTATCTATCTATTGGAGGTTGGGCATTTATTTCTACTTGGTCAAGCCAATGAGGGCCCACCCATACACCAAAATGGATTGATATTAGAGATAGACAACCATATTGAGATAGTTGGGACTGACAGAGATTACAACAGTCACTTGATCCATAAGCTTAGAGTGTGAGACCAAGAGAAGACACTATTTAAAGGATTGGAACTAATTGAGATTGTTATAGTCACTTGATTCATACACACCTTGGTGGCTAGCCAGTTGCTGCAAAGCTCTGTATGCCAATTAGGAATGAATTCCTATCGTTTATGCGCCTGAGCCTAGGTGACCAAGAATGGGTTTGTGTTTCCTCCAGTGATCTCAAGTGCTTCTAGTCTTCGGTTGGTGCAATGAAACCACAATGCGATGGGTATAGCTAGGCACTCCAGCTACTACAAACTTTTGCTTGATAGTTTTGGGCTAAGTGGCCTGCATTGGTTTTGCACCCTGCTAGAGGTTGGGCATTCATTTCTACTTGGTTCAATCAATGAGAGCCCATGCATCTGACACAATTGGTGAGCATTGGGAACAACCCATATTGAGAGGGTTGGAACTAATTGAGATTTCAACAATCGCTTGATCTATACACCTAGGGGATGAGACCAAGAGACAACCTTGTTGAGAGGATTGGATTGATTGAGATTACGGTATTCGCATGATCTGTACACCTTGGTAGCTAGTTGGTTGTTGCATGGATCTATATGCGAATTACAAGTGAGTTTCCATCATTTCAGCCCCCAAATCTAGGTAACAAAGAATGGGTTGGTGTTTCCTCATTGATCTCAAGTCTTTTTAGACTCTGAGCAGTGCAGTGAAGCCAGGGCACAATTTGTGTACTTAGGCACTCCATCTACTACAATCAAGTGGAACAACACAAGTTCAAGTGTAGTTGCACCTTCTCCATCTTTGACATCTTTTGACATAAGTTTCATTGTATTTCCTGGGGCCTTGTATTTTTGTTGTGTACTCTCCCCTTTGATTGCAAGTTTAATTTATGTCTTGTGTGTTGATTTCTATTAGTAGATAAACGAACATTTGTATTGATCTACAAAAAAGGGACCCACAACTCTTCTTATGGTTGGTTTGTGCTCTCACACTAATATCATAATGGTACCTTACTATGTCATCATGTTTGGTTGGTTCTAGGGGAAAAATTTTCAAAAAAGGTGAATATAAAGGTCGCCCCATCAAATTTGCCTAAATTTGACCAATAATGGTTGCCAATGACAATAGTCTCAATGAATCTCAGTTGAACCCACAATGGTAGAAATATTTCAGTTTTCGTCAACTACTTATTAATGAGGGACTAATGAAGGATTAAATCAATATAATTTTTGCTAATTACTCATTTCTAGATTCCCAAAATCATCATGTGTAGTTGAATATGCCTATTGCAGATGAATATATTAGACTGATGTTATGACATTTTATTTTTATAACTTTATTTATTAAAAATAATAACTCTCTTTGCAAAATTTAATTGTCATTTTTTGCATTGACAATTTTTTTTTCAAATTTTATTGTTGTCGAATTCAAACACAAACATGAACCATGTGACTGTGATTGTCCCTGTTACCCCCTCTCTTACCTAGGGGTAAACTAGATGAGATCATTCTTCATGATCTACATTGTAGACAGTGGTTCTAGAGATGATGACCAGCATTCTTCACAGATAGCAACCCCTATGATGCCTCTTCCTAATCATTGCTCAACTCATGCACTTGATCAATAGGCTCATCTAATGATGGTGGTCCAACACACATGAGGTATATTAGCCATTGTTTCATACAAGATGTTACATTTAATGTATTGGGCATTAAGTAAGGATCATGGGTTGAAGTCAAATAATGTATCATGAAGCTTGGAAGTTATGTTTTTTTTCCTTATTTCACCTTGTTGGCCATCATTATGTACTCTAGTCAAGTGTCATCACCCTTGGTAAAAGGGGTACTACTGGGAGGCCTTGATAGGGGTAACATTTCAGTGCCCTTCCATACTTAACACTTTCCATGTATATTCCTCTCGTTGTCTTGTATTTGGGAGTGGTTGTTACATGTATCCCAAAAAGGTTCATACTTCATTCTCCTATGAGAAGAAGGGGCTTGAATGCCCGAGGTTGATGCAATTGTAAAATGAACGGAAAGAGCATGTTATAAATTCAAAAAGCAGAAGAATAATAAACGGATATGAATGATAAATCAAAAGCCAAGTTAGCTTGAGCTCTACCCCCTCACTACAAGGCTATCACCCCAAGTCCTAATGCACTGAATGCATATCAAAAGGACTTAATTGAATTATCTCAATGTAATAAAAGCATAAACGTGAAAAGGGGCTTGCAAATCAAAACAATGAATATCAAAAGGCAAGATAGGGGTGAAAGAAACAATGCCAAGGAAAGGATAACTCAATGCATTAAGCGCTCCCTCTACAAAGGTGCTCATGGAAATGAACATCACACGTGGCCTTGCATGTCAATGACACCATGACCATGAAGTAAACCCCATATCATACTACTCATTCACACTTACACTTTGATTGGTTTCTCGGGAAATACTCCTCTACTTGGGTATTGGCACACTTAATAGGGTTCTATGATGGTCTTCCCATACCTAAAATTGCATAAAGTCATAAGCTAGTGTGAAGTTTGAAGAAGATACACCTAATGTGAACTACTTACAAGTTTTTGCATTAAGATGTAACTCACTTTTTATGATTCTAATGACTCTTGTATCCATGATGGTTGGTATCACTTGATTCTCTGAGCCCATGCTTGATGATGATGTACCCTTTGACATTGGAAAACAATGGTGATGCTCCCCCTACACTTCACGGAGGAGGTTAGAGCCTTGATGATGAGCATTGGACCTTGTGATGACTTGGTATGTCGCCTAACACCCTCCAACACACCTTGGAACTTGGACATTGCACCTAGGAGTTAGGATGTTGCACCATGAGCTTGACATGTCACTTAGAGAGCAGGGAGCCCCCACCATGAACGTTGCACCGCTTTGAGGACGTTATAACATTGAGCTTGATGACATGGCCTTTAATGATGATAGTACACCTATTTGGAGAGGTCAACGTTGCACCGCTTTGAGGACGTTAACATTGAGCTTGATGACATGGCCTTTAATGATGATAGTACACCTATTTGGAGAGGTCATGGGGCTCTTTTCCTTGATGACATCATGATTGGGAGCATGGACATTGCACATGTGATGGGACATCACACTTGAGTATGATTTGACACTTGCTTAAGCTGACCTAGCACTTTGGATGATGAGTTGGCACCTTTTGATGAGGAGATGTGACCTTCTTGATGAAAAGGCATGACTATTGATGATACTTTGCACCTTTTGGGGAGCGACGTGACTTTTGGAGCCTTTGTACCCCATTTGGAGATGACATGACCCTTTTTGAGAATTCTACACTCACACGTGTGACATTGTTTAGGGACATTTTCATGTTTTAGCATTGTATCATTGTCTTAGAGGCATTTTCAAGGGTCATCCTAGACCTATCCACCTTGTATCATGGATCTATTATGTTTTTAGGGAATTTTAGTGGATATTAGCTCAACGAGGGAGAGTACTTGGTTTCCTTATATAAATAGAGGAAGTGCTTCCTCATTTATTCATAATTGCTACTTGTGGAGGATTACTACTACTCTCTTCTTTACTTCTCTTTTGCCTATCTAGCTCATGCGAATTCAAGTTTTGATGGATGATTCCATGGTTAGGATTTCATGGATGAGCATTGTTTTACCTAGTAAGTGATCTGTCTAAGTCCTTGTTGATTTATTTACGAATGTATTAAGTGTGAATGTTCTTATCAAAATGGTGATAGTGCATTTTACCTTGTATTTATCTTGAATAGATCTTACCTTGTGAACACCGGGAAGGTTTGCAGTGGACTATCTTCCCTTGATATCATTTTTAAAAGATTGTTAAAGGACATTGGAATACTTTCTAGGGTTTGTAGTGGAGTACCCTAGTTGTGTTCTTATAGGATAACTTCTAAAGTTTGTAGTGGACTACCTTAGGGTTTATCCAAGATCCACCCTTGATCTCATCTTCTAAAAGGTTGCTAAAGGATATAGGACGACTTCCTAGGGTTTGTAGTGGACTACTCTAGGGTTTTATCCTAGGTTCTTCGTTCACCTTTGTCTCCAACAAAGTTCATAGTTTGACTCCATATGCCCAAGAGGAATAAATGGCACTACTCTTTACCCCTTATAGTAAACCTTTGAACCTAAATTTACCTTTTCCTTCATTGTTCTAAGGTTATATTAGGGTTTGCAGCATTATACCTTGATTTTCAGCCATAATTGTGCTTGATGTCTAGGGTTTTATTGGCAAATTATCCTCAAAGTGTATCTTGCTATTATTTATTGCATTGCTGATTTAATTATCAGCCCTCTAGGGCTTGACGTTTTGCATCTTTTAGAGCTGTCATATGCCATTTACATTTCAGCAAGTAATTGTTTACAAAACCCTAGTTTATTTTTTCAGCCCTAGTTTCATTGATATCTTACTTGTTTAGAGGGATGATTTATTGCTGCTGTTATAACTTAATATATTACTGAAGATCATCATCTTTGACACATGTATTGCAACAGCCATAGTTTTTTTCTTTGTTTTGTAGGGTATCTCTTTGACCTATTTTAACTTGCTAGGCATCATTAATTGTCTTGGATATCTCACATATACAAATCTGGAAAATTGCTTCTTTGAACCACCTTATAACCTTGAAAACCTTGATCTAGTGGTAGGATGTTTGAGTAACTAATAAAGGAGGTCGTAGACTTGATTTTATCTTGCTATTGGATTCTTTGCCCTTCTCCCTTGTGTTGGATTTCATCCTTCACTAAAACGAGGGAAGTGATTGATAAGGTGACACTAGTAACACTTCCATGTTACACTTGTCTTAGCCTTTGTGAAAGGCTTTGCACAAAGGTGCTAGATATTGTCATAACAGTAGCCTTAAAAACAAATCATTTTAGTTCCACCCCCAATAAATTGCACACATATTTGAGATAAAATGAAGTATGTATATCATTTTAGTGTGGGAATTGATACTCTTCTAGATTTGCAGCACTAAAAGGAAGTATTCCCAATTGCTTGAATGTCATTATACTTTCAATGTATTTTCTTTTGAATATGTCAACTTTCTTCAACAATTATGCAATCAACCTAAATGGGGTTAACATTTGGTATAACCCAATTATTGAATCCATGACTACTATATCAGAATGGATAAACTCTTTTTTAAGGTAGATTGAGCAAATCATTTCTCTCCCTTTTGAATCAAGAGAAATATATCATTTTAGTTCTACCCAGTATAGTGCATACACCAAATAGTGTTGATACTGTTCTAGATTTGCAGGTGTCTCAACTGCTTGAATGTCGACTTTTGTAGCCATTATGCATTCAGCCTAAATGGAGTCTCACCCACCTCTAAAGAAATATTCACCATAGTTTATATTTGATGCTCCCTACACAACTACACCTCTGTCACTACTAGCAACTGAGATAATCGGGATTCAGTATTTACTCAAAGTATGTTCAAAGAGGCAACTAGATAGCCTTGGTTCTAGGCAGAACATCATGCAAGCTAAATTTCCTATCCTAAAGGCTAAAGGAGAAATCCATTCCATAATAAATCTAGTGAAGAGTTAAACGAAAAGCTCAAAATCATGCATCAAGCTGCAATTTTCCTATGGGCAATTTAATGCCCCAAAAAAATTTCCTACAAACTAAATAAATAACACAGCTGGGCTTTCTGATCCTAAAAGAGAAATCCATATTTTATAGCACAAATCAGATAATGAATGGAAATTAAACATGATGACATCTTGATAGGATTTTTCCAAGGCACCAGCAAGGCTAGGATTTCCTATCCTAAAGGCTAAAAGAGAAATCCATTCCATAATAAATCTAGTGAAGAGTTAAACGAAAAGCTCAAAATCATGCATCAAGCTGCAATTTGCCTAAGGGAAATTTAATGCCCCAAGAAAATTTCCTACAAACTAAATTGACAACATAGCTGGGCTTTTGATCCTAAAAGAGAAATCCATGTTTTATAGCACAATTCAGATAATGACTGGAAATCAGTTCGATTTTTAAAAGGCGAGAAGTTAAACATGATTTTCCAAGGCATTAAGGTTAGGATTTCCTATCCTAAAGGCTAAAAGAGAAATCCATTCCATAATAAATCTAGTGAAAAGCTCAATGTATCAAGCTGCAATTTGCCTAATGGAAATTTAATGCCCCAAGAAAATTTCCTACAAACTAAATTGAAAACACAGGTGGGTTTTCTGATCCTACAAGAGAAATACATATTTTATAGCACAAATCAGATAATGAATGGAAATCAGTTTGATTTTTAAAAGGAAAGAAGTTAAACATGATGACTTCTTGATAGGGTTTTTCCAAGATACCATCAAGGATTGAGGTATCAACCTCTTGGCCTTTCTCATTGCGATGATGGAAGAAATGAACATAAATGCACAACAATCAAACATAAAGTACAACTTGATTCACAAATGTCAAAGAAAGATATCATATGAAAGACTGCAACATTAAAAACAAATTGGACTTAAATGGTAAGAAAAACTCAAACAATAGTTTTGAGACTATCTAAGAAAAAATGAAACAGTATCTTTTGTTTACTATCTCCCATATAAGGTTAGTAAACGAAGACTTACAGAGGTTGCAATATCTAAAAGTGCTCGTAGCTCTCTATTTTCTCTTTCCAGTTGCTCAATCTGATGGTGTGTGAATAAATCATCTTGATTTTTTGTCGTCATGGTTGATACATTCTGCAAGCTGTTTTCTATTGAGTGTTAAATACCAGAAAATGATTCTGAACCAAAATGACAAGAATGAAACTCTAGGCTCAATGGCATAATCAATCCAGGGAGGGAGAAGGAATGTAATGTTGGTTTCATTTTGAGAAAAAGCATGTACACTGTCCTAAAACTCATACAACGTAGAATGAAATATATAAAACCTACAGCACCACTTCAAATTCTGCTGATACAATCAGGAAAGAAAAGGCTATTTTATGTTCACTTCGTTTTATTTCTAGTTTTTGCTTCACAAGTGATACAGAAAGAGGATAAAGTATCTATGATTGGCATAAGAATTGGAGGCATTGGTTGTGTGTGATGGGATTCATCCATGTGAATTCACCATTTTACCATTTGTTTGAAAATGCCATCCTTTCACCTGTATAGATAGGTAGGCATATAGAAACAGGTGTCTCTAAAGAACCAGTTTTTTATAATGGACATATCCAGCATTTATGATTTAGTAGGGTTCTATTACAAATGCACACCAACACACCTGAAATGAAAACAGTGGCTTTAATACCTGTGATTCCCAGACTCGAGCTCTCTAATTGTACATCTCAGTGAATTCAATTCTTCAGCCATCTTTGACTTGCTCGCCTGCAACCACCCAATAACAAAAATTACAGGAATTTCAGTTGTAAAATAAACTCAACCATAGAAAGTTCAGAAACAAGTCCTGCAATCATAAACAAATGCCATGCCACCAAAGTAGACGATATAATAGAATGGCAGATATAATAAAGTTAGACATCAAAACGTAAAAAAAAACCTACTCCATGAAAGCAGACAACAGAATGGGGAAACAGACGATCTGTAAGGGGAAAAAACAGAATATGATTGAAAAGAAAATACTAAAAGGGATTGACTAATACTACATGCAAAACCCATTTCCTTTTCATGAGAAGGAATAGAACCCAGTGATCTGTTTTCTTGCAAACAGAGAGAAGAGGGTAGAATTAAAACAGAGGATGGTAAAAAAGCTTACTGTAGAGTGTGACATCCCCTGTTTCAGATGTTGAACTTGGGAGAGCAATTCTTGTATTTTATTTTCGGCTTGTAATACGCGCTCCTCTGCCTCATTGGCTCTTTCCTCTGCTTCGTCAGCAGCCTCCATGAACACTTCTCTGTCATGAAGATAAAGAGCACACTCCCTCTCAAGACGAGTGCATTCGTCACAGAGCTTTCTATACTGCTCTGCGCCTTTCTCATTCTCCCACACGCATTTCCTCACTGTTTGTGCATTCAAATTGGCCTCCGCCTGCAGGCCAAAAGAATAATAATTTATTTTAGTCATGTTAATAATTAAAACCCTAAACCATAATTAACGTTATTCATACCCTGGCACGATCCAGCTTCTGTTGCGTCTGTTGGAGACGCTGATGCAAGTACACCACTTTCTCACGAAGCTCTCTCTGCCCTTCCTCCGCTTGAGCTACTCTCTCTTCCAATGCTTTCCCACACAAAGGAAGTCCTACTGTGTAACCTATGCACTCTTCGACGTATTCTTCTAATTCCAATTCTGAAGGAAAACCCATAATTCCACTATTCTATGCTTGATGCACCATACATTTCAAGGAAAGGAAATATATTCCTTGCCCAACCTAAATACAGCCCACGATTTGCCCAGCCGAACAGAACAGTCGATGATTTTATTCGTAAATCTAGAAACCAGCAGAATTTTGGATTTGCGGAGGAATAATTGGAGATTGTGGGGGATGGGATGGTCCTCCTGCTGCTTCTTATTCTTGGTAGTCGAGTGTAAGCAAGACACGCTTCTTTTGTTTTGTGTCCGAGATAACCTCTCGAGCTCCTTTCTATCCTGGATTGTCCAGCCCAGAAGCCCCTTCCTCATTTTTCAAGCTAGAGAGCCGTTGGAGACTAATCATATCGTCCCATGTGGATATCAAAAATACCCGTTGTCCGGTCCCTACCTTACGCTGGTGCTCAATTTAATATTTTATTATTTTTTGGTGCTTAATTTAATATTTTATTTTTTGAAATGAAGGTTCACTTACCCGTCCCTACCTTACGCTGCTGCTCAATTTAATATTTTTTGGTGCTTAATTTAATATTTTATTTTTTAAGTGAATATTCACTTACAAATTGGTTCAGGGTTTTATGTTTCTTAAGTTTTAAACAAACTCCTTTTTATAATATAATATTTTTTAGAGTTTTGTTTGTTATAATTTTCAAATGTCAAATATTTTCTCCTCTTCGCTTTAATTTTCAAAATCATAAATTTTACTTAATAATTAATTAAAAAAATTAACACCTTCATTTCCACATTCTCATACATATTCATCCATCATCCACCCACATCCATCCATCATCCATGCCACAAAGAGTTTATAACCTTTGTGTATTTATAAATTCTCACATTCTCATGCATATTCATCTATCATCCACCCACATCCATCCCACAAAGAGTATATAGCCTTTGTAGATTTATAAGACTATAGTTCTAAATCTTAAAAAGAAAGCAAGACATTTATATATATATTTATATAAATGTATTTCATTTCTTTTATCTATATTTATATTTATTTTAATTTTAGGTTTATGTGAGTATATAAAAATATTAAATGTTTTGAGATATAAATTTGTTTTATGATGTAAAAAAATTATAAAAAAAATTACTTCAATGTATTGATAAATGTTTGAGAAATCAAGTTTTAAGATGAATTTATAAATGTTTTTTTTTTCTTATTATTGTTGTTATTTTGGATTATTTAAAGATTTTTTTATTTTCATTATTGTTGTTGTTGTTGTTAGCATTGACATATGTTGATGTTATTATTACCCATGTTACACATCTATTCAACATCAAGTTGTAGAGTTGTGCAAGATGAGAATTCAAGTTCCACGTGAACTTTATCTACTAATCACAATGTATATGTTGATCAAGTCTTCAAAAAAACAACTCTAGTTGTTAATCCACACACACAAAACCAGAACAAAAAGCAAATGAAAAATACTAACATGAAACACTCACATTGTTGGCCACATAGAAACACCTTGCCTAAACCTTCAACAATGCACAACACAGCTACAACTAATTAAACTCAAGATCACGCAACTTAGAGCACAAAGCTCTTCTCATAAGCAACTTATCTTCTCACAAGCAACCAAATCTCAAAAGCTAAATAAACATAAAGCATGCACAAATTAAAAACACACATGGTTTCTTATTATTAAATTGAAAATGAATTTACATGTGCACGCAAGGTTTCAATGGGTTCTTATTGTTACAAGAATTACAACCTATGAACTAAGCCCCTTTCTTGTTAAAATTAAATTAAAAAGTACCTAGGCAAGTGTTTCTCATCACCTAGGCGCCTAAGGGGTGAGAAAGTGCCTAATGTGGGCCCTAATCATTTAATTTGTGAGATGCAAATTAAAAATGTGACTTTATGACTTAAGTGAGGGGGTGAGTGAAGAGACACTCAATCTCATCCACTCATCTAATCTAATCTCAACCGTTGGATTAAGAAACTCTTCACCTACCACCATGAGGTCGACTAGGGTAGGAGGGCGCACCCTAGCTAGGGTTGTTGCATCATTTTTTTGAGAGAAAAAGGGGAGGAGGTCGAGCTTGAGGAAGAAAGAAGGCATTGGCAAAGTTTTGGCACACATTTCAAGACTAAGAGATAGCATGCACTTCAAGGCAACAGACAACAATTAATACAGTCTATACAGTACAGATTTGTGGAGGTTGTACAGCCATTAATGTGCACAGAAATCAAGGAGGACAGCAACAACAAATTCTGAGAGTGTTGGCACGCATCCCAAGGCAGCCACACTACATTTATTGGCACATTTCGAGGAGCCTGCTAGGCACGAATTTCTGAGAGAGAAAATCTATACAGTCTGTGTGTACTTGCACATAAATCGAGGGTCGTACAGTCCATAAATTCTTGGCACAATTTTCGAGGAGGTTGGCACAAGTTTCAAGGTATTTTCCTACTGGTTATTTCGTACAGTCTTTGAAGAAATTTTGGCACAAATTTCTAGACAGTCTGTACAACATTTATTGTTGGGACAGCCATACAGTGTACGGATTTCTGGGACAAAAATCGCAGAGCTTTTCCAGACAATCCTGAGGGAGTCTTTGCAAAAGAAGAAGGTTGGGATAATTTTGTGTATTTTTTCTGAAGATGAATATGTTGTAAAAGAATTTCTCTGAAGCTCACAAATAATAAAAACTCCCTCTCTCACTAGTTTTCCCCTTGTGGGTTTTTCCACGGTTGTTGTTAGACCAAAAATCCATGTGTTATTTTCTGAGTTTATGTGCTGCTGATATATTTTATTTCTACGTTAAAACGATGTTCAGAATCCTCATGTTTCAGTTCTGAAAATTTATTTTATGTTGAGTTTAACTGGTTGTCATAAATCTAAGTTTGGGCATTAAACATTGGCTGAAAAAATTAGCGAGACTAAAACTGGGTTGGGATCTGAAATTTTACATGGTATCAGAGTTGAGTTAAAGAGAAGCAGAAATATTTCAGCAAGTCAGGAAATTGGGACAGCAATGTTAGAATTTGATGGATTGTGTTCGTTTTACCATAGACAATATGACTATTGTCACCCAACCATAGGCCGAAGCCACCCTCTGAGCACCTTAACCTTGACAGAGAATCATTTTGAAAGCAAACCCTAGGCTAGATAGCCAAACAAAGGGTAGTGCACCTTTCTCCAAGGATAGTGCACCAAACAAGAGTTGATCAGATAGTCCAAACCATAACCAAGAGATAGTCCAAGCCAAAACGAAATATACTAGCTGCAGCAGCTACAACAGCAGCTCTCCTCCAGACTTGTGCACAAAACTACCTAACTGTAGTGCACACAAGTGTGCTCTGCAGTTCTAAGAATACTAGCCAGAATGAAGATTGGCCTCCTGTATTTATACTAAATCCGGCAGACTGCCAGGGGCGACTTCTCATTCTGGATACTAATTTTTTAGTATATAATATTTCTTCTAGCCGACTTCTTCTCTTGGAGGCTAATAACCTAATACAAGTTATCCTCTTGAATCGACTTGTCTTCTAGGGTTATTAGCCAATTCATTAGGGTTTCTTCTTGCTTTCCAGAATATTCTATTCTCATCAGGTTTACATGTGGAGTAAATACCACCTGCAGCTACCATAATATCAACACTCCCTCCTAGTTAGGGAGGCATTGAAGGTAATGGTCTTGAGCACAAACATGCCATTCACTCAGTAGCATCAACATGGTTGTATAGACTATCTCATGACTAGATCATGAGCACCATCATCACTATCAGTGTCATCAACTGCATCATCTCTCGAAATCATACTCCATCTGAGTAATCAGACATGATGCTTGATAGGTCACTCACTCCATAGAGTGACACAAGAATCATTCTTCTAATCTGGACATATATCTTGGAAGAATAAATGTCTTGGACCATTTTCTATCTAGGAAATCTCTGTCCATTGATCATCCATCTAGTTGATTAAACATTTTCCAACACTACTAATAGTCTTCAAGGTAATCGGAACAAAGTCATTCAATAGAACACAACTGTGTCTATCCATAGTAATATACAACTATTATCCAGTGGTGCACTACCACACCAAGTAGCACATAGATACTTGATCAATGACATATAATCATAATCAATGGAACACATCCACCACAGTAGCATGCATCTACTATCCAGAGACATACAGTCTCCATAACAATCATCTGATATCAACCTGCACAGAAAACATTGTTATGATATAAACTGAATCATTTGGGCCATTCTTCCACTCACATCTGTGAGATCTGGAAGAGCATCTGCCCTCAGAAAGTCAAACATCAATGCTGAGCTATCTAGACTATTCTTCTCAAGCAAGGAAGAATAATTGTCTTAATTTATGAGCCTAGACCATTCCCCACCCTGGACCATTCCTCCAGCACTAAACAAAGTGCAACCTGGAGAGAATGAGTCTACCCTAAGGAATGTATGTCCCTGATTGTTGAACCTAGACCATTCCCCACCCTAGGCCATTCCTCCAGCACTAAACAAAGTGCAACCTAGAGAGAATGAATCTACCCTAAGGAATGATTGCCCTGCACCAACCTCCAAAATGGAACATTCTTTGAATCTTCGCACAACTGTGATCCTCGAAAGAATGACTGTTCGACGAGGCATACCAGTCTTCTTGATTAACCATCAAGAAGAGAGTCTGTCCTGGACCATTCCCCATGTTAACCACAATGGGAAATCATTGTCTATGGTACATCAACAATCCATCGAACCATTTTCATTACGAAAATGATCGTTCGATCTTGACCATTTTCCGAACTGGAAAATGCCTGTCTGTCAGAAATCTCAAACCACTTTCCGAACTAGAAAGGAACTGCTCATCCTGGACCATTTTTCAAACTGAAAAATGATTGTCCATAAATCAATAACACATCAATGCTCCCTCCCAACCTGGGAGTCATCTCTTCCTTTTTCAATAAGGAAGTCGTCTGCATGAGCTCCAACTTGAGTACACAAACTCTTTCATCTTGGATAGAATCTTTACCAAAATGTCTGCTTATCTGCTCATCTATGGAGATATATATTTGAGAACCACTTTCTCTTTTCTGGAGAATGTAATGCTTGATCTTAAATGTACTTCGGTCTTTCTGGAACATTGGTCTTCTCTAAAGGCTTCATATAGCTCTGATCAATAAAGTATATCATTGTTGGATTTCTCTTGGTTTCCTGCTAGCTCATAACATCATGGCAAGGGTCATACTGGAACATATCGAAGTGGTAGTTCTTCTGCCATCATGAGAGTTTTCCATGGATTAGCAATCCATCATTCTGAGCTTCTGAGTAACCATTCTGATACAATATCTCCGATATAGAAAGTCTTCACCATGCTTCTGTTGTGCATTGGAGGTTCTTCACCAAGTTGTCTTCTTCCATCAGCATACAAGGGTCTCTTTCTGGTATACCTCAAAGCCTTGAGGTTTCTCTACATGTAAACTCCAACCCATGGATATTGTGAACAATAAACTAGCTCATGTAGAGGTATGTATGGTTTACTTGGAGCAAACAATCATCATAGTCTTCTCCCTCCATCTGGGAGAACTTCTAGTTCTAGATCTCACAATGCTTGCATTTAGAAGTCTTCCATACACTTTTCTTCATTACACTTTTCATTTCCTCTACTTGATTGCTTTTTGGTGAGTTCATATCAGGTTGATAGTCTTGTGATTTTCGATACAATGATTGGTTGTTCTGTCTTTTCTTTCTTTCTTGGAATCTTCATGTTCTTCCTCATGTTTCTCTTTAGCTTCTTGGATCCATGGAGTTTCTTATAGATT
>ML784794.1:199913-251563 GCA_009831015.1 Picea engelmannii
TGAGAGATTCTCACAAGGTATGATGTTATGATGTCATCATCATTCATTTTCATGTCACGAAGCTCATTCTTTAGACTCATTACTTGTCCAATGTTTCTGACTGAGAAGAGGTTTGTTAGGGCATCGTACATCTTCTTAGATGAGTCAAGATGGGAGATGTAGGGTATCAAGTGGTCTTTTATAGAGTCCACTATGATACGCATGGCATTGGTGTCATTGTCTTTGAACTTCTCCATAATTGCAATGTTTTGAGGTTCCTTCTCTTTTCCTTCTTCGAACTGTGGTTCCATGATCTTTCCTTTCACGATATCCAACACTTTATTCTTGGTAAGGATGAGGTAAATCCTTGTCTTTCACACTCTGAAGTTAGAATCCCCTTCTAACTTGTTTTTTGATTTCATATAGTAAGTCATAACTGCTTTGACTTGGTCAACCTTTGAGTACTATATTTACCAGTTCCTTCTCTGAGATGATCTATTCAATAGCTTGTAGTTGATCTCTTAACTGAGAGATCCTCACAAAGTACGATGTTATGTTGTTGTCGTCATTCATCTTCATGTCACGGAGCTCATTCTTCAGACTCATTACTTGTCCAATGTTTCTGACTGAGAAGAGGTTTGTTAGGGCATCGTACATCTTCTTCGATAAGTCAAGATGGGAGATGTAGGGTATCAAGTGGTCTTTTATAGAATCCACTATGATACTCATGGCATTGATGTCACCGTCTTTGAACTTATCCATAACTGCAACGTTCTATTGTTCCTTCTCTTTTCCTTCTTCAAACTCTGGTTTCACGATCTTTCCTTTCACGATATCCAACACTTTATTCTTGGCAAGGATGAGGTCAATCCTTGTCTTCTACGCTCTCAAGTTAGAAGCTCCATCTAACTTGTTTTCTGACTTCACAGAGTAAGTCATGGTTGCCTTGACTTGGTCAACCCTAGATTTGACCAAAAACTCAAACTCGATGTCTTAGCTTGCTGAGAGTACCAGGAGGTGTGCTAGGATAGGGCGCACTGGTCTATCTGAAAATCAGGTCAATCCCTTCACTTAAGGTGCCTCAACAAGAGGGTTAGGGTTTCTGCAACTGCACCTGCTAGTAACCCTAGCGACGGTGCTTTAGTAACTGCTCATGCTAGAAACCCTTGTGATAGTTCTTCAACGAGCTTAGTATCCTTATGTCCATGCTCCCTTCCAGTGGTTAGACTGAATGAAGGAGGTGTGGACCCATAACCTGTTAGAATTTGATGGATTGTGCTCGTTTTACCATAGACAATATCACTATTGTCACCCAACCATAGGCCGAAGCCACCCTCCGAGCACCTTAACCTTGACAAAGAATCATTCTGGAAGCAAACCCTAGGCTAGATAGCCAAACAAAGGGTAATGCACCTTTCTCCAAGGATAGCGCACCAAACAACAGCTGATCAGATAGTCCAAACCATAACCAAGAGATAGTCCAAGACAAAACGAAATCTGCTAGTTGCAGCAGCTGCAACGACAAATCTCCTCTAGACTTGCGCACAAAACTACCCAACTACAGTGCGCACAAGTGTGATTTGCAGTTCTGAGAATACTAGCCAGAATGAAGATTGGATTCATGTATTTATACTAAATCTGGTAGACTGTCAGGGTCGACTTCTCATTCTGGGTACTAATTCTTTAGTATATAATATTTCTTCTAGCCGACTTCTTCTCTTGGAGGCTAATAACCTAATACAAGTTATCCTCTTGAGCCAACTTGTCTTCTAGGGTTATTAGACAACTCATTAGGGTTTCTTCTTGCTTTCTGGAATATTCTATTCTTGTCACGTTTGCACGTGGAGGTAAATACCTCCTGCAACTACCATAATATCAACAAGTAGTCACTTCACCAGACAGAATTTTGAATTTTTCATTTTCAACAGAAAGGGGTCAATAGCTACAGGTTTGAGAGTTGAGGACAGACTTGATGGGGCAACAAATTTTGGTGCTTGGAAAGAGAGGATGATCATGTTGTTGCAAGAAAATGAGTTGTAGGACATTGTTGAAAATACCACAACACATCTTGTGGTTGTACCTACTGATGTTATTCTTCTTGCAGCATACAATAAGAAGAGTATCAAGGCTAAGAGGATTATTCTTGATGCCATCAAGGACCATTTGATTCCTCACTTAACGGGGAAGACAAATGCCTATGAGATGTGGGAGTCTTTGACAAAGTTGTACCATAGTACAAATGAAAACTGGAAGATGGTTTTGAGGGAAAAATTGAAGAGCATTAAAATGACCAAGGCTGAAAATGTGGTCACATATCTTACCAGGTTAACATAGTTAAGAGATGAGCTTAGAGTTGTGGGGGAGGCCATAATTGACAGTGATCTTGTGAGGACAACATTGAATGGAGTTTCCAAACAATGGGTTGTTTTTGTTGAGGGCATTGTGGCTAGGGAGAAGCTTCCCAATTGGGAACATATTTCGGATGACTTTGTCCATGAGGAGACCCAGAGAGGTTATGTACATGGCAATTCATCTACAGGTCATGATGAGGAGAATGTGGCTCTTGCTTCCAAAAACAAAAAGAAGTTCAAAAGGGGTCCTAAGGGAGGAAACAAACCGAAGGGTGAAGGGAAGAAGGACATGAGCAAAGTTAAGTGCTTTGCATGCCACAAGTTTGGGCACTATGCAGGTCAGTGTCCAAACAAGAAGAAAAAACAAACAATAGATTCATCAATAGTGGAAGAGTTCTCCACCAAGTTTGACAAGGAATTTTCCTTGCTTGTGTGTCTTTCCGCGAGGACCACTCATTCAGATATGTGGTATATTGACAGTGGGACCTCCCGCCATATGACAAGGGTTCGTGAGCACTTGAGGGATCTTACTCAGATTGGTGATGTTGAGGTGGTGTTTGGAGATGAACGAGTGGTCAAGGTAGTTGGTTGTGGGACTATATCATTTCAGAGGGAGTCTTTGCCTCCCATGTTGTTGAGAGAGGTCCTATATGTTCCGGGCTTGAAGAAGAACTTAGTGTCAGTTTCTGCTATTGAGGAGAGGGGTTATGAGGTGTTGTTCTGTGATGGGCAGGTGCTCCTTTTCCCCAAGTGGTCTAGTATCACTTTGTCCAAAGTGATTGGGACTAGACATGAGAATTTGTACAAGCTTATGTTTCAGCCAAGGAGAGCATTGATTCATACTACCAATAGTAGTGATCTATGTGAACTATGGAACAGGAGGATGGCACATTTGCACCATGGGGCTTTGAGGGTATTGAGGGAGATTGTGACTGGAGTTCTAGATTTCAGTATAGAGCACCAAGAGTTGTGCAAGGGGTGTGCTTTGGGAAAGTACACCAAAACTGTTTTTCCTAGCAGTGACAGTAGAGCAACGGGTATCCTTGATCTTATTCGTTCAGATGTATGTGGTCCGATGTCTTCGACATCGCTGACTAGTTATTTATATTATGTTGTATTCATTGATGAATTCTCACAGAAGTCTTGGAATTTCTTCATGAAGACCAAAGGACATGTCTTCGGTCGGTTCCAAGAGTTCAAAGCTCTCGTGGAGAACCAGACAGGGAAGAAAATCAAAGTTCCAAGGACAGACAATGGGGGTGAGTATACCTCCAAGGAGTTCATGGACTTTTGTGCAGGAGAGGGCATCAAGAGAGAGTTGATTGTTCCTTACAACCCGCAACAGAATGGGGTTTCTAAGAGGAAGAACATGGCCATTGTTGGGGCTGCGAGAGCCATGCCACATGATTAGGGGCTGCCACTATTTCTTTGGGCTGAGGCATGCTACACTGCAGTTTATCTGCAGAACAAGAGTCCACACAGGGCAGTGGAGAGCATGACTCCTGAGGAGGATTTTTCTGAGAAGAATCCTGAGGTGGGGCACTTTCAAATTTTTGGGTGCATCACATATTCACATGTCCCTTCTGAGAAGAGGAAAAAGCTAGAGCCCATGATAAAGAGAGGGATATTTGTTGGGCATAGCAAGATTTCAAAGGCTTTCTATATATACCTTCCTTCCTTGAGGATGACTGTTTTGAGGAGGACAGAGCCTTTAGGAATTCACGAGGGACAAAGAGGGGTGAGTAGTCCTCACCTCAGATTTAGGTGAGTTCGGAGTAGACTTGAGTGGCATAGAGTTCGGGGCCACCAGTTTCGGTGACGACTGGTCCATAGGTGACAGGGCCACAGATTTCAGGATCGCAGGTTACTGGTCCACAGGTTTTAGGATCTGGTACTCAAGAGTCTACTTTAGGATCACAGTCTTCAGGAGATGGGGTTAGGTAGGGAGATTCCCCTCCACGTAAAACTACTTCAGAGAGGAGGAAGCCCAAGTGGCTTCAAGATACTTTGAGGGAGGAACAAGGTTCAATGGGGAATCCTAGGCAGGAAGTGAGGGAGAGTAAACCTTCCGAGAGGTTTTGTAGCTACATCGCAATGGTGAGCAGTATTCGAGAGTTTGAGCCTTCCACTTTTTAGGAGTCTACTAGTAGATAGGTTTGGATAGATGCCATGATGGAAGAGTACAATTCCATCATGAAGAATGATGTCTGGGAAGTTGTTCCTAGACCTTAGGGGAAGTCAGTGGTGACTTCCAGGTGGCTCTATAAACTCAAGCATGTTGCAAATGGTAGCATTGAGAAGTACAAAAGATCGCTTTGTGGCTAAGGGGTTCTCATAGGTTGAGGGAGTTGATTATGATGAGACCTTTGCGCTGGTTGTTAGATATACCTCGATCAGGTCGGTGATTTCCATTGCAGCAGAGATGGGTTGGAAGATCCACCAAATGAATGTGAAGACCGCATTTCTGAATGGTCTTATATAGGAGGAGGTGTATATTGAGAAGCCATTGGGCTTTGAGGTGCATGGAAGAGAGTCTCATGTGTGTAGACTGGAGAAGGCATTGTATGGGCTGAAACAAGCCCCCATAGCTTGGTATTCGAGGATTGATGCTTATTTGTAGCAGTTGGGCTTTGAGAAGAGTGAGGTGGATCCCAACCTATACTACATTGTGGTTGGAGAGGATCCTCTCATTGTCCTACTATATGTGGAGGATATTTTCATTACAGGGGTAGAGAGACTCATCACTAACTGCAAGGAGAACCTTTCTTCAGAGTTTGAGATGACTGATATTTGACTAATGCAATATTTTTTGGGATTGGAGGTTTTGTAGGAGCCTGCACACATCTTCCTGGGATAGGGGAAGTATGTGTGTGACATTCTGAGGAGATTTTAGATGGAGGATTGTAGGCCCATGACCACTCCCATGATTACCAACTAGAAGAAGCTTCATGCTTATGAGTCATAGTTGGTGGATTCCACTTTATATCGTCAGTTGATTAGGTCATTGATGTATTTGGTCAATACCATGCTAGATATTTGTTTTTTTGTCAACACTCTTAGTTAGTTCATGGTGGAGCCTAGGAGAGTGCACTAGGTGGCAGCAAAACATGTGCTCAGGTATCTTTGTGATACGGTATATCATGGTCTGGACTATCAGAGAGGAGATGGAGTTCGTCTGGTTGGCTATACAGATTCAGATTGGGCAGGATGTGTCAGTGATAGGAAGAGTGCTTCAGGGTGTTGTTTCGGATTGGGCTCAACAGTGGTGTCTTGGTTCATTCAGAAGCAAAAGTTAGTGGCATTGAGTTCTACAGAGGCTGAGTATATGACTGTCAGTTAGACCAGTTGTGAGGCCCTTTGGCTTTGGAAGTTGCTGGTGGGATTGTTTGGTGTGCAGTTGAGGCCTACCTTGATTCACTGTGATAATCAGAGTTGCATTAAACTCTCAGAGAATCCAGTTTTTCATGACAGGTCTAAGAACATTGAGATTTGTTATCACTTCATCCGTGACTATGTTCAGAGAGGATTTATGGAGCTACAATACATATCTACAAAGGAGTAGGTTGCAGACATACTCACCAAAGCATTGGGCAGAGGCAAGTTTGTATTTTTTAGGGACAAGCTTGGAGTGGTGAGTAACACTTTCCTCGGTAAGAGGCAGTGTTAAAATTAAATTAAAAAGTACCTAGGCAAGTGTTTCTCATCACCTAGGCACCTAAGGGGTGAGAAAGTGCCTAATGTGGGCCCTAGTCATTTAATTTGTGAGATGCAAATTAAAAAGGTGACTTTATGACTTAAGTGAAGGGGTGAGTGAAGAGACACTCAATCTCATCCACTCATCTAATCCAATCTCAACCATTGGATTAAGAAACGCTTCTCCTACCACCATGAGGTCGACAAGGGTAGGAGGGTGCACCCTAGCTAAGGTTGTTGCATCATTTTCTTTGAGAGAGAAAGAGGAGGAGGTTGAGCTTGAGGAAGAGAGAAGGCATTGGTAGAGTTTTGGCACACATTTCAAGGTTGAGAGATAACACACACTTCAAGGCAGCAGAAAACAGTTAATACAGTATGTACAGTACTGATTTATGGAGGCCGTACAACCATTAATGTGCAAAAAAGTCAAGGAGGATAGTAGTAGAAAATTCTGAGAGTGTTGGCATGCATCCCAAGGCAACCACACTGCATTTATTGGCATGCATTTCGAGGAGCCTACTGGGCATGAGTTTTTGAGAGAGAAAATCCGTACAGTCCGTACGGACTTGCACAGAAATCGAGGGACGTATAGTCCAAAAATTATGGGCACAACTTTCGAGGAGGTTGGCACGAGTTTCAAGGTATTTTCTTGTTGGTTATTCTGTATAGTATTTGCAGAAATTTTGGCACAAATTTCTAGACAGTCCGTGCAACATTTATTGTTGGGGCAGTCGTACAGTGTACAAATTTCTGGGATAGAAATCGAGGAGCTTTTCTGGATAGTCCAGAAGGAGTCTTTGTAGAAGAAGAAGAAGGTTGAGATAAGTTTGTGTATTTTTTTTTAAGATGAATATATTGTAAAAGAATTTCTCTGAAGCTCACAAATAATAAAAATTGTCTCTCTCACTAGTTTTCCCCTTGTGGGTTTTTCGAGGGTCATTGTTAGACCAAAAATCTCTGTGTTATTTTATGATTTTATGTGTTGCTGATGTATTTTACTTCTGCGTTAAAATGATGTTCAGAATCCTCATGTTTCAGTTTTGAAAATTTATTTTATGCCGAGCTTAATTGGGTGTCATAAATCTGGGTTTGGGCATTAAACATTGGCTGAAAAAACGAGCGACACTGAAACTGGGTTGGGGTTTGAAATTTTACATTTCTCACTAGATGCATGCCAATCTTGGTCTCGGCTAGTCTTACAATAAGAAAAACTGAGTTTAGCCCAATAACAAGAGCTCTTCTCACATATATTCACCTTATTTGGTCTTTTGACAAGGGTTATGGGATTCTTTCCCTAATGATTCTCTTCATCTTAGCTAGTTATATTATAGTTCTATCCATTGTATAACTAACATTGCTTTGGCTTTGTCTTCTCTAAGGGTTCTACCTTATAACTGAAAATGGAGTTCCCTCTTCTTCTTCGGTTGCTTCTACTTTCTCCATAAGTTGTAGGCTTACTCCCTTTGCCCACAATTCTAACTAGCAACCTTTTCTATGTTGGAATTGTCTTCTTCTACTATGGAAAAGCCTCTCTCATGCATTGACTTCCTCTCTTTATTCTTATTAGAGCTTTTATCCCCTCTCTCTCATTAGTCTCTCCATGAATAATGGAATTCCCTTGACTTTTCCTCCAAAATAATATTATATTCTCTCTCTTCCTATTTCGTCGCTCCCTCTCCCTTTTCTCTATATGTGATTAAATGCCCCCCTCTACAGTCTATCTTCTTCACACTTCCCCCTTATTTCCTTTTTCATTTGCCCATCTTAAATAATCCACAATGACCAATCTAGCAAACATAAAAAGGAACTGACTCAATGCATGAATGTCATGTGGAGGAGAGATTTACAAGGATTGTGGGCCCCTTTGATTCAACTTATCAGTTTTGAATCATCACATGGAGGGCTTCCACAAGAACATGAACCCCTCATTAAATTGTCACCATCTCCAAATTATATTTCCATGGAACTATCCACGACCCTCAACTAAACATTGATTGGACAAGGGTAAAAGCACGGAATCCCTCATAGAGTGTTGACCCACCCAACAATGTCAAACCCCATGAGGATCCCAGGCATTAATCTAGGTTGGGATTTGGCATCTGAGGCAAAACATCCTCTCTTCCATGTTGTTTAGAACTTGCATGAATCAGGTGAAAAATGGAAGGGGAGGGCTCAATATTACCTTGCAATGGAGCAATATGCCTCTATATCAAAAATACACCTCTCCACACAATAAGGAGGCCTTCCACAAGAACATGAATCCCTCATTAAATTGTCACCATCACCAAAGTATATTCCCATGGAACTCTTCACGACCATCAACTAAACATTGATTGGACAAGGGTAAAAACATGGACTCCCTCGTAGAGTGTTGACCCACCCAACAATGTCAAACCCCATGAGGATCCCAGGAATCAATCTAGGTTGGGATTTGACATCTGAGGGAAAACACCCTCTCTTCCATGTTGTTTATCACTTGCATGAATCAGGTGGAAAATGGAAGGGGGGGGGGGGTCAATATTACCTTGCAATGGAGCAAGATGCTTCTATATTAAGAATACACGTCTCCACACAATAAGGAAGGGTAGGGTAGGAAAGGGTATCTCCCCTTTTCAATGTGCACATTTACTTGTTCATGAAGAAAAATCATTCACCAATCAAAATGGTATGTATGGTAGACGAATTGTTTTATATACACACTTGCATATGGGCATGTAAATATAGGTGTGGGTAAAATTGAAGTTTCCACACAGTTTCTTTCCAACCATCGTCATGTTATACATAATATTTTGCTCTCCATTATATAGTCCTTGGGGTGTATTTAGTTCTAACCCTTTTACTCAAAATAACACCTTTTCCCCTTTTAAATATAAATAAAAAAATAGAAATAAGAGAACATCACAGTTTAATCCATCTTAACAACATCATAATAATAAAAGGGGTCATGTAGTCATGAACTCGATCATAGTGTCTCTAAGAAAGATATACACAACATAAGAAGCCCTTGGATGTTGTGAGCAAGACAAATGCAGAAGGACTAAGTGTCCATGTCTTTCGTTGGTTGGGACTGTTAGTGTGAATAGGGTTCTTTAGCTATCTAAGTTCTTTCTTAGCTAGTTCTCCGCTTTAGTTCTCTTCACACTAGGTTAAGTTTACTTCGGGACTTTTTCACTTTATCCCATATTGGTTCTGTTTTTAGTCTCTTGGGTGGTTAATCCTATATATACTCACCTATCACTCTCATATGAGCATCTAATTTTCATTGTATGCTTTGCATTCTCTTGAGTAGAATACAATTCATTGTTGCTCATTTCTGATTTCTAGATTTGCTTTCCTTCATTCATTTTCATTCTTGGGTGTCTTTTCAGCCAAATCTTACATGGTATCAGAGCAATTGTGAGTTGTGGGTTAGCAATGTTTTTAGAAATTTGAGTGTAGAGCTATATTTTTCAAAGCACATGAGTATTCTCTTCTCTTGCATCCTTAGATGATCTAGAGAATCAGAAAAGTGTGGAGAAAATACTAGTTTCTAGGCGGTTCTCTTTTTTACTTTCCAGATGCAAGTTTTTTTGGAGCTTCATGGAGACATTGTGATCTCACCATTAAGTCTAGAGTAGTGGAGATAGCCAAATTTGCCTTTTTTTTCATCCTAGTTGGACATCGAATGTCAGATTTGCGAGGGTTTGAAGTAAGAGGTTCGTTGCCAGATCCAGCAGGGAGCCACCATTTTGGAGCATTTTGGATCAAATCCAACCCTTCCATCTCGCTTAGAAGGCTTGAAAACCCTAAGATTGACTATCTATTCATCGATTTTGGGCAAAGTTTCCCAGAGAGGCAAAAAACTTTTTGCCTAGGGAGATGTACACCCCCCCCCAAGGGCGCACTTTGGTTTAGCGGAAGTTCCGGTAAATTTGGTGGAAGGTGAATTTTGGTAGTTTCTCTAAGTTTGGCAACAGTTTTGCTAAATTTGGTAGTTTCTCTAATTTATGTAGAAGTTTCTACAGTTGGGGTTTCACTAAGTTTGGTGGTAGTTCCATTAAATTTGGAGGTTTCACTAATTTATCTAGAGGTTTCTACAGTTGGAAGTTTCACTAAGTTTGGCGGAAGTTCCGCTAAATTTGGCAGAAGGTGAATTTTGAATTTACTACCCCCTCTTCATTGGCATGTTGGGTTTTGAAGACAAACCTTGCGGGCTCATATCTCAAGCTTACAACATTCTTTTATTCAGCAGTTTTTTTTTTATTTGGGATAATTTTTCATGCTCTCCGCACTGGTGCGAACAATCTCTGATTTAGGTGCATGGATTTTCCAAAATTTGCAAATTCTCACAGGTGACACTGCACAATTCTCATTTTGAGAACTTCAAAGGCTCATATCTTTTGCATACGACCTTGGATCGAGCTGATTCTTTTTTTGAAAGTGCATAATTTTTCCTATACTATGCAATGGTGCTAATTATTTCGCTTGATATTGTGCCAAAATTGTACTTTAAGCACATACTCATTTTTTGTGGATTTGTAAAGGCATTGAAGTTAAATCCACACAATGTTCTCTTGCTAATGGCAATCGTAACCGCACTAAATATAAAGTGCCAAATCATTTTTCATTGGGAGGGGAATCTTTTATTGAGTGATTCGTGGGGGGGGGTTCTCTTGGTGTGATTGTGCTTGTACATCTCTTTCTAATCATGCTTTCTTTTCCTTCACAAATGGGTAACTTTAAATTTCCATTACTAACACCATACAACTACAACCTGCTAGGATATTTAGACACTTAGGAGTTAGTTAAGATCTACTTGGTCTAATGTGTCGTTAGGTAAAAGTGTGTTTCTTTATTGTGCATTAGTATGCATTTGTAGTTAGGATATCCGACGGTCACGATATGTTCCTGACATAGAGTGATTTGACAATTCATATTCTCCTCGATCTTAATGACCATTGATATGTGGATTAACCCCCGATTGGTCCATGATCTCTATTTAAAGAGCATGGAGGGTCATTTGCCGATGATCGATTGTGAGAAACTCTCTTGTAAAATCTCTCGATAATATTTTTCTTTTGCATTAATGAACTGCTCCAAGTGGTCACGTTGGATGTTTCCCCGTAGGGGTTTTACCACGTCAAAACATCGGTGTGTTGATACTTGATTTGGTTGTGTGAGTGGTTACTGAAGGTGTTCGTCCTCTATTGGAATACATGTGTTGTCGAACATGGTATCGGAGCCTGTTTGAAGACCCGCTCCTGTTGTAGATCAAGATCGTGAAGCCGAGTTGTCTCATCTCCATTTTCTTCCATTTTCATACATTTTTGGGCTAAGAGGACTGTTCCATTGCATCCAGAGCACTCGTTTCAGTCAGGAACACTTTTTGTTTCACTCGAAAATGTTTTTGTTTTCCCAAGATACGACCATTTCAGTGAGATCCAGAGGTATAAAGTCTGAATACACCATTTTTAAATTTTTGCAGAGTATTATTTTGGTTTTATTTCGGTTTTATATGTGCTATCTCGGCAAATCAGAAATAGATAGAAAAATGTGCATTTTTCGGGTAAGTGAATCGAGATCCAACCCTTGTTGTCATCGAGAATTGAAAAAAAATTCTTGTATGAAAAGAGATTTTTTTTTAGCAACAACAACAACTACACCCCCAATCCTCTTGTTAAACAATACAATATGTTTTGCTAACCCATTTGGTTAAAAGTTGTCTTATTAAGTAAGAAGTCTTGAGTTCAAGTCTCTCTTTTTGTTACTTTTTTTGAAAAAGTTCATACTCAATTGTAATGTGTATTTCACTTCAAGTATAAAAGTGAATCACTATAAGTAGCTTCAATATTTTATTTTAGAGTTATTTATTTTGCATGTGGATTTTCTTTCATAAAGTAACTTCATTATAAAAGTGATCCCCACTTCTTTTTATAAAAGTGGGTCACTTCATAAAACAACTTACACCACCACGTGGTCTTTTGGTTACCGTTTATGCTTTTTCTAAAAGGGGCATAACTTTCACATCTGAAATTCGTTTTTAGTGCCATTTTTTTTAAAACTGCCTAATTTTTCGAGATCTTTCCATCCATATCATTAGTTTCAGTTTTTATATCCATATTATCTACATATTTAATATGTCTTATTCCAGTAATCTTTTGTTTACCAGCACCAACTACTTCCAATGGAAACCTCATATGGAGGATTTATTAAGAAGTAAAGGCTTGTACCGGATTACCTTGGGAAAGGAAAAACAACCCACTGATGTTGATAAGAAAGTCAAATGGGCTAATAGGAGTGACAAAGCACGTGGACTAATCAGAATGTCCATCTCTCCTGATTTAAGGTTCCACCTTAAAGAAATTGATGACCTCGATGAAGCTTGGGAAAAGATTGAATCTGTGTTTGGTAAAATCAATATTATTCAAGCACAATAGTTAGAAAATCAAGTACTGACTTTAAGTCCAAGTGATTTTTCTTGCATTGGAGACTATCTATCTAAGTTTAAAACACTAGGAATTTTATGTGAAGAATGTGAGATAAAGATGGAGGAAGAGTGTTGCATCTATCTTATTCTTTCTAAGCTAGGTAGTGCATACTCTGTGTTTGTATCTACCTTTTATGCCATGAGAGAGGATCCAGGGAAAGATTATCAAAAACCCACTCTTGAGTCTTTTTGTGTTTCTTTGATTAGAGAGGAAGATAAGCACTTGGAGTGATCAACACTGCAGTTACCTCCAATAAAGACTTAGTCGCCCAACAGAAAGATAAATCCAAGAATCCCAAGAAGCAACATCCTCGCTACAAAAACAAGTAACATAAGGGTCCCAAACCCACTCAGACAACTTCAGCTCCTAATGGTGACAAATGAGCAAAATATAAAAATAAGAAGACCGACAGACATTGCAACTTTTGCGATAAACATGGTCATGATGAGTCCAAATGTTTCAAGAAGATGGCAACTTTAGAAGCAAGAATGAAGAAGAACAACATCAATATTGATTATACTTCTTCTTTTTCTTCTAATGAACATGCACTTTCTACTTCTATTTCTTCTTCTCATGAGTGGCTTATTGATTCTGGAGCATCTTATCATATGACTAAGGATAAAGACATATTTTCTTCTCTAAATGAATGTAACACCAAGAAAATATTTGTTGGTGATGATAGATCTCTTAGTGTTGTGGGATCTGGAACAGTTCATGTAGATAATGGTCATTTCAATGATGTATTATGTGTTCCAAGTCTTTCTTGCAACCTTTTATCAGTATATTAAATCACTCATTTAGGTGAAGGTAAAACCATAGAGTTTTCACCTCACCAAGTTGCAATCAAGGATCTAAAAGATCCTAAGCATGTTCTTGCAACTAGAATTGTTGATGATATTACCAGGCTGTACAAGTTTGACAACTTTGAGTCATCATCTTTTTCATCATTTTTTGTTGCTTATAACGATGACTTGAGCAAACATTGGTATGAGTGGTTTGGTCATCTAAACTATCGCTCATTACAACAACTATGTAATCAAAAGATGGTGACTGGACTTCCTCATGTTTCATGCAGAGATGGTGTTTGTGTCAGTTGTGTTCTCGGCAAGCATCATCAGGATAATTTTGACAAACGTGCCTCTTAGCACGCCTCGGGCCCTTTGTAGCTTTTTCACAGTGGTTTGTGTGGTCCACTTTCTACTCCTTATTTTTCTGGGTGCAAGTATTTCTTAACTTTCATTGATGAATTTTCCAGAAGTACTTGGGTTTACTTCCTAAAACTTAAGAGAAAAAAATTTGACAAGTTTTTGGCCTACAAGGCCCTTGTAGAAAAGCAATCTGGACATCAAATTCAAAGGCTAAGAACAAATAATGGAGGAAAATATGTGAACAATAATTTTACAAGTTATTGCACTACACAGGGCATCCAAATGCAACACATTGTTCCATATACACCACAACAAATTGGTGTTGATGAGAGAAAGAACCACACATTAAAAGAAATGGCTAATTGTATGATCCAATCTAAGGGATTAAATCTAAAGTATTGGGTGGAAACCATCAATTGTGCAGATTACATAGTAAATCACACTCCCATAAAGGCTCTTAAAAGTATAACAGTGGAGGAATCTTAGACTAAAATTAAACCATATGTAAGTCACTTTCGTGTATTTGGAAGTATAGCATGGGCTCACATTCCCGATGAGAAAAGGAAAGCATTGCAGTCTAAAAGTGAGAAGTGTATATTTGTTGGTTATTTTGAAGATGCCAAAGGTTATAGACTTATTCAACCACATTGTAATGAAATTATCATTAGAAGAGATGTTAAATTTGATGAAAATATCTTTCCTACGAGCCTAATTAGGAGTTTGTGCCTTCTTCTATTTCTATTCTGGTTTCTTCTTTAGATGATGACAGTGAGGATGAAAATCCACCTATGCCTGCTCACCTTCCTCCAGATGAGTCCTTTGAACCTGAACCAACACCAGCTCCTTCGCTTCATAGATGGGTCCATTCAACACGAGAAGCAGCTGGTGATCTCAGTGATCCTTCAGATCAACGTCAGACACGTTCATAGTTCCAGTGAGCCTCTTCTCTTTTGGCTCAAGTTTCAGAGACTCATGATCCAGAGACATTTTCAGAAGCTTCAGGTCATCCAGATTGGGATACAATAATGAATGAAGAGTATCCTTCTTTAATGACAAACAATACTTGGGATCTTGTACCTCTTCCAAAAGGAAGAAAACTTGTCAGATGTAAATGGGTCCAGAGAACCAATAATGCATTATATGGAAGTGTTGAAAGACATAAGGCTCGGTTAGTTGCCAAAGAATTTTCCCAAGTTGAAGGAATTGACTATAATGAAACCTTTGCCCCTCCCTATAGCCAAAATGAATTCCATCCACCTTGTTC
Source organism: Picea engelmannii (assembly GCA_009831015.1). Lineage (NCBI taxonomy): Eukaryota > Viridiplantae > Streptophyta > Pinopsida > Pinales > Pinaceae > Picea > Picea engelmannii. The sequence goes on from ML784794.1 coordinate 214,816, forward strand.
TTGCCCTTGCTACCTCACATAAATGGGAGGTCCATCAGATGGATGTTAAATCTACCTTCTTGCACGAAGATTTGCAAGAAGAAATCTACATGGAACAACCTCCTGGATATGTCCATAATGACTCTATCCTTGTTTGTCACCTTAAGAAATCTCTTTATGGTCTTAAGCAAGTTCCCTGAGTTTGGTATGCCAAAATGGACAACTTTCTTATTGACACTAGATTCTCTAGATTCCAGTCTGATCCTAATGTCTATACCAAGAAAGTAGGAAGCCATCTCATCATCCTTGTCCTTTATGTTGATGACCTTATCCTTATTGGTAGCGACTCAAAAATTTTAAACCATGTGAAAACGAGCCTTAAGAAGAAATTTGAAATGACAGACTTAGGATTTTTGCACTATTTCCTTGGCCTCCAAGTTTTGCAAACCAATGAAGAAATTTTTCTTTCCCAGTCTATGTATGCTTGTGACCTTCTTCATCGCTTTCACACGGATGATTGTAAATCAACCCCTTCTCCCTTCTAATCTGGAGTCAAGCTTATTGCCACATGTACTTCTCCCGAATTTGATGCCACCCTGTACCGTCAGTTAGTCGGTAGCCTCTTATACTTGACTCATACCTGTCTTGATCTTTCCTTTTTTGTTGGTCTTGTTTCCCGATATATGCAAACACCCCATGAAAGCCATTGGAAAGCAGCTAAAAGGATACTTCTCTATGTCTGTGGTACAATTTAGTTCGGGATACATTACAGTTCAGGGGGGACTCCTTTATTGGTCGGTTTCACTGATTCAGATTGGGCCAGCGACCCTGATGATCAGAAGTCTACTGCAGGTTATGTTTTAAGCCTTGGTTCAGGACCTGTCACTTGGGCCTATAAGAAACAACATGCTATTGCACTTTATTTAGCAGAAACAGAGTACCAAGCAACGATAAATGCAAGTCAGGAAGCCTTGTGGCTTCGACAGATCCTTTCAAAGTTTGGATTCCAACAATAACATCCAACCATCCTTTGGTGCAACAATCAGAGTGCCATCAAGCTCACTAAAGACCCAGTTCAACATCAATGCAACAAACACATCGATATACACATGCACTTCATCGGAAAGCTCATTCATGATCAAGTTATTGAAGTGCTTTTTTTCCCTACAGAAGATCAAGTTGCAAACATTTTCACAAAGTCTCTTACAAAAGCAAAGTTTTCCATACTTTGATCTATGTTAGGAGTTCAGGAAGTTGTCATCAAGGGGGGATAGGCTCTAATGCCTCCTTCCTTATCCTATTGTGTCAATATTGTAAATCCTTCAATCCTATCCCAGGTTGTTCTTAAGGGGGGATGTTAGGATATCTAGACACTTAGAAGTTAGTTAAGATATACTTGGTCTAATGTGTCGTTAGGTAAAAGTGTGTTTCTTTATTGTGCATTAGTATGCATTTGTAGTTAGGAAATTTGACGGTCACGATATGTTCCTGACATAGAGTGATTTGACAGATCATATTCTCCTCGATCTTAATGGTCATTTATCTGTGGCTTCACACCTGATTGGTCCATGATCTCTATTTAAAGAGCATGGAGGGTCATTTTTCAATGACTGGCTGAGGTCATGGATGTTTCCCCATAAGGGTTTTACCACATCAAAACATCGGTCTGTTGATCTTTGATCTGGTTGTGTGAGTGGTTACTGAAGGTGTTCGTCCTCTATTGGAATACATGTGTTGTCAAACACAACACATGTCATCAAAATGCATGGAATGTCTTAATGCAACAAGGATATACACCTTATGTTAAACAAAAGGTATCTGTGTTGAGTCATAAAATTATCATATATTTTACATTCTCTTTTCCTTATTTTTAATCCCTTTTCGTTTACCCATAACCCTGTATTAGCTCATTTTAATACCCATGTGTGGAATTTATGCTCAAAGTGTTTTCCATTACATTTCTTAGTATTTCATTGAATTATGATTAAGGTTAGGAAGGATTAGTGTATTTCGTATTTACTTTTGAATAACGAGTCGATTTTGGAATTGTTATAGATCCATGTCTTGAATATGCAAGAATCAACCACCACCACCATGGAAAAGATATTCAAAGATGAAGTGTATGGTTTTAATTGTGAAGGATGGATTTTTATAAACCCACTTGTATAAATCCATTATTCTACATTTGTATATGTTCAAAATTAATTTGGGTAGTTACAATTCATTTGTCGGCTATTTCAAATTATGGTTTTAATTATTTGAAGATAAACGGCAATTTGTTGGTGGATATGAGTGCAGATTTGATTCTCTACAAGATTTGAAGATCTCCATTGAATATATCATGGATATAAGAAGTCAAACACCATTAAAAGTCACTTGGGATGCATGTTGGGCAATTTTTTATAACCCGCATATCCTAATTCGAATTTGACATTCAAAGGCATCCTAAATTTGATGGGAGTTAGCAAAGATCTTGGAAACCATTTGCTATGTTGGAAATTAGTTGTAACCACTGTGGATTCATTAAATCCTCAAGTGGGTCTGATTAGATATTTGTTATTTTTGGTTTCAAGCAAGTTCATGTATAAAAGAGGGTTCATTCTCCATTCTATGGGGGGCCTCTTAGAGAACAAGCCCAATTTATGATGACATAGAATAAAGATTTGATTTTAAGTTAATTTCTAGTTTACTCAATTAGTTTATGTTAATGTGGTCTAAATAGTTTACTATGAACTTGGTAGTCTAAGTGAAGTCCTATTTTGTGAAATAACCAAGTTTTCCTTCAATAGTTTGAGAACCTATTGTTGGTGCCCTATGTGGTCCTCCATTGCTTGAACCTTTGTAGTCCCCTTCAAGGGTGATGTGATGAATGGAAGATGATATCTATAAAGTTCCATAAATGGGGACATTTTTTATGAAGTATGGTAGGATGTGTTGTACCACCATTCTTCTAAGGGAAACCGCTTCACCGATTGTGTCCATTTATCAGATGCAAAGCAACAAATATACCATTCTAGACATTTATTCACAATCCCATTTTTCCCGTCAGATTGAGGACTGTAAGATAAGTTATGAGCCAATTGAGTACCCAAACAAGAAAATAATTTAGTCCGAAAATTTCCAGTGAAAATTGAATCTCTATCACTTACAATAATCTTAGGGATTCCATGTATCTTTTGAATTGTTTCCATGAATGTTGAGGCTAATATACTTGCTTTAAAAGGATGAGAAAGAGAGTTAAAATGGGCATACTTTGTCAATTGATTCACTACTACCATGATGGAAATCTTTCCTTTAGATTTGGGTAAACCTATAGTAAAATTCATTGAAATTTCTTCCCAACGTTGACTTGGTATAACTAATGGCTGTAGGAGACCTAGTGTCTTGATTGTCTCTCCCTTATTCTGTTGCTCCAAGAAGTACTCCAAACTATCATGATATGTTTTTACTTTGAAGTGTCTTCCTATTAGGTAAGGGCGCCATTTCTTAACTGCATGTAGTATGGCCAACATTTATTTTTCATAAATGGGTTTGAGTAATTTTTTCCTTTAAGTTGGTTGCTTTCAAAGGCAAGGGGCCTTCCTTCTTGCATTAAAATTGCACCAATGCCATGGCATGGGGTATCACACTCCACAATAAAATTTTTGTGAAGTTAGGTGTGGCCAGGACAAGAGTTGTACACATATCGTCCTTAAGTTTTTAAAAACCTTTAATTGCTTCTTGAGTTCAAGAAAATGTTTATTTCTTTAATAATGTTGCTAGAGGTGTTGTGACTTGACCATAGTTCTTGACAAACTTTCACTAATAGCCTATCAATCCTAAGAATCCTCTAAGTTTCTTCAAATATTTGGGAAGTGATCATTCCCTCATAGTTTTATTTTTGTTAGGGTCCACTTTACACCTTCATGAGATACAATATGACCCAAATATTCCAATTCTTGAACCCTAAAGGCACATTTGGAAGGCTTTGCAGAAAGTTGTTGATCTTCCAACAATAGTAATACTCTGTCAACATGTTGTACATGCTTTTCCCAAGATTTGTTGTAGATTATTATGTCATCAAAAAATACTAACACAAATTTTCTAAGGAAGGGTTCGAAAATATAATTCATCAAGCTTTGAAATGTCGAAGGTGCAACAATAAATCCAAATGGCATAACCAAAAATTCATTATGACCTTCATGTGTTTTAAAAGTTGTTTTGGGAATGTCTTCTTGCCTCATTCTGATTTGATGATATTCCAAACGAAGATCCAACTTAGAAAAGAAAATTGCTCCATGCAATTCATCTAATAGTTCATTAATAACAAGAATAGGAAACTTATCTTTGATGCTCATTTTGTTGATTTGTCTATAATCTAGACACATACGTCATGGACCATATTTTTTCGTAACCATCACTACTAGTGAAGAGAAACTTTGGCTAGGTTGAATAATGCCAACCTCTAACATTTCTTGGATCATACACTCAATCTCACTCATTTGTGCACATGGATACCTTTAGGGCTTAATGCTGGGTGGTACACTTCCTGGTAGCAAATGAATAGAATGGTCATGATCTTGAGTAGGTGGAATACCCTTAGGCATCTCTCCAAATACCTTGGAATGATTGTTGATAACTATTTAGAGATCTATTGGAGTAGAGGATATAATTGTTTGAATGTCTAGTGAGCACAATTGTGAAATTACGCCATTATGTCCCTTTTTGAGTAATTTTGCCATGTTATTAGAGCTTATCACCTTAGAGGGTTTCCCTTGGATATCTCTAAGCTCAGTTTCCTTTCCTTCTAAGGAAAACATCATGAAAAGATCCATAAAATTAAGGGCCATTGTTCCTAATGATTGTAACCATTGAACCCCTAATACAACATCAACACCACCCATTTGGGTGGCAATCAGGGGACTATCCAATAAATACTCCCTCATATTGATTTTAATACAATGGCGCTTCCCTGAACAATTTATGGTACCTCCCTCTACAATCATTACTTGAAAATCTAGTGCTTGAGATATGAAGAAATTAAGACCTTTTGCTAATTTGTAAATGATGAAGTTACAAGGGTACTACTAGAATTAATCAATATTACCTTTTTCTTTTTTATATATCCTTCTATATGGAGGGTTTGGAGTATTGATGTCAGCAAATGCATGACAAGATATCGTTGGAGTAGTCTCTTTTAGATCTAGATCTTGTGATGGTTCCAATTCTTGATCTTGTTCCTCTTCACAATCTATGTAGAATAATTTCTTATCATTGCATTTATTCCCCTTACTGTACTTGTTGTCACAATTGAAGCAAAGTCCCTTTGCTATTCTTTCATCCATTTGTTGAGGTGTAAACCTTGTCGGTTGAGTGAGGTTAGGAGAGGGAACAAGGTGTTCTCTATAGTTGTTAGTGGCCACCCTTCTAGTAGCCATATTTTTTTTTCCACTTTCCTTTCCATATTAAAAGCTTGATCTAGTGATTTAAGTTCGAAGAGGCACACCTCATGTTGAATGTTCTCCTTTAAAGTGCCCATAAAGAGATCTAAAAAATTATCCCTTGGAATGTTTTTGACCTTGAGACTGAGCTTTTGGAATTGTTGAATGTGTTTTGTAATTGGAACTTTTTGCTAAACATTTACCAATTGACTAAATAATGTATTGCTCTTAAAATCCCCATAATGTGTTATCAATTCATCCGTAAAAATGGACCAAGAGATGATAGAATCCTTTCTTCTTTCACAAATCCATTGATACCAAACAAATTGACCATTTTCTAAATACAAGGATGCAATAATTACCTTTTGTAAGCTTGGCACTTGGTGTAGATCAAAGAATTGTTCCATCTAGAATATCCATGTTATAGGATCGTTACCATAAAACTTCCTCATATTGATCTCCAAAATGAAGTATTTCCTTGATGTCACATTGAAACCGCGATGATGTGCATCTTGGAGTGATGAATGATTGTGAGATTCAATATTTTTGCTCTCAAATTGTGATAAAATACTCCCCACATATGAATTAGTCTCAACACCATTGTTCATGATTTAATTGGATGTCCATATCCCTTTTAGGGATCCTATGTGATCTAAAAAGGATCCAGAGAAGACTAAGGACAACTCAGAATTAGCAGAAGCAACTCAGGAAGTTCAGAATGGCCTCAACAAACAGAGAAAGGGAAAAAATTAAAAGTCCTCAAAACTTAGTGAAATTGGCATCATCACGAAGAGTGCGTTGCAAGATTTCCAACGACGTAAACGACTCATCAAACAGAGTTATGGGTTGAAAGATATTTGTGGTCAAAGTTTTGGTCAACCTAGCCCAATCAACAAGGGATGAGTCAACATTTGTACTGCAGAAGTCAGTATCAGTACATATATATGTATGTGGCACACACAGAAGGAAATATGTGTCATGTTGACGTCAACATGGTGACATGGAAACACCAGAGGCTACCACATGTCACTCATTTTTGGTATTTTTGGGTCAATTCATGGACCAATGAAAAAGCAACACGTGGTAGTCCATACAACCACTTGGCAGATCGTATGGTGACGTGGAAGCTGATGTGGTAGGTGACATGGAAGGTGACTGTACAGGTGGTTGGCGTGGCCCAATGGTTTCCTACCATGTGGCCCAATGGTTTCCTGCCATGTGGCCCAGTCATGTGCTGCCACGTGGGAGTGGGAAAATGCCTAATGAGGGCCCGAAAACCAAATGTCAAAAATAAAAAAAAGTGGGCCGCCAAATTTGGCGGAGCTCCGCCAGATTTGGTAGCCAAATGGTACACTCCAACAAATCTAAACCACACTCCAAAGTTGGAGAAGTTCCATTCCACATATATGTATACGTTATAACTATAACCTAAAAGAGAAGGCTCGCGGGCTCGATCCCAGGACCTCCCCCTATACAAGCGCCTTAACTATAACATCCTCCACTGTTGGGCCAATAGACTACATTGTGTAGTCCGCCCCACTTTTTGTTTAGAAACTAAGTCTTCCCACAGACGAAAGGAGGAGGGCGCATGACGGTACGACCGGGCATGGAAATCGAGACGTAGAAGAAAGAATTAAATGTAGAGAGCAGGCACGAAAATCGAGACGAGATTTATCAAGGGCTTGGGAGTGCCAGAGTCTGATTGAGGTGTGGAGACAGTCATTTTTGGGTAATTTTATGCCACTAATTCAATGGTGTTGTCTGTTTTCTGATCTGAGCAAAGCTTCTACAACTTAATTCCAAAATGACATATACTTATGTATTTTGCCAAATTCTTTTGTTGAGTTAATAAAAAGGCCTACCCATTTGAGAGCAGGACCCAGAGACGTAGTCCACCAAGGATGAACTTCGTTATCAAGTTTTTGTGTTCATATATGATTCTTATGTCTCTTTATTATTGAGTTTTTCCTTCTTTAATGGTGCATTTTAATTTATGCTCATTTAATACAATTCTTTATAAGTCACTTTGATGAAAAGATCCTGGATCATGTTGGTATCAAAGCAGTCATCTTCGACTTGAATTATTGAGTGTGAATGCTTACTAGGGCCAAGCATAAGAAGGGTGAAGGAAGTCTTAAGAATTTCAATCCTGAAGTTGGTTGTGCATTCCAAAGGAAGAAAATGGCAGAAGAGGACAAACGTGATGAACAGGAGAAAAAATTCCATATGGTCTTTTATCGCATGTCAGAAATGATCGAGCGAATGTATGGAGACTACAAGAAGAGGATGAAGAAGAAAGGGAAGAAAAAGGAAGCACAAGATGATGATAATGCTTCAGTAAATCAAGGGACTGAAGGAGACCCTCCTGAGCCTCCATCTTCACCATCAAGTTCCAACTCTTCTTCCTCTGAGCATTCTCATCATTCTCATCATTCTAGCCATAAAGATTCTTTTAAGAAACCATTATTAAAGCTTGATGTAAGATTTGTTTTAACTATGTTCAATGGATATGTTAATCCTAAAAAGCTAGATAATTGGATCCGATAAGTTGACGTATATCGTCGTGTTCAATTGATTGATGAAGAGGAAGTTAAAGTGCAACTAGTTTCTCTTCGGTTGGAAGGCACCGCTCTTGTATGGTGGGAGAGAAAACTTCAGAATAAAAGTAAGTGTGGTAATCTTCTTTCCTCATGGTCAGAATTTAAATCAATGATAAGGAAGAAATTTTATCCATTGGGTTATTTACATAAACCAATGATGGAATGACAAACTTTAAGACAAAGTAAAGGTCAAAATGTACAAAATTTCACGGAAGAATTTAGGAAGAAATCTCTTGCATTAAAAATTCCTTTGGATTCTTATGAAACTTTAATGAAGTATATTGGCGCACTTCATAGTTATATTCGTCATACTTTTCTATTGTTTAACCCCACTAGTATTGACGAAGTTTGTGTGCAAGCCACTCACCTTGAGAACAGGGGAAAGCATGTTCGAGAATATCCCACAAAGAAACCTCCCAATCTCCCACATAAGCCATTTAAGAAGTTTAAAAGGAAGGACAAGAAGACTGCCACTGTAAAGAGAGAAGAAGGAAATCCATCTTGCACTCATTGCAAGAAAAGTGGTCATGATGATGGACATTGTTGGAAACTACATCCAGAGAAGAGACCAAAGCAATTCGGTGGAAAGGGGAAGACAAATATCATTGCTACAGTGAAACAAGATCTTGGTTTCGATTCATGAGATGAAGGAAAGATCACAACGGTTGGAGTACAAGGTAAATATTCCCTTCATGCTAGTTCAAATTCCAATAATGAATCTCATGATGATGAACGAAAGAGGAATAAATTATTTCATATAAGAGTTGTATCTAAACACACTAAGATAGATACATTATTTGATCCAGGTTCCCAAGTAAACTTGATATCTGAATCACTTGTCAAAAACATGGGTCTTGAAACGAAATCACATCCAAAGCCTTATCCTCTTGGTTGGATATGTGATGAAGCAAAACTAAATGTCACCAAGCAATGTAGGGTCAGATTTTCTATTTCCTCAAAGTTGATTGATGAAGTGGATTTGGATGTTGTATCACTTGATATATGTGGCATAGTGTTGGGGAGCCCTTATCTTTATGAAAGAAAAACAATCTTCTTTTGTCATGAGAACAAATACCACCTTACTAAGGGGGGAGTGGAATATATTGTTAGATCTCACAACATGAGGTTAAACACGACACTTGTTAGTGTAGGACAAATGAAGAGACTCATAAACACTAATAAGAGATATGTACTCATGGTCGTAAGGGAGAAAGATGTCAGAACATCCAATGCTTTCCAAGGATGTGATCCTTCTCATAAGAAATAATTAATTGATATTGTTTCTAAGTATGATAATATTTTCTAGGAACCAGGTGGATTACCACCTAAGAGGAAAATCCAACATGAAATACATCTTCAACATGATTCTTCTCTTCCTAATGTGGGCATGCACAAGACGTCAGTTGTAGAGATGACAAATATCAAGAAGTAGGTACAAGGATTATTGGATCAAGGGGTCATCATGCCCAACTCATATTCTTGTGGTTCTCCGATCATGATGATGCCAAAGAAAGATGGCACATGGTGAATGCATGTCGATTATTGGGCCTTAAATAAAATCACAGTGAAAAATCGATACACTCTTCCCGTCTAGATGATTTACTTGATCAGTTAAAGAATTTTGTTTATTTCACTAAGTTGGATTTGCGCAGTGGATACCACCAGATCAGGGTTGCATAACATGATGCATGGAAGACTGCCTTTAAAACCAAACATGGATTGTTTGAGTGGTTATTTATGTCGTTTGATCTTTGTAATGCTCCAACAACCTTCATGCGTGTGATGAATGATGTATTCATGCCTTTTCTAGATGATTTTGTGATTTTATATTTAGACGACATTCTTATATTTAGCGGGACTTGGGATGAACATGTAAGGCATGTAAAGCAAGTATTGGATACTTTGCAAAGGAATAAGTTGTATGTCAAATTGTCCAAATGTGAATTTGGTAAGACTGCACTTATGTACTTAGGTCATATTGTAGGAGGAGGAAAATTAAAAATTGATCCTTCTAATATTGATCTAATTGTAAATTGGCCTGAGCCCAAAAGTGTAACCAAGATACAGAGCTCATTAGGTGCAGTCCAGTATTGGAGGAGATTCATTTCAAACTTATCCTTTATAGCAGCTCCTTTGCATGCCTTAACCAATGTGAAGAACACTTTTCAGTGGGGAGGAAAGCAACACAAAACTTTCGACACTTTGAAGGAAAAGATCAGTAACGCACCAGTATTAGCACTATCGAATCTTCAACAACCCTTCAAGATCGAGACATATTCCAGTGGATACGCCATGTGTGCAGTATTGATGCAATATTATAAGCCTATCTGTTACCACTCTGAAAATTAACCAAGTTGTTTTTAACTATCCTACGTATGATAAAGAGTTGTATGCATTAGTTCAAAACGTAAAGAAATGGAAGCACTACTTGTTAGGGAAGGAAACAATCATACATACAAATCATCAACCCTTACAATATCTCCAAGCACAAACCAAACTGCAACAATCTCAACATTACAGATGGATGGGTTTCCTACAACAATTTCATTTGGTAATCAAGTACAAAAAGGGTACGAGTAACAAGGTAGTTGATATGATTTCTAGACCTCCTATTGTTGCTTCTATTATTTTTAAGAATGCTTCTTTATCTCATGATAGCTACGTGGAACAATATGCCATTGATGAATATTTTAAAGAAGTATATGAGAAKCTAACCCATGGTGCACAAGTACAGAACTATTGTTTGCAGGGAAAACTACTCTACCATCTTGGAAAGCTATGTATTCCTACAAGTGAACGAGACCATGTAATACGAGAAGCTCACACTTCTCTTGTGTTTGGGAATTTTGGGGTAGGAAAAACTATGGCTCATTTGCAGAGGTTTTGTTACTGGCCTTAGATAAAAGCAATTGTAACTAAATATGTAAAGGGGTGTGTGATGTGTTCTACTTGCAAGCCCACTAATAGAAAACTGGGGCTATACTCACCACTTCATGTTCCATCCCATACATGGGAAAGTATCTCCATGGATTTTGTAGGGGGTTTACCAATGTCGAAAAGGGGTCATGACTATTTGTATGTTGTAGTGGATAGGTTCAACAAGATGTGTATTTTAATGCCATGTAAAAAGCATATCATTGTTAAGTAGATTGTTAATCTCTTCTTTCAGTATGTTTGGGTTACCCACATCCATTATCTTAGATCGAGATACTCGATTCCTTGGGGATTTTTGGACAAGCTTGTGGAGGATGATGGACACCAAGTTGAAGAGGAGCATTGCTTTCCATCCACAGACCGACGAACAGACATAGGTTGTTAATCGAACAATGGTACTTTTTCTTCGAGGCTACTGCAGTAAGCATCCCAAGTTATGGGATGAACATATAACCTATGTACAACATGCTTACAACCAAGCCTTATATTCCTCCACTCAATGTTCTCCTTTTGAGACATGTTTTGGGTATTTACCTAAAGTTCCTTTGGACTTGATGTACGGGACAAATGCCGATTCAAATGAAGAAAGAAATGAATATAGAGCCCGCAAGTTCATCCAAAGGATCTGACAAGTACACCAAGCAGTCAAGGAACAGTTAGAGAAAATTAAAGCACAATATAAAGCTCAGCATGAAAAACAAAGAGTTGATCATCAGTTCCAGGTTGGAGACCACACTAGTACATTTGGGTCAAATTCCGATGGCCCTTTCGACGCAATTGCCACTTTATATTGTCGGGAGAATGACAAACATTGGACCCCCTCAAACGTCGTTTCACATGACGTCGCTTTTTTGATGCCATAGATATCGTCTCTATTGCGACTTTTCATGCAGACACGTGTCATCTCAGATTTGACTGTCCAAACCCCATATAGCCGTCGCTATAGCGATGTCAGAGACATCAAAATTTCGACATCCCATTTCGTCGGTCTCCACTACGTGGATGTTATGGGAGCGACGTTACCATTCATCGTAATATCGATGTATGGTATCATTGCTCAACCGATGGTTAGCTATATATATCCGATGTATGTTCTATGGGAGCGTCATTACCATACATCGCAATTCTGACTTATGGTAATGTCGCTCAACCGACGACCAACTATATATCTCCGATGTATGTGCCATGGGAGTGACATTACCATACGTCGCAATTTCGACTTATGGTAACGTTGCTCAATCGAAGACCATCTATATATCTTTGATGCATGTGCCATGGGAGCGACGTTACCATACATCGCAATTCCGACATCATGTAGGTATTTAAAAAAAATGTCAATTTATTTTTCCTTTTTTGATATTTTTAAATTTTGCAACTAGAAAATTTTAAATTGTGATTCTGAAGACTATAATTACCAAACATGAACTACTAAAAAATAAACTACTAAAAAATAAGGGATCAAAACATAGGAACAAGGCTTAGTAATGCATATTTTGATTTCTTGATGAAATAACAAATATAAGTTTTTCTTGGAAAAATAAAAATAAAATTATATATATATATATATATATATATATACTCCTAGAAAAAAATTAAACTATATACATGCTTCATTATCCAAACTCTTGAAACTTAAGCTACTTTATTTTTTGATAGAAAAGATAAAGACAATAAATAAAATTAACTAATATGTATGCTCAACATTATGCCTAAGGATGCATGAAAATCAAGTAGAACTAAATGAGTGTGTTTTTAATGAATAAATAACCTTATAGATAAACCAATGCCTCATATGGAGTTAAATATGAATGAACAAAATGAGTGGGGTAAACAAAATTGAAATGGCAGCGCGTATTGAAATGGAAACTAGGTACTATAAGTAGAAATATGTAGGGTGTCATAAATATGGGGAAAAACTCCTTCAAGTAAGGAGCACCCTCCCTACACTAGAAATGGAAAGTCTTAGGATCATTCACATAAATGGGAAGGATCCTCAAGGAAATGACATCAATCCTAAATAGAAAATTCCATCAAAGTCAACCATAAGTAAAATTAACAAGGTTTACTCAAGTAGGGTGAGTTGGTATAGGCTAAGAATAGAAAGAAGAATGGTCACAAGAAGGTGTGAGGAGGCTTCCTAGAGTAGTGTGCCCTTGGTCAAAGTCATAGGAAAATGGTTAGAATTAGGGAAAAATAGAAACAAATAATGCCTTTTTATTTTTCTGTCCACAAGATCAACATATATGAGAAAAGAAATAAACATATGTAAATTAAATTCTGAGTATAAATAAAATTTCTCAGTGAAAAGAAAAACCTCAAGCTTACCTCCTGATCTAAGAAAGATGTACCTGTCACATATGTGGATGAAAACCTTTATAATATGCTCAGAAATAGTTTTAGGTTCATGGATCAAACCTCTAGGGTTTGATCTCTGTCATAAGGACTTAGGAACAATTTTTCCAAGGTATAGACCATCACAAGACAACTGCAACAAGTACTCCACAAAAAGGGACAACAAGGTATTGACCATAGTTGATAAAAAAAAAAACAGGTACCCCACAAGAAGGGACAACAAGAACTCCAAAAACTGAGACAATAAAATTCTCCATATCAAACAAGCAWACCCTCCATAACAAACRATCCATATCAAACCCTCCATAACTGAAAAGAAGGTAGCACTGGATAAACACTGCAACATAGRGGACAACAAGAGTGGAACCCTCACAAGGACCTCAACTCTACACGTTGCATCTAGACGAAGAGGCTAGGACCTTCATAAAGCAAAGAGACAACCCACAAAGGAGGCCACGTCACCTGTACTCRGGTCTATGTCCCTAAAAGGGAGACCCGACACCCACAAGGAGGCTCCTCAATCACTTTAGTAGGTCCATCATCTAATGAAGACACCTCTGCACAAAAATKACAGGTCCGACAGCTCTTGGGAGGCACCTTATCATCTCTTACACCAACAAGAAATCAAGGAGTAGTACCCAACCAATACCAATACCAAACAAAACTTAGAGCTAAAAATGTTACACCAAATGGGAAGGCTGTACCAACAAACTCTGTTACATCAAATGGAGAGGTTGCACCAAAAAAACTCAAATCTAAAACTATTACATCAAATAGAGAGGCTGCACCAACAAAAAAAACTCAGATCTAAAATGGTTACATCAAATGGAGAGGCCGCACCAACAAAACAAAACTCTGATATGAAAAGATAGTCCAAAAAGGAGGCCGCACCATCATCAAGAGAGAACAACTAAGGTAGCCACAACAAATAGGACTGTGAGGAGTGAGTGAGTGTGAGTGTAATAGAATGATAGAGGGTAGGGTCTTATTTATAGTTAGGGAGAGGGGTTAGGGCAATTTAAAATTATAATTAAATATTGACATTTAATTAATATAAATATTAATTAAAATGTCAATTAATATTAATATTAATTATAAAAACCCTAAACACATATAAAACCTCGATCACATAAATAAAACCTCAATCACATAAAACAACAAGGGGGTACCTTTTAATACAAAGTCAAGGGGGGTCCATAATGGAAAAAACATGTCCACATGAGTCTCATAATGACCTATAAACTTTATCATCATTGCATAAGGGGGTCCATGAACAATGTGGTCATGTCCATCTTCATAGGCACTCCTAGGTCTCATGGACCATCCCGACAGAGAGGAAGAGGATCACACATCAACACATCTTGGTATTACACCAAGATCTATCTGGTCAAAGACCAGGTTTCCCTAGAACACATTCTAGTGGCCCTAGAACATATCTAGGGTCTTATCCACCAAGGTAAAAGACCAAGGATCAACCCATGCATTAGGAAAGGGTTCTCTGGAACACATCCAGGGGCCCTAGAACACATCCAGGGACTTACATCAACCACCAAGGAACACATCCAAGGATCAATCCAAGCACTGAGCAAGGATTCCCTGGAACACATCTAGGGGCCCTAGACACATCAAGGGACCTATATCAACCACCAAGGAACATATCCAAGGATCAATCCAAGCATCGGGCAAGGATTATCACTTAGGAACATACCATTTGGATGACATTTTCTTCCCAAAAGAAAGTGAGAAGATGCCTAAAGTTCCCAATGATGGATCTAATCAACTCTGGGTTTCCCCCAAAGATAGTTTGCTAAAGACCGGTTCACACTTCTCATTAGCTAATTCAATACATCTTGTTACCTTTTTATACAAGAAGGATGTTAAGGAAAGTGTTTTTTAGCTTAAGATTGTTTCGATGGAAGCTCTAATTTTTGCAACCCCATCATAACCCAAAAACTCACTCCCTTTGACCTAAGTTGTCCTCTAGTTTATGATGGTTATATTGAGTCTTACACTAAAGAGAGGAGATTCTCTAACCATGTTATTCTAATTGAGATAGATAGCCATACTACTTCACTTCCATCTTGCACCAAAGGAGCAAAATTGTATCGTTGTGTAAAGGAGAACCATTTGGAGGCAAAGAGATAGTGAGATTGTAATGAACCGTTTTGAGGCCCAGACATCATGAGATTGCAGTACACCCGAGTTGAAATGACCATTTGAGGTGGAAATATGTGAGATTGCAGTGCACCTTTTGGAGTGTCAAATTAGATTAGATTATGATTAGGGTTATATTCTATATTTTTTGGGAAGGGGTGGAGATCAGAAAATGCACTGCAAAGAGAACATTATTTGCATTCATTTTTCCTTTGACTGAAATGTTCAGGTATAAACTCAAAGAAAAATAGTTTTAATAAATTTTGGAGAGATGGGGATTATGATGTCCAAAATGAACAAAAGTGATCTTTACCAGGTGGCGTGTATCATGTTCAAGTACATCCAAAATTACTCCATTCTAATGCGACTTCCCACACATGGGAATTTGGAGATATTTCAAAGTTGCTTGATAATGTAGTTGAATATTTTCAAAATGGTGCAACTTTTTTCATTGTGGACAAAATTAAGAACTCTAAGGACAATAGTCCAACTCTTCTTTTCCAAGATAATGGAGGTGGAATGGATCTCAATTGCATGCGAAAATGTATGATCTTGGGTTACTAAGTGAAAACTAATAGCACAACTATAAGACGATATGGAAGTCGATTCAATACAAGTACGATGAGATTAGGTGAAAATGTGATTGTTTTCAGTCGCTTTGCTCATGGAAGCCCTGCTACATAGAGTATTGGGCTCCTTTCTTACACATTTGTGAGGAGAAATATTCACATCTGTTAAGGAATTCAGTTCTTTATGAGCATCAGATTGTATATTCCCATTAATATAGTCCAAATAACTCTAGAAAAGAATTAGAAACAAAAATTACATGAAGAGAAGATAGGATGTCCTCAATGTGAGATATCTCTCCTCCATCCTGGCCTCTGTGGTGTTGAATAAACATTTCCATTAAGACAAAGGTGGAAAATTTTAAGTACCCCACAATCCCAACAGTGTACACGAGTGGTTGGGTGTGTTACAATTGGTATCATAGCCAAGATTACAACACTAGGGGTTGTATGGGCTCAAGGGAAATGATTGAAAATACTTTTGGTGTTTAGCATTTGAAAATGAATAAGAAAAAAACATCCTCAAAGCCTTCGTGAACATTGATTGCAAATTTATTGTAGAGATAGATTATAGTTTCTTGAAAATGTAAAGTTATGCTTCAAATTAAAGAGAAAATAAATTGTTTGCGAAGTTATCCAAAATTAACCTCCTTTGTTTGATCTTTTAGAAGCATAACCAACCAAAAATATTTTTAAGTGAGCATGATCCATATTAAACCCAAATCCATAATTTTGGAAGAAGAATTAAAAACATGAGAGGAAGATGTTGTTGTACTTGTATAGTATTTTGTCATAAAACATAGTACTTTGAGTTCAAGGATAGAGATTAGTTGACAAGATACTTACTTCATGCACATAAAGTACATATGTGTTCTTTATGCTTGGAAGACTCAAAATGATTTGGCCATCAACCTTCTACAAGAGGGTACTTACTAACATTTTTTCTAATATTGAAGGTAAGACTTGGTGTTTGGAGGGTCTTTGTATGATGGAATGAACAATATTGTTTATGAAGCTATGGAATCTGTGTTTTGACATCTTTGAGTAAATTTCAATCTATGTTTTTCTATGTATAAGATTTTCTGATTTGTCTTTGGAATTCTACCATGAGTCAATTTTTTGACAAGTAGGAAATTTATTAGGATACTATTTGATGTCCTCAAAAGTTACAAGAGGGTGCACTAATATTTCATGTTCAAGCTTGTAGATTTAGATGATAGATCTCAATCAGTCAATACCAACCTCAACTTTGAAAATGATTGTTTACACCTAGGAGCAATCGCTGGAATATGAGTATTTTTCTTTTAACTATAGGATCTACTCCAAGCCAGGGCATTTTGCACTTGCATTCCAAAAAAAATAGAAGTAGGAGGGTTTAAGTTTGAATCCTGCAGAAGAAAGGCTACTCTCCCTCAAATCTAACAAAAATTTTGAAGACTTAGGTAGGTAGGAAGTAAAAAATTAGATCTTCAAAAGCTTCAAAGAAAAATAAGCCAACCCATAAACATAGTGCAATGGAACTGAATCCTTTTTAGGCACTAGACGAGTCCAAACTAAATGAATCTTAAGACTGGAGATCTAAATAATATTTACTCCTGGGAAATAATTTTGGCACAACAACTTGCTAAAGGGACAACTCATGCAAAAGGACAAAATACCCAACCAACTTCGAGAAATGAGATTACCAAATCAACAAATCCCTAGGTTCACTTGCAAGTGAGAACATCCTATCAAGTCAATACAAAAGATATTTATTCATATGAAAATCAATTGAATTAATAATAAGTCTTGTGTAGGTAGTGTGGCATCCTTATTGAATGGTTGCATAAACTTTCACAAAATTTATGTGTGTATTGTAGAACTCTTGCTAGTTTTCTATATCACACCTTTTTGTGTTAAGAACCACTCTTTTTGGGTGCCATATTACTGATATGATACTGTAAACAAATATGAGAAGATCGATGGTTTGAATTTTCAATTCCCGTAGGCTGTTAAGAACTAAAAATGACTTCTTTCTTCGATCCCTGCACAAAATAACTGACACACTAAAATAGAAAGGCGATGATTCTATTTATGATAATCAAACATGTTGATTTGATGCAGGTGTGGCGAGTACAACTCAATCCTTTGTATTTAGCTGTTATCATTGAAATAGAAACATGAAAATAGATCATGAAAAGGCATGTAGATCCTCTAATCACGATTTGAGAAATTATGACATGATTTGGGTAGGGTGGCACATGTAAAACTATGATTATTCCTAGTGCTGCAGGAATAACGCTATTCCTGTAGCGCCTTTTCTGACTTGGAAAAAATTTGAAAATTCAAATAATGAATCGACAAGTGATGTGACAAAATTTATCATATCAAATCCTAAACTTTAAAAACTTCAAAAATCATTTAAAAAGTCCAATAAAAATTGGAAAAAAGACCTTTTAAGCCAAGAGGTAAAAACGAAGTTTTGACAGAAAAGCATAAGAAGGAGGGGACAAGGACTAGGGGTACTCACTTAATCAAAAACAAAGTTAGAGACTAACACTAGCTCCTTCTCGGGATAAAGTTTCATGAGGAAAATTTAAGAACTGCTGACCAATGCCTTCATATCCTTCTGATTCTCTTTATTTCCCTGTTTTGTCATCCTTTATTTAAAACCACAAATTGTAAAGAAACAATTCTATTGGGTATATGGAGTCTTTATTTGAGTTCAAAAGAAAACCTACTGTACATACTAAACTTTTCTGACTGATATTAAAGGAAGTAATGCTTCATGAATCTCCCATTTATTGGGCCTCCTAAAATTTTAGTATCACCCAAATTATGTAAGAGAAAGGTATTGTTGTTCATGACCCTGACTACTTTGAAAGGACCATACCATAAGTTGTCAAACTTACCATGTTTAGCTTTGTCCTCTCTTCTAGCATCCCATCTCAATACAAGATCTCCCTCTTTGAAAGTATCCTTCTTTGTTCCCTTATCAAACGTGGCTTTGACTTTGCTCTGGTGAATAACAACTTTCTGATCCATCTTTTCTTTATCCGCTAAACCTCTATCATTTGGAAAACTCTCCTTTGAATGTCATTGGGTTCTTCTAACTCCTCTTGCAGAAATTTAAGAATAGGTAAACCTAATTGAGTTGGGGAAATAGCCTATGTTCCATACACCATTTGGAAATGGGAAGTTCCAATAGATTTCTTATTACTGATGCGATCATCCCATAGGGAAAATTTTAACTTGAAATCCCATGACCTCTTGTTTTTTGTAAGTAGTTTTTTGATAATCCTTATGAGGATTTTATTGGATGATTCTACTAACCCATTTCCTTGGGGATAGTAAGGAGTGGAGTGGACCAATTTGATGTTATAATTATTGCAAAAATCAATCATTGAGTTTGATTTGAAAGCTTGAGCATTGTCAGTAACTAACTTCTTAGGACAACCAAATCTAGAAAAAATATGCCCTTCAAGAAATTCCATGATTACCTTGTCTGTTGCATTCTGAGTTGGAATTGCTTCAATCCACTTAGTAAAGTAATCTTTGGCTGTAAGTATCCATTTATGTTGTCCAAAAGATGAAGGATTGATTTCCCCAATGAAGTCTAAGTCCCACTGTTGAAATGGTACATGAGCAATAATGGGATTTAAAGGCAGAGACATAAGTTTATGTTTTCCTACAAAATTTTGACATGGTTCACATGCCCTGACCTGAGAAAATATGTCTGAAAACAATACAGGCCAATAATAGCATGCTCTTATAATTTTGAAAGGAGTATCTTTCCAATGGTGATATCCTCCACAAACACCATGGTGTAAATCACAAAAAAATTGTTTTGCTTCTTCTTCATCAACACACCTCAACATAATTCCAGTAGGATCTTTCTAGAACAAGATTTGATCAATAATGCAATATTTCATTGATTTCAATTTAAGTGATCTGAACTTTGATTTATCCAAATCAGGAGGATACTGAAGATTTAGCAGAAAAAATACAATATCTTTGTACCATGGTGAGGAAAAATATTTGTTGCTTACCTGTGAGCCAGTTTCTTCAATCTATAATGATGAATTATGTGATTTACAATGATACAATCCAATTGCTTTGCAATTTGACTCTGTCGTCAATTTGGAAAGGCCTTGTCCTTTTATTAATTGAGTGGGGTTTATAGTCAGAATGTATTCCAAAATTTTAGTTATCCATTTTCCCCTCTTTCCTTCACAATCAGGTTGAACCAAAATTTCTTTAATTGCACTACTTGGAACATATGCAGTGATCTCATATTGTAAAACATATACCCTAAAAGATTTTAAATTCTTCACCAGAGCATATGCCTGTTTCTCCATAATGTCATATTTTAATTCAGAATCTTTGAGAGTTTTGTCGAAAAAAGAGATAGGTTGCTCATACCCCTGATCATTTCTTTGTAAAAGAACAACAACTATAGTGTCTTCAGAAGTAAATGAAAAAATCATAAACTCCTTAGAGTAATTAGGGATGATGAGGATAGGTGCTTGAGCAAGAGCCTTCTTAATATTTTCAAATGATTCTTTAGCTTCTGGCATCCACTTGATTTCTGCATCCTTCTTTAACATATCAGTAATGTACTTGATGATTTCTGCAAAATTTGGTATAAATCTCCTTAACAAATTAATTTTACCTATGAAGGATTGGATACACTTCTTGTTTCTTGGAATGTATATCTGCTGAATGGATTTTACTCTTTCAGGATCTATCTTGATTCCTTATGGTGAAACAATACGTCCTAAAAGTTATCCTTCTTCCATTGCAAAATGAGATTTTTTAGGGTTTAATGATATGCCATACCTCCTTCATTTTTCAAATGTCTTCTTCAAATGCTACAAGTGTTCTTCATCAGAGGTTGAAAATACAATAATATCATCAAGATAAATAACCACAAATCTATCTTTCTCACCAATAAATGCAATATCCATATCTCTCTGAAAAGTTGCTCCCACATTCATCAATCCAAAAAGCATCTTTTCATACGTGAAAGTGCCCCAGAGAGTGATAAAAGTTGTTTTCTTCTTATCTTCTTTCATTACTGATATCTGATTATACCTTGAATAGCCTTCAAGCATAGATATCCTCTTTTCCCCTACTATTCTTTGTAAAATATGATCCATTTTAGGTAATGGATAATTGTCTTTTAAAGAGCATCTGTTCAAATTTCTGAAGTCCACACAAAGCCTTATTTCTCCATTCTTTTTCCTGATAGGTGTTAAATTATCTACCCACTATGAGTATCTCAGTGGTACTATAATTTTAACATCCAATAACCTTTTTAGTTCTTTTTCTATTATAGGTAACAACAATGGATTGAATTGCCTAGATTTCTACTTAAAAGGTTTTGATCCAGGCTTTAAAGGAACATTTTGCTGCATAATATCTGTATCAAAAACCTTTAGAGGTCTTCATAAGACCAGACAAATACATCTGAATACAGTTTCATCAAATTTACATACTTGTCTCTCTGTTTTTTTGATAGTTTTCTAGATAATTTCACCATCCTGGGATTTAAATCTGAACCGATATCATAGTCTATCACATTAGTCTCTTCCGTTTGAATAAAAAATTTTCCGAAAACATCGTTGTGGTCAAATAATCTCTCAAGTGGAACCAAACCCTTAGGCAAATGATTTGTTTTCAATTCAATGACCAACAACACTGTCTTGAAGAACATTTGCAACATGAACTTCCATATCGTCATTCTCATTATCACGATCTATTGAAATATTAGAAAACTCACCAATTGCCATTTTTTATGTTATCTGGTATTGAGGGTTTGTTTCTAACTTAAATCTCAAATTTCAAGTTAGGAAAAATTGGAGTCTTGAAATTATTGGCTATGAGTGCTAAAGAATCTGCCTGTTGATTCAAATTCTTGTGCACAAAAGTGATTTTGAATGCCAAGAAGAAATTATCAACATAATACCACATCTCATTCCCATATTGCTTTAACCTCTGCTGTTTGGTCTGATAAATGTTTTTGATCTTATAAATGATAAGTTCTGAATCTCCAAAAACAAAAAGTTTATCTATGCCCATGTTTTTAGCAGCTTTCAATCCTAATAGCAAAGCTTCATATTCATTGATGTTTTTGGTTGTATCAAATTCTAGTTTGTATGACATAGGAATACCTTATTTGGTAGGAGAAATGAAAACAATCCCAGCCCAGAGCCTTCTTTTGAGCAAGCCCCATCAAAGAACATTTTCAAGACAAAATTTTCTGCACAGTCTTCAACTGTAGGTATTATTTTTCTAACTGATGTTTCAACCATCTGATCACCAATGTGAAAAATAGAAGAGGAAATTTCACCTTCCACAACATATATGGGATGATTACTAGGATTTTCATGATCACTTACCAAGTAAGCCAGCCTTACTTCCCTGTACAATCTCCGATGTTGTCCACCAAACACAAGTATGGTAGAATAACTGAGATCCATTTGTAATGTGCCTCCTACTTTTTTAGCCCATGAACTTGACAGAAGAATCCCAAATTTAGGAGGTATGCCAGCCATAATAACATCTAATACCACACTTTTCATAGGTAACTGAGATAAATTAACCACCATGTCTTTAATGACTCCCAAACATTTAACTTTTTTGGAGTCAAATGAATATAGGTCTAGATAAGGCTTAGTGATGTCTAAACCTAATTCATCCATTACCACTTTTGGCATGACATTGTGTGAAGCTCTTGAATCCATTAAACAAGTATGCAATATTTTGTCATGAATGTTCAGAGATATGTAGAAAGGATGGGAAGCATCAATCATGTCTTCAATATGAAGTCCAATGGTTATAGCAGGATTCTCATCTTCAAGGTTGATATTATCTAAAAAGGTGACATGAGCAGGGGTCTGTAATGCCTTGAGAACAAAATTTCTAAAAGGATCTGCTTTCATTAATTCTATCAGAGGTATGAGTATTTAAATCTTGTTAATTTCATTTTCCAGGCTGAAACAAGGAACAGACTTTTCAGTTTCCTTTACCTCTGTAGTACCAACCTTGACAGGTTGCTTTGATTGCTGATCAATTTTAATCCCAAAACTTTCTTTACTAACTCTTGATTTAACTAGAGCATTAGCCTTCTTGGTTGAAACATATATATCCACTTTGGGTGTGTTTTATCCGGACCTAAGGTCATATTTATTTCTTTTAGGTTCTTTCTCGAAAATTTCATCAACATTCTCTTCTTCAAACTGATTTAGTACACGAGCATCTTCATAATCTCATTGTGTCAAATGAGTAGGAGACAATTCTGTATCATTTAAATGCACTGTAGGATCATCCTCAGTGTCATCTACTTCTTCAACTTCTTCCATTGCATTATTTTGAAAAGGGGGCAAAACTTTTTGATCTTCTTGATTCGTCCTTTCTCTTGGTAAGATTTGAGGTACATTGTTAGGCCTCCTAAACTAGTTAGGGTTTCTGTATCCACCTTCATGTGTAGGTATTCTAGGCTATTTTGTTTCCATCTTCAACCTAACCATTTTAAATGTCAAGGCTTTTAACATTTTGTCCATTTCACCCATCTTAGAATCAGATGATGTATGAGAAGAATAAGGGAGTTCTTCTTTCTGTTTTTTCCAGTCTCTATCACCTATGGACTTTAACTTTTCTGCTGATAGTATGTTGGATTCGACCTCAATGGTTGCTTCCTGCATCAAACTCAGGGTAATAGACCTCCTTTCTCTCAACAATAGGGAAAATTCAGCATCAAAGGCATTAGCAAAATAAATTTTGGCTGATGTTTCTGTAGGCTTGATTTCATCTTGAATTTTACTATACATTTTATTGAACCTTTTAGTAAAATCAGATATAGATTCTCCTTGTTTTCTTTTCAAAGCACCAAACTTGGTGATGTAATATAAGTAGTCTTTCTTATGTCCCCATTGTCTTAAAAATGTATCATCCAGTGCATTGATATCAACAATTGAATTGGGTGGTAGGCTTCTAAACCATTTTCTTGCTTCGCCATCTAAACTTTACACAAAAAGTCTCATCCAAACATCTGCATGCTCCACATTAAAATTATCTGCAAAACTGTAGAAAGAATTTAAATTCTCTTCAACAGTAACTTCTCCCTCTCCATTGAATCTTGGAAAATACTTCATATAATCATTGGGTGGGAAAGCATACATGACTTGTGGAAGGTTTAATGGTGCATATCTAGCTGCAACAATTGCATCCATTCTATTTACAACCATATTTACCACTTTTGGTGTTTGGGTTGTAGGAGTAAGAAGAGCTGGTGATGTAGAAAGAGAGATAGTTCCTTGAGTGAAGCAACTCAACTGAGCTGATATAAGTTCTTAATCTTCAGAAAATAGAGGTTTCTTTTCTAAACTAAAATAGGATGATGGTTCCAGGAAAAGAGGGTTTTCAAAGGAACAATAACATGGTTTATTTTCTTCAGAAGAAAAAGGCTGAGGTGATGATGAGAGTGTATCTAGTTCACTTTTAATACCTTTAGTATGATCTCTCAAGGCTTTAGCTATAGATAAATTATTTTTTTGTTCTTCTTCAATGAGCTCAACAAACAATTTCCATTGACTTAAATTTAGTTATGAAATAGTTGAAGGGAAGGAAACATTAGCGGGCTCAAAAATAGGTTTTGTTTCACTCTTAAGAATCACTTCTTCAATTGGTGTGAGTTTGACAGTTTTAGAAGACTCTCCTTGAGTGCTAGTTGAAGATAATTTTCCTTTTGAGAG
Source organism: Picea engelmannii (assembly GCA_009831015.1). Taxonomy (NCBI): domain Eukaryota; kingdom Viridiplantae; phylum Streptophyta; class Pinopsida; order Pinales; family Pinaceae; genus Picea; species Picea engelmannii. Next base: position 239,556 of record ML784794.1, read on the forward strand.
AGAGGACTTTCCATGAATGATATTAGGTTTTGTCAATAAATTTTTAGGGTCTGACACTGCTGCAATAGGCTTAGGATCTGGGTTTTTCTTAGTAACTTGTTTCTTTGTAGAAGATGAGGAAGTTGGAGGAATTTTAGGTCCTTTTCCTTCTCTTTTAGGAGCCAAAATTACCACAGAGGAATTGCTAGGTGAAAAATATACAGTCTCATGTAAATGTCCAAAATCTTGTTCACCATCAAGATTTGGATCTGATCTTGTCATTCTCCCAGGGAAAAATATCCGTTTCTTCGTCCCTGGAAATGACGCCAAAAGATGTTAGTCCCTAAAGTTGCACTTGACTGTGAGAGGGAAAGCTAGGGCATCATGAGGTTATTGCAATGGTATTTTTAAGGGTTTTCTGAATAGGTTTTTAGAAAATGGTTGAAAGTTGGTTCAAGGGTTCAAAATAAACACATAAATCAAAATAAATCCAGAAAATAACCCACTGATTTATTAAAGGTAGTCACATTAATAGATCAGACAATAAGGTAAATAAAGAAAGAAAATATGAGAGTATTCAATTTGTCAACCCCGTATAGATTTCTTATTTCAAAATATCATTGAGAAACAAGAACATGTACTTGAAGATAAATCTTGATAATAAACAAGAACAATAAAGTTTTCATTGTATTACTTAAGATCAAGAAATCAATGCATTGCAACAGAAAAAATGACTTCAAGCAAGAAAAAAAAATAGAATATGAAATAAAATAAAATCTGACCATCAACATGCCTTTGTCATTTAGTATCAATGTTGAATATAAACTGTCTTACAATGGATTTTAAAAATAGGTCCCTGAATGCCCAACTTATCGACCTTCATACAATCTTTCTTGTGTCTATTTAAAGTACACACAATATTCGTGTAGATCCTATTTTCTAGTTTATAGTTTTGTAATAGGATCTAGTCAATGCCTATCTCCTAGGAAAATCAGCTCAAATGGGCACTTATAATGCCTATATAGTAGAAGGCTCAACAATCAATACAAAAATATCTTTTACAAAAACTAGAAAATCCCACAAAATTTGGAATCATATCTTACCGAGTTGTTCCATCCGAAATATCAAAGTTTCATTTGATCCAAATATAGGAATCAAACTGTTCATCTTTTACTCCTTAATCAATAGCATCAAACATTCAAAAATGAAGGAAAAATCTTCACGAACCATCATGTTATAATGACTGCACTGGCCTTGGTGTCTCCCTGCTTAATTTTGGTTTTCAACACAACATTATGCCAATATAACTTGAAATTGGATTATCTTACCTCCTTAAGCAATACTTTCTGTTCTTTTCTTTTCCTTTTAAAATCCTGGATCTTTTCTTGTTGTTTGGCATTCCATTGCTCAACCAAAGCTTTCTCTTTCTTTAATTGTTTTACCATACTCTGCAACTCCTTTACTCTATCTTTTTCCTTTATAACTTTAACTTTAAACTCTAGATATTCCTCTATAGGGGCAAGTAAATTCAGATCTATAGCAGCTTGATGCTTTCTTAATTTGATCATATATTTTGAAGATAATCCAGAACTATGATCTTCATCTTCAGTGCTATCAGAATCTCTGGTTTCTGGAAGGTCTGGCATCTAGTTTGGTTCTACAAAAAGATAATCTCTGTCTTCATAAAATACATCTGTACCTTTAAACACAGATTTAGATATTGAAGTTGATTTCATGGTTTCTCTTGTCACAGTCTTCTGGAGTACTGAGCAACCTTTTTTCCCTTTTCTTGTCTCTTCCTCAAGTCTTCAGATTCTTTCTCAGTTTTGTGTAAAGAAGGTGTCCCTGCCTATTTTTTTATGCATGTCTTGGAATATTTTGAGTTATCTTCTATAATTATAAGATTCTACTTTTTAATGGACAAATGAAACATTTCCTTTGAATTCAATCTRAATTTATTGACAGCTCTAGTGGAGTTTCTCCTAGGGCACTTAGGCACAAGTGTTGTATTTTTTCTCTGTTTTTTTCCTTTTGAATTCTTCTTACTTGTAGATCGTTGTTTCTGCTTGACTGGGGTCTGAACTAAGCTTATAGYATAATCCTCATTTTCATCAATTTCCCTCTTTATATCTGGATTAGGAAATATGTCATTGTCTTCATTTGTTTTAGACTTCTTACCTYGACTAATGGTAGCTTCCTCATGATCTTCACCTACATGCAAATCTCTAATGGTTTGTTGAGTTTGCAATTTCCTCTTGCTAGCCCGAGTTACCCTAGCTGCAGGTGATTATTCTTTAATTAAKAATTTAGTGGCTTGACAAGTCTGTTTTTGTCTGACTGATTTCTTCCCTTTGACAGTTTTGGATTTAGTTGACTGTAAATCCGTTTTTAAAGACTGGATTAGCCAGTCCCAGGATCTTTGGACTTCGTTTAAAGAGAATATTACCAATGTCCTAATTAAACCCTAATGAAAGAGATCACCTTATGATGTAGCAGAATGGGATTGCACACTCTTAGACATTTTGGATAAGCTTTTTAGTAGAAAGTAGGGTAAATGAAGAGGATAATCACCATTTATATGAATCAAAAGTCTGATATGATAGAGATAAATGAAGGAAAACCTACCTTCACATGTAATGTACCTGTGGATGATTAGTAAAGTAGTGTGCCATTCTTTCCTTACCCAGCTATGTGGTATTCCCTTTTTCTAGTTAGGGTTTTGTTTCTTTGGAATTAGAAATTGATTTGCAAATTCCGTGACCACATTCTCCTTCTTCCACCATCTTTCCCCATACACTGGCAATCTACAAGCTTTAGCAATAGAATGTTCAGTCACATGCATCATAAGTTTCCCAACTATAGCTTCGAAGCCATCACAATTATGTGCAAACATCATAGAGATATGTTCATCATGCCCCTAGAAGGTTGAGAAAAAGCCGAACCAACCAACATCCTTGAACTTTTGTGCCATCTGAGGGTATGCTTCGAGCAATTACGTGCCTTCAGGCTCTAGTCTGATTATTTGGCCACTCTTTTTGGGTGCCATACTGCTGATATGATCCTGTAAACAAATATAAGAAGATCGACGGTTTGAATTTTCAATTCTCGTGGGATGTTAAGAACTAAAATAACTTCTTTCTTCAATCCCTACACAAAATAACTGACACACTAAAATATAAAGGTGATGATTCTATTTATGATAATCAAACGTGTTCATTTGATGCAAGTGTGGCGAGTACAACTCAATCCTTCGTATGTATCTGTTATCATTGAAATAGAAACTCAAAAATAGATCATGAAGAGGCATGCAAATCCTCTAATCACGATTTGAGAAATTATGAGACAATCTGGGCAGGGTGGCACATGTAAAACTATGATTATTCCTAGCACTACAAGAATAGCGATATTCTTGTAGCACCTTTTCTGACTTGGAAAAAATTTGAAAATTCAAATAATGAATCGATAAGTGTTGTGACAAAATTTATCATATCAAATCCTAAACTTTAAAAACTTCAAAAATCATTTAAAAAGTGCAATAAAAATTGGAAAAAAGACCTTTTAAGCCAAGAGGTAAAAACAAAGTTTTGACAGAAAAGCATAAGAAGGAGGGGACAAGGACTAGGGACACTCACTTAATCAAAAACAATGTTAGAGACTAATAGGATCTACTCCAATCCAAAGCATTTTGCACTTGCATGCCAAAAAAAATATAAGTAGGAGGGTTTAAGTTTGAATCCTGCAGAAGACAAGCTACTCCCCCTCAAATCCAACAAATATTTTGAAGACTTCAGTAGGGAAGCAAAAATTCAAAAATTATATCTTCAAAAGATTCAAAGAAAAATAAGCCAACCCATAAACATAGTGCAATGGAACTGAATCCTTTTTAGGCACTGGAGGAGTCCAAACTAAACTAATCTTAAGACTGGAGATCTAAATAATATTTACCCCTGGGAAATAATTTTGGCACAACAACTTGTTAATGGGACAAATCAGGCCTAAGGACAAAATGCCCAACCAACTTCAATAATTGAGATTACCAAATCAACAAATCCCTAGGTTCACTTGCAAGTGAGCACATCCTATCAAATCAATACAAAATATCTTTATTCATATGAAAATCAACCGAATTAATAATAAGTCTTGTGTAGGTAGTGTGGCATCCTTATTGAATGGTTGCATAAACTTTCAAAAAATTTATGTGTGTATTGTAGAACTCTTGCTAGTGTTCTATATCACACCTTTTTGTGTTAATAACCACTACGAATGCTATTGGTGGTCGACTCGAATAGTAGTCTACATTTTTATCTCTTCAATGTAAATGTTTGATAACCAATTGGAATTTCTATAAGAAATTTCATTTCATATGTGGTGTGTTCTCAATTTTTCTCCAGGTCTGTAGTGGCTTATGTTTAGATTGAATAACAATTTATAAAATGTCAATGTGGGTTCTCAATTTTGCTCTAGGTCTGTGGTGACTAGTGAGATTCTCTACAAGGATATTGATTGATTTCAATAGTTTTAATAAGTTCGAAGAGGTGGTGACACAATCACACTTGGGGGAAGACAATGGATTTGTGACACTCAAGTATAAAGGTACAATATCAATATCCATGTCTAAGTTGTTCAAAGGATCTAAAGAGTCATTCTTAATGAAAGAGGACATTGTGAAAAATGGGGGAAGTGATCACACCAATCATTGGTGATGGAGGTTTATCCAACCAAACTGTGGGAATAGACTATGAATTAGCCATTGAAGGTGATACATTTAGTTCAAAGATGGTTGAATACTTGAGTACAAGAGTTTATCAATGGTGACAAATGCACCATTTATGTAGAAAAAACATCACATGAAAGAGTGAATAGACCATGACTTCTAGGCCATGCACATAGTCACGACCTAGTGGTTGTTAGCCTCTTTCTCATATACAATCATTAAGTCTTAGTATACCACCTTTATTTATTTTACATACTAGGATATAGTTGTTATCCTAAGTGTGTTTCTAGATTCCTATATAGTCTCCTCCTACCTTATCTTCGGATGAGGTGTCGATGTGAGAACAATTGAGGTGGTTTCATTATTGTATTATATATTTGTATTATTAAGATGAATACATGTTGAGAATTATGGCTTGAGGCCTTTTCTTCCAATCTTCTTGTCCTAATATTCTTATGCTCAATTTATTCAATTGGTATCAATTGGTAAGTTAAAGTCAACATGGGTAGTCATAACTGCAACATTGACTAAAACGACCTAACTTGATAGAAAGTTAGATATAGTTCCTATTGATTCACATTGTATACCATCAAAGGTCTGTGAGTTGGTCAAGGTGGAATGAGGATGGGAGAACCAAAGTGTTGCTATATTGACTTAGATATATGAACTATCTCCATGATATAAGGACTCATTTGGAAAATGATACATAATTGAACCTTGCTAAGTCTTAGATAACTATAACATCAAAGTTGGCATGTTATAAGGCCAATTGAATCTAAATAAGATTGAATGACATCACTGAGCTTGTCAGTGATAGAGACAAACACCTAATTACTTTAAGTTTACTTATAAATTATTCTTATTTTTGTTGCTAATATAAATATCTAAACATGATTTTCAACATATGTGGTTCATTGTGATGTCGCTGGGATACATAATGGTCATTGCTTAAAACTAAATCCACAACTTCATCGTCAAGAATCATGTAGAGTGTACATGTGATTATGGGATCACCGRATTTGGTAAATGGAGCATCGACTAGGGGATCATGTGTTTCTACCRTATGATGTTGTAATTTGAYATGGTATCTCTAGAAGGTCTTGACAAGTTTTGAGAGGGGTGCATGATCTTCCATCAATTTCACTGTCTTTTTACAAAACTCTAAAACTAAATTGATGAAGGCCTCAATTGCATTGTGAATAGTGGTTGTTTAAGGCATAGGTTCTTCTAACTACCTCGTACACACATCAAAACTACCTACCCTAGTCTCGATGCCCAAAAGTGAAACATCCATATTTGCAACTATTAGCTTATTTTTGAACATTAGTAATGTCATTGTAAGGTATTTTGAGTTTCACTTTGGCACTATTCTTCCCTGAGTGTCATTTGTGACCATTCAACATGTTAGTTTGCACTCTTTCATTTTGAATAAGACATATATTCCCAAAATGTGTGCATATTCGAATGATTTTTAATAATAAGAATAAAATAATATCTAGTTTGTGGTCAAAGTGTCACCTAAAACCAAACTAATGTATGAAACCTTCTTGTTTTTGGGTCATGCACACATCGAAATTGTGTACTTTAATCTCAATGTCCAAAAGAACAACATATATATCTACAAATATTAACTCTTTTTTGAACATTGTGCAACATCTACATCTACAAATATTAAATCTTTTTTAAGATCAACAATGTCAATTGTAAAGTGTTTAGGGCTTCACTTTGACATTGTAATTCCTTGGATATCATTTAATTCAACATATTAGTGTGCATTATTGCATTGTGAATAAATCACATATGCACAACCCATATGCATCTTGGAATGATTTTTAATAATACTAACAATAATAAATTTTAAATACCACACAGGAAAGGTGGCGGCAAGAACAATCCTTTCAAAGATGAGGTTGGAAGACCATTCCACATTATAAACAATGGGCAAGAACCGAGAACAAGAGACCAAGAACAATGTGAAATTTGATGTTTGTGGCATAAGATAAATACCAAAGATAGATACACAAACATCATTTCAAATAAATACACAAACGTCATTTCAAATGGATACGCAAATGGATACACAAACGCCATTTCAAATGGATTGCGCAAGAATTTATGTTTTACACCAATTTTGTGTTTTCTTTGTCATTTTTCAATTGTTGTTGGAGATGCATATGGGTATCTAAGAACATGAGATCTTAACATAGTTAAGGATGAATTCAAGTTCAATAAAACTGACCATTATAAAACCATTTCCCTCAGTCTTGACAAACCCTTGCCCTCGCAGGTTTCTTTGCACAGAGGTCTCCATAGTCTTGATAACCACTCAAACCAAACCCTTGTTCCCCTCACGACCAACTTCCTTGCGCATAGGTATGGTCTCGGTCTGCTTGCACAAAGTTCTTCTTGGTCTCAATAACCACTAAAAATAAACCCTTGTTCCCTTCACATCCGGTTTCCTTGCGTAGAGGTTTGTTCTTGGTCTCCTTGGGTAGAGATATCCTCTGTCTCAATAAACACTAAAAACACCAACAAACCCTTGCGCCCCACACGACCAGTTTCCTTGCGCAAAAGTCTAGTCTCTGTTTCCTTGCACAGATCTCTCCCCAGTCGGTCTCGGCCTCCTTGCACAGAGCTCTCCTCGATCGGTCTCAGTCTCCTTGCACAGAGCTCTCCCTGTTCGGTCTTCGTCTCCTTGCACCGAGCTATCCCTGGTTGGTATTGGTCTCCTTGCACATAGCTCTCCCCATTCAGTCTCGGTCTCCTTGCACACAACTCTCCCCAGTCGGTCTCAATGTGGAAATGTTATGAGTGCGTGGGTTAGGCCAGATTTGAATTATAGTTTTGTTTGTTTTGTTTGGTTTTTGTTTTATGTTGTTATATCTATATCTATATCTATATCTATCTATCTATCTATCTATCTATCTATCTATCTATCTATATATATATATATATATATATATATATATATATATATATAATATTTTCTAACTAGTCCTGTCACTACTAATCTAACACATAGCCTATAACCTTAATAAACTCTAACCTTTCTAGTCGATATCCCCTAACTTTAAAAACCCACATATCCAGTAACCCACATTATAACAATGATGATGACGATGGTGACGACAATGGCAATGTTGATTATGGTGATGAAAATGTCAATGATGACGATGATGATGGACAATGACAATGGTTGTGATGACAATGACGATGATGATGATGAAGATGGCAGTGATGATGAGGAGTAGGACGTTGAAAATGTTGATTACTGGTGGTGACAATGTCAATGAAGATGATGATGATGAAAATGATCGTCACAATGATGATATGATGATTATCACAACAATGGAAAGGATGATGATGATGACAACGATGACGACTACGATGACAATGATGATGACTGAGACAATTATGATGAATACAATGATGATGACGACAACGATAATGATGACAATGACGATGACCATGAAGACAACAATGATGATGATACTGATGACAATGTTGCTTATTTTAATGACAATTTGTTCAAACGATTTTCTTGGGCTCAACTTGCCACAATTTGTTCAAGAAACCCTCAAGGAAAGGCTTAAAACAAAGCCACTAGTAGCCAAGATAAGAGTTGTATTTGTTCGATGTTGTAGATAAAGCTCATTTATATTCTTGTCATTAGGGACAAGGTGAGAAACTTGATTTTTTCCCACTAAACCCTATAAAAATTAACATTTGAAGTCATTAAAGGTGAACATTCTGACCTTATTGATTCATTGTGTTTATATATGATGATTGTGCCTTTTTATATGAAGAAAAAATAACCATTTTTCCTAAGGGAACTGAAGGGAATTTGAACCAAGAATGGATCTTAAGGTTTAACCAAGGTTAAGGTGTTAGAAATAATAGATGTGCTTGTTTAATTAATATAGACAATATAGCGATATTGTCACCCAACCATAGGCCAAAGCCTCCCCCGAGCACCTTAACCTTGATAGAGAATGATTTCGGAAGCAAACCCTAGGCCTAATAGTCAATCAATGTGGCGTACCTATCTCTCTCTCTAGAGCTAGCATAGAAGGCAGAAAATCCAAACCATAACCAATAGAAAGTCTGAGCCTAAACTGAGAATACAAATAACAGTAGCTGCAATTGCAGATACTCCCCAGACTTGCGCACTTACCCAGTTTCTGCAGTGCACACTTCTTCACTACTAAAATTTTGAGTTGTGTGTGCCAAATGATGTCTAGCTACATGTATTTATGCTATTTTTCTTGATTTGTCTGGGCCGACTTCTCATTCTGGAGGCTAAATACTTAATATTAAATATTTCCTTGAGACAACTTGTCTTCTATGGTTATGTTCAATGCTTTAGGGTTTCTTCTTGCTTCCCAGAATATTCTATTCTCGTCACAGTTACACATGGAGGTAAATACCTCCCGCAACTACCATAATATCAACACTCCCTCCTAGCTAGGGAAATATTGAAGGAAATGTTCTTGAGCAAAAACATACCATTCAACCGATAGCATCATCATAGCCGTGCATGCTATCTCATGATTAGATCACAAGCACCATTATCACTATCATCTGATAGAATCAACTGCATCATCTCTAGAATCCATACTCCATCTAAGTAATAAGGCATGATGTTGAATAAGTCACTCACTCCACAGAGTTATACAAGGACCATTCTTCTAATTCAGACATACGTCCTAAAAGAATGAATGTCTCAACAGAGCTAAAATCTATGCCATCAAATACAGAGACCATTCCTATAGAAATATCATTCTAGGACTATTTTCTAATCGAGTCATATGTACCATAGAGATCTGTCTCAAACTATATGCCTTAGAAAATATCGGTCCTGAACCATTTTCCTAATCGAGCCACAAACTATGCCTTAGGAAAATACTAGTCCATGTCATGTCAACAAATTGTCAACCTGGACCATTCTCCACAGAGAGAATACCTGTCCCCCAACAATCTGTTCTATCTGGACCGTTTTCTGCCTGGAGAATGTCTGTCCACAAGCACACTAACAATCCATCTAGTTGATAATCATTTTCAACACTACTGATAGTTTACATGGAAATCAGAACAATGTCATTCAATAGAACACAATTGTGTCTATCTATAGTAGTACATAACTACCATCTAGTGCTACCCAACCACACCAAGTAGTACACAACTACTCAATTAGTGACACATAGTCACAAACAATGGAACACATCCAAAACATTAGCATACATCTACTGTCTAGGGACATACAGTCTCCATAGAGATCATATTATCTGATCTTAACCTGCATAGAAAACAATAGATCATGATATAATCTAAGTCATCTAGGCCATTCTTCCACTCACATCTGTGATATCTAGAAGATAATCTTCCCTCAGAAAGTAAAACATCAGCTATGAGATATCTCAACTATTCTTCTCAAGCATAGAAGAATAATTGTCCTGATTTATGAGCCTGGACCATTCCTTCAGCACTAAACAAAGTGTAACCTAGAGAGAATGAGTCTGCCCTAGGGAATGCCTATCCCTGATTTTTGAACCTGAACCATTCACCTAACTGGGCCATTCCTGATCCAGGTGGATCATCTCAAAATTATATAGAGTTAAAGTATTCAAATGGAAAAGTAAAACTTACAAAGTGGAAGAGCTCGTCAGCAAATTTTTGGTGACGTTCGTTTTAGGGAAAATGACCTCTAGGTGACAAAGATATGAACAATTGAAGTTCCATCAAAATTGGTGGAATATGGTTAGAAATGGTTTAAAAAAGGAGGTTAAGTATGTTTTGGTTTGATAAAAACAAAAAAGGTGGTCAAGGACCTTGACCTTTCCAACACCCAGGCCCCCTTGGTATTAAAAACCATATCATAAAGGCAATATATAAACCATATTATATGGTGCGCCAAAACATATATTAAAAACCATTCAAATGTAATAAACCCATGTTATAAACCATATGTAATACTATGGAAAAACCCACATTATAAAAATCGCCCCATTATACAAAACATAACAAATGTTTATACCATATGTCAAAACGGGCACATATATTTCATATATATATGTGTCACCATATATATATAACACCAAAAATCACGCCAACTATATTAAAGCCATAAACCATGGGATATGTCATATATAATCCAAAAATCGCGCGCATATATGTGTATAGAGGAGAAGCTTGCGGGTTTGACCCCGTGACTTCCTTGACTATTATAACCACAAACTACCAATGCATCACCGCCATGGGACGTGGCATGTAATGGGGCGTAATCCTTAAACGTTGCCAAAATAGCGGCCCATAGCTCACGCCCCATAAGCGTGCGGCCCATAGATCACGCCCCCAAAACTATTATTGTTTATTATTTAAATGAGGCTTTTGCACACATCTCGAGGAGGAGAATGAGCTTTTGATGCAGGCAGAGACAGGCATGCAGATCGAGGTGATGCTACACAGTGATCGAAGTGAATTGCACGTAGGTTGAGGTGGTATTTTCACGCAGTTCGAGGTGGTACAGAATTGGCATGCATCCCGAGGCAGTACAGACTGTACAATCAAGGGCAGATTGGGAATAGTGCCAAAAAGGGCAGTGGGAGTCCAATTTCAGAAATATATCGAGTTTATATTCAAAAGTCTCGATTTTTCGCAAGGATTCCAGATCCAACTTCAGGTTTTTCATTCAGGCATCCAGACAGAAAAGTGCTCAAAGAATCTTCCAGATACATGGAAAGGTATCCATGTTCATATTTAAAAGTCTCAGAATATCAGCTTGGAGCTATTGTTGAAGTCTGTTACTGTATATGACAGACAGAACTCAAAACTCACTTTGTAAGCATTTGAATACTTAATCTATCGGCCTTCCCATTTGGAAAGTGGCCTAGAGAGGTAGCCAGGAAGTTTGGTGAACTCCGTTACCAATTCTTGTTCTTAGATACTATGCTTACATGTTTATGTGTGATGAAATTTCTTTAATTTTGCATTCATAAAGATGGTTAACAATTAAGAAATTCACTTGCAAGCAATGGTCGAAGATCAAGTAAAAATTTCAGATCAAGTTGGTATCAGAGCGAGGTTAACCATTTTCTTTGTGAGTTGATGTTAACAAGATCCAAGCTTTAGTGTGGTGAAGGGGAACTTGAAGAGTTTGATCTAGAGATTGGTTCAAGAAGAGGAAGGATGTCTTCACCAAAAGGAGAAGCAACAACTTCTTCTATCCCTTCTGAAGAGGAATTTCTGAAAGCTTTCATGAGAATGCAAACGATGGTAGAGGAGCTCTATCAAGAGTGAAAGAAAGGTGAACAAGGTG
>ML784794.1:297871-308873 GCA_009831015.1 Picea engelmannii
GAAATTTTGGTATGTAGTACTCTGATATGACTTCTTAAACTCCTGAAAAATTTCATAGTTTGAACATTCATTGATAAAAAGTTATGGAAAAATTACCAAAATGACTTGTTTAAGACTAATTTAAGGATTAGTAAACAAGCTCAGCTTCCACAATATATGTCTCATAAATTATAATGATTCCAAGATATGAAATTTTTTCCATATGTAATTTGCTATGTATTCTAAGGATTTTGAAAATTTCAGAGTTTGGAACTTCAATGAATTTTTTTGTAGTGAAAATAAAAAGATGACTCATTTGAGACTAATTTCAGGACTAGTCACAAACCCCAAATTTCACAAAATATATCTCTGAAACTAGAATGAACCAAAACCTAACATTTAGTTCAAATGTAATTCGCTATGTCTCCTTGGTCTCCAAAACATTTGATTGTCTGAAACTTCCTAGAAAAAAAGTTATAGAAAAAATTCCTAGATGACTTGTTTAAAATTGATTTTAGGATGAGTCAAAAACCCTATCTTATATATATATATATATATATATATATATATATATATATATATATATATATATATATATATATATATATATATATATATATATATATATATATATATATATGAAAGTATAATGAAATATAGCTTCAAATTTTTATCAAACATACTATGATATTTCATCTGAGTAACCTCCAAATTTTTCTATCTGAAGTGTTCCAGAAAAAAAATAGCAACAATTCCAAGATGAATTGCTTGAAGCATCAAAACCCTAGGATCGATGCTATGATGCCAACTGTTATGAACCAACACCTTGAGAATGATAAAAAAATCAATGAATAATAGTCCACTTTAATTGGGAATCCTTCTTTTACAATATATTCAATGTACAATATGAGATAAGATGATATTAAGACTAGGTCTCCTTGGTATATATATATATATATATATATATATATATATATATATATAGGAGACAAAGGGTACAATTATAATGAAAGGATACAATGAAGGGTTCTAGCCTACCTATTAATATAGCAGTAGAAATGTAACAATTCAATATCTAGGGATTAATAAGGGGTTTTATACTTAACATGGGACTTTATCTAGTGCTTAACATAGTGGTTTGGACATCCCAACTTTCATTATCTTCAACAACTCAACACATGGGATATGGTCACAAGTATTCCTCGAATCAATTTCTCATATGGAGTTTACTTGGGTTGTGCCTTAGGAAAACATCCTAAGGAGAAGTTTGACAAAGGGAAGGCTTGGAGGGATTCATAAGTCCTTGAGCTAGTTCACGGTGATGTGGCAGGTCCATTGTCATCCTTGTATTTCAACAAGGATTTATACTTGATCACTTTTATTGATGAATTTTCTAGATACACTTAAGTCTACTTTCTTCTGTAGAAAGGATAAAATTTGACAGATTCCAGTAGTTCAAGGATCGTACTGAGAAAAAATATGAGAAGTGCATCAAAATTCTCCACATAGAAAATGGCAGAAAATATCTGAACCATCACTTTGAACAATTTTTCACTCTTGAATGGATATATATTCAACATGCTGTCACCTATACACCTCAACAAAATGATTTGGTAGAGAGGAAAAATAGGTGCCTGAAAGAGATGGCTAGCTACATGATCCATGCACGCTCTCTTACACTTGCATATTAGGTAGAAGCTATCAACTCTACTACTCACATTCAGAAAACATTTCTACATAAGGCATTGAAGAGTATCACTCCCTTTGAAGCTTGGCGTGGAAGGAAACCTATTGTGAAACACTTTAGATTTTTTGGCTCCCTAGTTTGGGCACACATTATTTTGGAGAAGCACAAGGCCTTAGAACCTCATATTTGGCCTTGCATATTTGTTGGGTACCCCGATGGTATCAAAGGATATCGACTCTTGGATCCTAAAACACATGAGCTCTTCATTGAGTGTAGTGTGCAATTTGAGGAAAGTTCTTTTAGATCATCCTCTCATCTTCCTTCCTTCACAATGGATTCAAATAGTGACTAAGAGAATTTTCCTCCAACTACTTCTACTCATAGAATTGATCATGAGGTTTCATCCTTATCTTCACAGAGTTCATATTCTAAGGATGAGGATTCTCCTCCTCCATCCCCTACCATGCCTCACCGAGCTCATTAGACACACGAGTATGCAGGAACTCTTGTTGGGGATCCTTTTGATACTTTGAGAGCTTGGTCATATCATCGGGATATTCCATATTCATACATTTCCACAAATTCATATCCATGGTCCTTTCATAAAGCATCAAGTTTTGCTGAGTGGGATTCAATAATGGAGGAAGAATACAACCCATTGATTCAGAAAAAAACTTGGGATCTTGTTCCACTTCCTAAAGGAAGAAAATTGGTTCAGTGTAAGTGGATCTATGAGACCAAATTTGCAGTGGATGGATCAATTGACAAGTTCAAAGCATGTCTCAAGGATAAATGTTTTTCTCATGTTCCCGATGTTGAATACATTGAGACCTTTTCCCCCATTGCCAAAATGAACTCCATTCACCTGATACTTGCTATTGTTGCAACTAAAGGTTGGGTTATACATCATATGGATGTGAAGAGTGCATTTCTTCATGGGGATATACATGAGGATATTTACATGGAATGGCCACAGGGATTTGTTTAGGATGCTTCACTGGTTTTCATATTGAGAAAGTCTCTCCATGGTCTCAAATATGCCCCACAGTCTTGGTATGCCAAGATTGACTTCTTTCTTCTCTCAGTTGGGTTCTCTATATGCCACTTAGATCCAAATGCCTACATATTGAGATAGAAGGATTCTCTTCTATTCTTGGATCTCTATGTTGATGACTTGATTTTCATTGGGAGCACCTCATCCATCATTACAAGCATAAAAAATACTTTGCATGACATATTTTCCATGACTGACTTGCGTCTCTTGCAATATTTTCTTGAGATTGAGATCACTAAATCCTCTTTTGGGATCTCTCTTACACAACACAAGTATGATCTTGATATTCTAGCTCATTTTCACATGGTTGATTGTAAGCCTGCACTAACTCCCTTTTTGTCTGGAGTCTAGCTTGAGGCGAAGTGTTCTAAACCACTAGTTGATGGCACTTTGTATCAACAACTTGTCTCATACTTGGCCCAACATTTCACTTGTAGTTGGCATTTTTTCATGCTTCATGACGAAGCCACATTAGCTTCACTAGAAGAATACCAAACACATTCTGCACTACATACAAGGAACTCACAAGTACAAGATTCACTATCCAATGGGAACAAGTTCAGATTTGATTAGATAAATGGTTTCTCATTAGGTTGGTTTACATCTGGATATAGTTTTCACCTTGGTTTTGTTCCCATTTGTTGGAAAAGCAAGGAGCAACATGCCATTTCTCTTTCTTCGACTAAGGCTAAGTATCAAGGGGTTATTAATGCCATCAGTGAGGCTATTTGGATTTAGAATATCCCCACTAAACTTAACATCACTTTTTATAAGCCATCAATCACCTATTGTGAGAACCAAAGCATCATCTAGATCTCGAAGAACCTGATTCATCATCAACGGACCAAACACATCGATATCCACATGAATTTTCTCAGGGAGTTGATTCAGGATCAGGTAATTGATTTTTGATATTGTCATACAGCATAGCATGTTGCATACATCTTCAGTAAACCCTTCACAGAGATCAAGTATGTACCCCTTCAGTATCTCTTGGGGGTGCAATACATTTCTTCTGGGGTGGTCACTTAGCCCTTCTTGCTTCATCCTCTCATGGGGGGATTTTTTTCCCACTGGGTTTTCTCCTTCCTTTTTTGTTTGAGGAGATATTTTGTAAGTGGGTACATCATCAGGCATTGTATTCGAGACCCATATTTGCATATTTGTTTACATTTTCCCATAATTTTCACTTAAGGGAGGGTGTTAGTGTGAATATGGTCCTTTAGCTATCTAGTTCTTTCTTAGCTAGTTCTCCGCTTTAGCTCTCTTCACACTAGGTTAAGTTTACTTGGGGAATTTTTCATTTTATCTCATATTGGTTGTGTTTTTAGTATCTTGGGTGGTAAATCCTATATATACTCACCCATCACTCTCATATGATCATCTCATTTTCATTGTATGCTTTGCATTCTCTTGAGTAGAATACAATTTATTCTTGCTCATTTCTGATTTCTAGATTTGATTTTCTTTATTCATTTGCAATCTTGGGTGGATTTTCAACCAAATCTTATAGGGACTTAGGACTATTCTCCGATTGAAGTTTTCGTTTTCTTGCACGGTTATTTTATCATAGCATGGTGAGTTAATATTTTTGGTAGCCTTAAGACATAGGCAACAACTCTATAGGGAATGCACACATTTAGTGTAGTGTATAATGCAAGTTTCAATGTAGTGTGTTGTTGGTTAATCTTGAAAACCTTGTTGACTACTATGAAATTATACTTTTACACATATTACATAATTCAAAATTTCTCTAGATGTTATGTTCATTGTTACAAGCATAACTAGAATTTCTATGCATCAACACCGTTGAAAAACAAAACTTAGACATATCATCACTTTAAAATAATGCTAATAAGTAGATATACTAACAAAAACCAATGTACTCACAAACATAATAAATGACTTGAGAGATGAGGTGTCGATGATGTATTCTTGAATATAACATCTATGCAAAAAGAGATTTAAATATTCCATGAGTGGTCGAGAAGATTCTAGAAAATATCATTACAAAATATTAGATTCTCTTTGGGTGGGGATATTTCACTTGGATGATCATACAAGTGGCTTGACCAATTTATTTTTTATTATTGTTTTAGAGAAATTAGTAGCATGAGAATTGTATCTTACTCTTCTTAGGCCTAGATCTAAGAAATCACATGAGATAATACTATTTTATTGTAAATGAAGGTGAGCATCACTTTATAAATAGAGGCGCCCTTCCTCATTTGTACTCATGGTTGAATTTTTGGAGCTCTCATTCCTTAGAGATTAATTGACATATCTTTCTTGGACCATATGGTTGTGTAACTGTTTTTTTCTTTGTGGATGATTGTTCTCAATTCTTGTACCTTCTCTTTCTTGGTTCATATTTGGTGCTTAAGGCTTAATGGTGAAATTCTCAAGTATTATATAAGCCTTCATGATCAATCCATTTGAGGGGTAAGTTTACCACTTGGAAGGATAATGTTCTAGGGTTTCCTTCCTTCTTCCTTTGTTGGTTTGTTGGTTACTTGATACCATGATTTATTCTTCCTTGTATATTCCTAGCAAAATTGTTGAGTAAAATTTTCAAGCCATAGTTGATATTGTTGGTGAAGGCTTTCCATTAAGGTTTGATTTCTGTAGACCTTGATATTCATCGTTGATGTTTATTTGGTGAAGGGTTATTATTCCTTTGGTTCTAATCACCTAGCCCTAATCCATAAAATAAATAGGTCAACTCTTCATAGGGTTTCTTATTGACTTCACATACCCTTTGATTCACCTTAACTCCATTTCTCTTTGTGAATTTGCCCCTAATATATATTTCTCTGCATCACTTATTTAAAAACCCTAAAAAACCCACAACTTTGTTTTTCTAAGGATACTCTCAACTTCACCTAGTGCCTCATTGCTTGTATTTAGTAATCCTACTAGGGTACCCCCTTGAGTTGGAGTAGAGACAACCTAAAGTGAAGATGATAGGTTTATACTAAGGTGATAATGGTGACTTTCCTAATAGTTTCCCCTTGAGTTGAACCTTGTGGATTATGGATTTTATCATTAAGTACAATTTGAGTGATAATAGGGACTAGTTATCATTCCCATTAACAAAGTAGAAGCTGTGGCAATGACTCAAAATAGTGAAGTTATAGGGTTTGCTTATTTCTTCCTTTGTTGGTTTGTTGATTACTAGATGGCATGATTTATTCTTCTTTGTAGATTCCTTGTAAAAGTATCAAGTAAATTTGTCAAGCCATAGTTTATCTTGTTGGTGAAGGTTTTCCATTAAGGTTCCCTTACTGTAGACCTTGATATTCATTATTGATGGTGAAGGATTATTCTTCCTTTGTTTCTTATCCCTAATCCATAAAATAAATGGGCCAACTCTTCGAAGGGTTTATTATTGACTTCATATATCCTTTGATTCACCTTAACTCCATTTCTCTTGGTGGATTTGGCCCTAATATCTATTTCTCTCCATCACTTATTTCAAAACCCTAAAAAACTAAAAAAATTGTTTTGCTAAGGATACTCTTTACTTCACCTAGTGCCTCATTGCTTGGATTTAGTAATCATACTAGGGATACCCCCTTGAGCTGGAGGGGAGATTACCTAAAGTGAAGATGATAAGTTACTGAGGTGATAGTGGTGACTGTTCTAACAATTTCCCCTTGAGTTGAATATTGTTGATTAAGGATTTTATCATTAAGTACAATTTGAGTGATAACAAGGACTAGATATCATTCCCAATAACAAAGTAGAAGCTGTGGCAAGGACTCAAAATAACAGAAGGTATTGACATGCAATTGATCAAAGCAATATGATACTCTAATACCATTATCAATCACATGGTGAAAAATGTAGTGCCCAGAGACAATCCTCTAGCTTCAATCTTAGAACAAAGTAGACAAGTAGGAGACTCCTTTACTGTTATGAACCAAACTAAAAAATAGTCAATGAAAATAATCCACTTCAAGGGAAAACCTTCTTTTACAATATATCTAATGAACAAGACAAGATTCCTATACAAATGAATCTCCTATTTTAAAAATAGGAGATAAAGTGAGCATGATGTAACCTACCATTAAGATGACCTAACCATAACTAATGAAATAATAATAAATGAGTGTTGGGGCCTTAACATTTTTTTACATTAAATTCTATCATGTTTTGTGTGAACACAATAAAGAAGTAATCCAGTGGGATATTTTTTGCTCAAATCAAAAGGAGGGGGATCTTATGGTTAATGGTGTATCAACTCACTAATAAATCCATTAATCAATGCATAGTACTAACACATGTTTAATGTTGGTAAACCATCATATGGAAAGTATCAAAGGACCCATAAACTATTACATGGCATGTATTCCATACTACCCCATCAAGCATTAAAATAATAATGTGAAGAGACATGACTCTTGTGCTCGCATGATATTATCATTGAACTCACATGCTTATTATATGTTGCTCCTTACAATCTTGACTCATTGTGGGATAATGGTTTTGCTATTGGACATGTATAGGGGGTATGTTAATCCCCTTAGCTAGGTAATAATTTTCATTGTTTTTCAATTAGTCTATGGTTTGTCTCTTTGCACTAGGGATTGTTGACACCTTTACCTCCTTCTCCACGAGGATTTATTTCTTCTTATTTTTCATACCCTTCTATAAAATTCCCTAGCCATGTGGATGTAGGGTAATATCCATTGTCAAACATCCAAACCATCTGACAATCACATCCTACAAAATCTTTCTAATGTGGATGTGGATAAATTTCACACAAACCCATTTTTGGTCCCAATTCTCTCGCACTCGCTTCCCACATTGGCTATCTTGCATCTTGCATTGTTTATCACCCATATCTTACCCACACTCAGGTACTTAGCCCGTTTTCCCAATAATTTTTAGTATCACATGGATGAATGAGACTTGACCCTTCCTCCTGCACACATCTTTACACCCACATCCCACATTCTGCATTAGTACTCTTGATTCCCAACCCACATTTCACGTAGGACGTGATTTGTATTTTCGAGGTAATTATAACACATTCATCGTGCATCTTTTGCACGATGAGAATGCTTGTTGTTAATTAATGAGGATTATGTTTTTCAAATTTACCCCAAGCCTTGTGTATGCGAATGATCATTACCATTTAGTGGGCGACATGTACTAAGTGTACAACTGGGAAAGTTTGAAGAGTGGGACTAACCCCTAATTAATGATTAGCAAGGCACCTATCAGATGTAAAATACGATTTATACATGTAATACTCACATTGAACTAAGCACGTTGAAAGTGAAAAAGATGGAGGACAAGAAAATGAGAGATCCATTATGTGGACATACAATGAATTCATTAGCCCGTGATAGAAGGGAATTCTAATGGCCTATTTCATATTAGTGGTATTATGATATTTCCTCGGAAGAAAAGATTACAAACAAAGTCTAGATGTCAAGGATAATTAAGGTTGGATATGTGCTCGAGGTATTTTATCTTATAGAACTTATAGCATGGTGTGCTACATGATTTGATTCCAAGCAATGATTGATCAAAGTGAAGGAAAGCAAAAGGATTTCTATCGCTTTGATGCCAAACACTTTTAGAAGGATGTTGCAACTTCCAACACCAAATGGATTCCTCAAACTTTCTGAGGTAGATTATTTCCTGGAATCTTAGGGTGGTTGAACAAGGTTTCTTAAGGAATTCTTTTCCCAACCTCTCGTCAAACCCTCAAGCACCAGTTTGATTAACACATGCATGTTGGCACAATTGTATATGTATTTCACATGGATTTTTGCATGTCTAGTGGGTCAGGACTCAATAAATTATGTCCCTTGATATGTTTTATACATCCTTCATGAATCGATATGAGTAGGGGTCATTTCCGAGTGGGCCCATATTATCTCGAATGATATTTCCCACCAATTGGGAAAATTCATTCATACCAAGAGGTTCTACATGAGCTCTTACCTTATTCTTTCTTTAGCTTACTATAATATGTTTGAGGACATCCCCCCAAGGGGTAATGTTGATTTCAATGAGGACCCTGCTCAATTCTGGTACCTGATGTTTTGGAAGCACAAAACATCATTCCATTTCTATCAAATCCAAGATTCTTTTGTTAGAGAGTGCAAAAGAATACTCATCGGGACTCAACCAACTAGGTTAATAGAGGTGACCATTGGCTTCCTCGTAGGGAAGGGAGTATGCACATTTAATGAGGATTTCACCTACATAAGGATCTTTGGCTTTGAATGGAATCCCTTTATTCTCCCCTATTTTGTTTGTGATAGATTTTTGGTTTATGAATTATGTAGATAGTGTAGAACATGGTTCGTGTTTTTCGATAATAAGAGGAAAATATAATTCATCCCCATGGCTTTCAAAAATGATAATATTTTAATTAAAAGTTCATCAAGCCTTGTTAAGATGGTTAGATTATTTGATTCCTTCAATATGAAATAGGTTGAAGCATGCAAGGGCTTTGATATTTATTTAGGCCACCAAGAAGGGCGCATCCCTTCCTTCGCCACTCAATAGGAGAACGTTTAGTATGTGGTTAGTAATTTCTATTGTTAACTAACCTCATCAGTCTTGTTGAGTAGGGTGCTCCTTAATAAATGTTAGTATGTCAGTTTGTGTCAGCCATTTACATTGTAAACAACCCTCACCAGTTTTTTTGAGCAGGGCGCTCCTTAATAAAAGTTAGTATGCCAGTTTATCTCATCCAATTGCATTATAAACAACCCTTGCAAGTATTTTTGAGCAGGGCTCTCTAGAATAAAGCAACAACTTCCATTGTAACAACTAATAATGTAGAGAAAAAAGTCACCTTGCATAATAAAGGGTTCCCCTCTGTTATTGAATAAACTGATGGTCATTTCTTTTCTAATTCTTGTCTTCTCCATTTTGTGTGTTCTCTGCATTTTTCTTCCATCATTATTGTCTTTGTTCTATTTATAAATTGTGCATTGTATTGTTTTATATCTACGTTTCATATCAATTGGTATCTGAATATGGTTCTTGACAAGATTCTTCTCATAATCAAGGATTATACGGAAGACATCCACCAGTCCCGAACACAATTTGTTTTTGGTAGTAGATTTTTGGAACTCACAACTTTGCTTAGAGTTGGAGTGCACCCTCCTAGTTTTCTAGTATGCCCTTCTTAGGGATTTTTCCAGAGTGCCCTCTTCATAGGGGCTCAGTGTGCCCTTCTTAGGGTTTTTTAGTGCACACTCTTATCAGAATTCAAGTGCGCCCTCTTAAGTGCTCAGATTGTAGCTCTGTGTAGCGCCTATCCTCAAAGCAAACCAAGTAGTGGATGAAAATCATGCCGCCACATAGTGATACATATAAAGGGGACTATGCATATAATGTATCTGCACCAATTAAATATTTATCTATATCTCTACATAAATTACTCTATCTGCAACAATGTTGAGCTCCAACATCCATGCAACTCAATATGCGCTTCCAATTTCCCAATTTTTTGGGCCAAATGAATGGAGAGACTGTCGATTCTTGGCTCTGCGGTATTTCCACCTACTTCAAGACATGTCTCGAGATGGTTAAAGACACAAAACTTCAGATCACAAGCCTACACTTGGAGGTCATTACGTAGGCTTGGTGGGATACCTAGCTGGAGAATTTTTCTTTGATCATAGACCTCGACAAACCTACTGATACAATGCCTACAAACATCACGTCATGGGATGGATTTTTCCAGGAACTCAGAAATCTCTTCTATACCTTGGGACATCGAAAAAACCTCCTTTCCAAATGGTTGCATCTTTGGAAACTTTCCATTCAGTTTTTACAGAGCTACATTGATGTCTTCTGCAAGTTGTGTATCCAACTACACATTTTAGATCCGAAAGAGGTATTGATTTTCAAATTCAATTCTGGTTAATTAATGGTTTTTCATCTTGAAGTATATTTGTTTGAGTATCCCTCCTTGGACAAGGCCTTTCTTCGAGCCTTGGCTGTGGAACATAAAGTGGCTCCTCGAATTCATTGTCCTTAAACCAAACCTAGTCCTTTTAATGCAAGCCCATCTCATACTAGTCCCTCGACTGGTTCCACTGCATCACCCTCCACATCCCATAATGCACCCTGGTGTACATTTCATAAGACTAATTTTCATGCCTCGACATACTGTCGAGCACTTAAAAATATGTGCACCCAAAAAACCTTATTTTCTGAAGTCGCTCTATGATATTCCCATGACCACCCTGAAGTAGTTTCTCTCAAAAATCCTATTGAAGTTGACCCCTCTCTCATATTGATGATTG
>ML784794.1:309582-337495 GCA_009831015.1 Picea engelmannii
CATGGTTGCAACAGATACTTGGAAGACCACTTTCAAGACCAAGTTTGGACTCTTTGAGTGGCATGTCATGCCATTTGGACTAAAAAATGCGCCAACCACATTCATGCACTTAATTAATGATATATTTCGACCACACTTGGGTAAGTTTGTGGTCATTTATCTTGATGGTATATTTATTTTCAACAAGTCTTGGGAAGAGCACCTTCAACATGTCTGTAGTGTACTTGAGCTATTGCGAGCACATAAGTTTTAGGTGAGAGAAAACAAGTCATTTTTTGGGAAGACTTCTATTTAGTATTTGGGATTCCTATTGGACATAGTAGGGGTGCACCCATATCTATCTCAGGTAGAAGCTTTGACATAATGGCTAGTGCCATCTCATCTGTGGGAATCTATTTCCATGGGATTTTTGAGTGGTCTACCTACCACTCTCTGCAAACATGATGCTATTTGGGATGTAGTCTGAAATTTTTCTAATATGGTGTATTTTTTCCCCTGTCATAAAACTACTTATGTTTCTCAGACCACCAATCTCTTCTTCCTTCATATTTGGCCCCATTTCAGACTCCCCAATAGCATTATTTCTAATAGAGAATCTCCCTTCCTCAACACCTGCTAGAACACTCTCTGGTCTTTGTTGGGTTACCAACTCTGTTTTTCCACTTCCTTTCACTCCTATACCCACGAGAAAACAAATGTTGTTAATCGTACGTTGGTCCACTCCCTTCGCAATTATTTTGCGAAAAAAAAATAGTGGGACAATGGGATATGGCCACACACTCCTCCATAGGTTTCTTCCCATTTGAAGTTTGTTTTGGGTTTCATCCATTTGCACCCTGATAAATTCCTTTTACTCTTGCTTCTTCTGGATTTACACATCACCAACATGAACAAAATGCAACACAACAAGTCGTCAATGTAAATTTTCCACCCACTCTATCTCTGCCCCTTCTTAAATTTTTCCCGCGGCGTTGGATTTTATCACGAATTAGTGTGTTCATTGTGAGAAGGTTTTGTTTGCTTGCTTTCTTACTAGATTTTCAGCGTGTACTATTTGTTTTCCCTTACAGGCCTTAGGTTGGATATGTATTTATGGCGTCAGTTCCCAGAATGACCAATGAAGCAACCCCTTCTTTGGGGAAGCCTTTTGTGTTTCCTTCTTATGGAAACATTGGTCCTCCTTACATCGCTACTTTGAGCCTTCTAGGTCTCACAATTAGGTTACCGGTATGGTTGTTTTCCACTCACGTAATCCCAAATGCAACAAGTGCTTTGATTGTAAGCACTTCACCCCAAGAACATCAACCTCATGTTGATCCTTCACCTTCTTCGCCTTCTTCAATTGTAAGGTATTCTTCTGTTTCATCTTCTTCGTCGAGTGAAAGATCTGAAGCTAGTAACCTAGTGGATAAGAAAAAAATGAAAAGAAAGATTAAGAAGAAGAAAAATAAGCAAGGGTCCAAACTTCCAACCACTACTAGACATGTTGGAAAACAACCAATTACTGATAATCGTACTGGGAGTGTTGATGATGCCAAGATCGCCCAAACAACCCGTAAGCCCAAGTACCCTTGTAGGATTTGTAAGGGTAGCCATCTTCTTAAGGATTTCCCTGGTCTATCTAAGGTTATAGAAGCATGGTCTACACACCCTCTCCAACTCATCTCGTCAACCTCTGAACAACATGATGATGACCTCCCATCAACTAGTCAAGATACTGTTGGGAAGAAGAAAAGTAGATTCAAGTTCCCATGTATGTTATGCGGAGGGAGTCATCAAAATCACCTTTTCCCTCGTATGGATGAAGTCTCAAATTACTGGAAGGCTTGACTGCTTCCCAGCCTCAACTTTCAGTTGCTTACCACAACCTTACTCTCAACCCACCTTTCATTGATGGCATGATTAATTGATCAATCTGGTCCCTTCATCGGTTGGTTCGATTGATCATGTAGTCAATTTGGTCATGTCCTTAGTTGAACTAGTTGAAAGAGTAGTCAATCTAATCCCATCCTCGGTTGATCCCACTCTCCCGTTAGAGAGTGCAACCCAAGCGGTCGATCTGTTTCCATCCGTCGACCCCATTCTCCTTGGAGAATGCAACTCAAGTGGTCGATCTAATCTCATCATCGATCATTCCTAATCTATCGTTAGAGAGTAAACTCGATACTGCCCATGTTTTTCTCATTGATACATAATCTATCGTGCTAGGGGGAATTCCTCCTTCTCCCATGAAACCCCTTCCAAGTAATGAAGCTATACTTTTTGATTGGGGTGCATTAACTGGACCTTGTCTTCCCTCTCACATTCCTTTCAATATTACCATACAAGTTTGTGGTTGGGATGTTCCTCAGACGCTGATAGAATAAGGTGCGTCCATTAGTATTTTGTCCTCTATTGCTTGGAAATCTTTGGGTTATCCTTAGCTTGTGTTGGTTACGCGGAATATGTTATCTTTTAACAGAAGAACCAGTCAACCTTTAGGGACCCTTCCTCAGTTTCCTGTAACTTTGAGAGGGAAAACTGTCTTTATTGACATCATGGTAGTCCAAGACCCCTTGGATTTCGATTTACTCCTTGGGAGAGATTATTTCTATGCCATGAAAGCTATTCTATCCACTCTTTTTCGCGTGATATCTTTCCCCCACGATGGAAGAATTGTGACTATTGATCAACTTTAATTCATTGGTCCTGATTTTATTACCAACTCAATGACCTCCCTAAACGGTTCTTATATGTAGACGGTATCGCCCCCATCACAGGTCAATTATGTGGCATTGTCTCCCATGCCTTCAACTGTCGATGAAGATGAGCCTTTCACTGTAAGCTCAATCTCTTATGACTTGGATCCGGTAGTTGACATGGTGATCTCTTCGATAAGGCTTTTAGAGCTTGATCTCCTTACCCTTGTTGCGGCCCTCGACATGTATTTCTTCCAGAGTGTGTTTCTTCCATCAAGTGGAGATCTCTTGGAAGCCATGACAGAGTTTTTTCCATTGACATGGTGTCCTTCCAGAGCATCGTCCACTTGGAATCCATGATCAACAAGCCAACTTTGAGCATGGTTTTCTGATTTCAAGATCATTAAAAAATGAAACCAACTTTGAGCATGGTTTTCTGATTTCAAGCTCATTAAAAAATGAAACCAACTTTGAGCATGGTTTTCTTATTTCAATCTCATTAAAAAATAAAACCAGCTTTGAGCATGGTTTTCTAAATTCAATCTCGTTAAAAAATGAAACCAACTACGAGGATAGTTTTTCTTCTCTGTGGCAACCTCGTTAAAAAATGAAACCAACTTACGAGGATAGTTTTTGTGTCTTTGTGGAAACCTCATTAAAAAATAAAATAGAGGCTATGAGCATAGTTCTTCTCCCGTGTCAAGATCATTAAACAATGAAACAAAGGTCTGTGGATTGAACCTGGATTTTCGAGCATAGTTCTTGTTCCTGTGTCAAGTTTGTTAAAAACTGAAATAGTTTCCCCCCCTCTTCGATTGAGTCAAGTACTTCATTACATATAGTATTTGAAGCTTCATTTCATCCCCATGTGTTGTTGGATGAAAAAAATCTTAGGGGGAAATACATTCAACCTCTGGACTTCAGGCTGAATTTAAGCCACTAGCTTCTTAAGCTGGGGGCAAAGTACCAACCATCCCTGGATTATGCATTGGGAAGCCACAAGAATAGCTTTTATAGTTTCAATCTTGTGTAAAAAATGAAACCACCTCTCTCAAGCATGGTTTTATTTGGTTCAATCTTGTGTAAAAATTAAACCAAGTCCAAGCATAGTTTTGTTTAGTTTTAAGCTTGTGTAAAAATAAATCTATCTCAAGCATAGTTTTGTTTTGTTTTAAGCTTGAGTAAAAATGAAAACAATCCCAAGCTTAGTTTTTGTTCTTTCTCATTCTCTTAAATCAATGAGAATATAACCGAGTAAACTTTTATCACTTTTTCACACTCATAAAGGTTATACGAAAAAGGAACCCCCTGGAGTTCCCTTTGAGCTCTTTTCAAACTCCCTAAATATGAAAATATTTCCGAGTGATCTTGTTCTTTTCACGTTCATGAAAGTATTTGAAGAAAACGTCTATTGAGCGGTAGATTATCTCTTTTCGAACTCATCAGACTACTTTACGAAAAATGACATTTTGGAGTTTTATTTAAGTGTTTTTCAAACTCTCTAAATATGAAAAACCCCTGAGTTTTCTTTCCTTGGACTCGTAAAACAAACATCGAAAGGCCCATATGGGATCAAACCACTCCTTCCTAGGGTTCGTTAAAAATACTCCAAGGGACCCATCCGAAGGATGAGCTTAGAGTGCAAGCATATGTTATCCTCTTCAAGCTTGTGTAAAAATAAGGAGGTACTCGCCATAAATGGTGGGGGAAAATTGGGAAATAAATGTATATCTATATCTGTATCTTTGTTAGTGGTAATAAGTCTCTCTTGAACATGACACCCATTTTCATTGTTGTATTTGGGTTGGGAAATCCACTTGTATCTCGTTTGATCATTTGCAATTCTATATATTGGTCCTCCTTGAGTCAATGCTTCCAAGACAATTGTCTTGTCGTTTATATGTTCAAAAGAAGTTCAACCGAAATGAGCCTTCTATCAAGTTGACCATCTGCAGTCCTCAAACTCTTACCATGTCAGCCTTCCCCATGTCAGTCCTGAATCACTTTATGCTTTGATCTACTTCAAATCAGTTACATGTTTCATGTCATTGATGGGGGATACATTAAGGCCCTCCTATGACGAGTCTTTTCCTATCAAATTCAACTCATTATCCAATAATCAGACTTAGAAATCATTTAGTACCTTGGATCCTGCATGCCTCAATGGTAGGTTTCCTCGTTTTCGATTGTGGGTTCACATCATTGGCCCCTGATTGGAAAATTCCATCGAGTTTTTGAATTCATCTCATTAATTCACATTCATTGGATTGTACTAGAGTAACTTGGGGGTCATTGATATTAATGGTTATTTCCCTCACACTTGTTAATGATATTCATTAATGACCGGTAATCAAATGGTTTCTACCATGTTTGACTTCAACATCTGTAATCACATGGATAGATTTGTACTTCGGGACAATAGAAATGAAGACCCTAGATAATGTCACATGGATCCAAGTTGCGATGGAGTATTCATGAATCTGTATTGACACATAGATCCACCGTGTATTTCTCGTGGCTATGTCCAAATTTGAGTCTTTATAGCATAGATCCACAATGTATTTCTCATGGCTATGTTGAATCATAATGACATGGATCCACAGTGTATGATTGGTGGCCATGATTCGCTTGACATTTATAGTGTCACTTGTATTCTAAGTATGGGAATGCCTACCTCAGTAAATGGTATTTTATTATGCCGATGCTTTTTTTTTGATAGGTTTCCAATTGATGTGCTCCTTGTTCTCGACACACACATTCTACAAAGTATTTCAACTATCACGCGTTTCCAACTTCATACTTTGGGGGGCATTCTGTTACACATTATTTTCATCATCCCCATGACCAATGATGATATGTGTATTGCCTATTAGAAGAAAGATCATTTTTCCTGTTCCCTGAAGGCTATTGAAGAAATAAGACTTTCCCTGAGAAATGGAATCATCTTTTCCTTATTGAAAAACCCTATTAAGAAATATTGTTACACCTTGCTAGTGTTAAGGGTGTGAAGATACCAAATCATCACATGTTGCACCAGAGTGGTCTGCGATGTCATCGCAGGTTGCTTATGTTGAGGGTGGGACGACGCTCAAACAAAGGAAAAAGAAGAATTTCTTGAAGGTTCTAGAATGGAATCTTTGAAAAGATGAGGTGGCCTCCAATCAATTTGGATCTCATTCGCTTCTTTGATTTAGTGGGATCATCCTAATCTCTTCATCCATCCCTCTTCACTCTATATAAGCAGGGATCACTCATGGGAAAAGTTAGGCTAGCTTATGTATGAAGAGTTATGTTGAGGATTGTGCTTGTGATAGATTTTCTTTAGCTTTCCAAGTCAGGCTGTGTATATTCTTAATCAAAAGAATTGGAGTGAAGGTGTGTGTGTTTTGAGGTAAAGGGCCATCAGAAGGGACCTTGAAACATCAAGGCATAGGTTGCATTCTCCACTTTCATCAATATAATGTAGTAATACATTTATTTCCTATAAAAGTGTCTCCATATTTATTGCATAGCTCCTTGATCTTATGCATAGGTTTCATTGGAATATATGTATCGTTTCTCTCTCTTTGTTGATTTGTGTTTCTAAACAAGTTCAACACCTCGCAGACCTTGAGATGGAGAAGGACAACACTAGCAAGGATCAAACAACGTTTAAACAGTATGTCGTTTATCCCTCATTGAGATAGTATACATTAGAATGGAAATCTAAGGATAAGTTTGTATTCTGTCATGTTTTGTTCTAATTTATTGTTGAATTTAGGGAGATTAGTTTGTGTTAGCACTTACCGATTTGTCTAGTAACACTTGTTCCTCAGAACAGTCGCTAGTCCTAAGACCTTAAATGGTCAAAATCAATTGGATGAACCTTGGAATTTAGCGTTGATTATGTGTCTTGGAGGTCATAACCAGCATGATAGGTTGGGTGGATAATTTCCTTATGTTATCTTCACGTGATATGTTGTTGAATGATAGTGATGTTGCTTTCGGTTGATTATGATGAGATTGATTTAGTGGTTGTTAAATTATGTTGATGCATTTCACTTTTCCTAACGTTGGTTAAAAAAAAAATATTACCTCTTTTTGTAACCACTATTGTTGTTGTAACGAAGGGGACATTACACTAGTGGACAATATTCCATATTTTCAGCCTCCGCTGCTTACTGATCAAATTCTTGACTCTCAGACCCGAACCACATGTCAACAACAACATATTTCATATATAGTGGGTAAAAAGGGACAAACTTGAGATTAGGCCAAATGGATGTCTGCCCAGACCTTACTATGTAGATTGCCTCATTTGTTGGCAGAAGTATAGATACTTCTAGATCTAAATAGGGAGGAATTGGACCACCAGGAAGGGCGCACCCCTTCCTTCGCCACTCAACAAGAGAATGTTTAGTATGTTGTCAATAATTTTCATTGTAAACTGAACTTGCCAATCTTGTTGAGAAAGACACTCAATAAATGTTAGTATGTTAGTTTGTGTCAGTTAGTTACATTGTAAACAACCCTCGCTAGTATTGTTGGGCATGACGCTCCTTACTAAAATTTAGCATGTCAGTTTGTGTCATCCAATTGCATTGTAAACATCCCTTGCCAGTCTTGTTGAGTAAGGCGCTCTGGAATAAATCAACAACTTCCATTGTAACAACTAATAACGTAGAGGAAAAATTCACCTTGCATAATAAAAGGCGCCCCTCTCTTACTAAATAGAATGATGGTCATTTTTGTTCTAATTCTCGTCTTCTCCATTTTGTGTATTCTCTGCATTTTTATTTTATCAACACTATCTCTGTTCTGTTTGTTAATTTCACATTGTGTTGTTGTGTGTATTGTTTTAGATATGCATTGCAAATCAATATTGAAGGTGTTTTCGACGCTCATATGGTTTCAATCAACCATGCCTTGATTTTCACTAGGATAGAGGAAATCACATAAGAAGATGATGATAATGAATATACACATGTTGAAGACAATTTGGTAGCCACACCAAGCAAAACTACTCCCAAGAAAAAGAAGAAAGTCACTTGTGATGATGAAAATACAACGACAAGTTCAAACATTGGTGTGAAGAAGGTACCTCTCCGAAAGGAAACCAAGCAGCCACAAAAAAAGAGAGGGGAATATCCATGGCCAATTTTGATGGTAGTGCAGTTCATCAATCCCATAATAATTCCTCTTCCAGTCACAGAAACCGGGAAGCTAATATAGGAAGAAGAGAGAGTAATGAAGGATCTGCAGGTGATGGAGATGACATGGATCCCCCTCAACATTTGTTGGAAATGACCCATATAGTTACTCCTATTCCTAATATAATAAAGACTCTAGATGGAGGTAACACTTAAGACCTGTTGAGACCATTTAGTGCTTCCTTTCTTTCCTTCCACATTCTATCTTCCCTACTTATTTACTCCATTTCTTTTCCCTCTTCTACACCTCCCCTTATTCCCTTTTTCTTTTATCCCTTTCTAGTTACTATACTTAGTCATATTTCAGTGATTCGTGGGTTCATGGGTTGGTGTGCCTTCATTTCCACCTACTTTCTTATCTCATAAGTCCATTTTAACACTTAGCCATTTTTTAGTTTTGCAGGTTCACAGGTTCGAGTTCTCATCCTCCATTTTCCGTGACCTTCACTTTACACCTCAAGTTCCATGATCTACATTTTGACCATCATCCTTATCACAGGTGTTGAGATCCAAAGTATTTTATTCCTCTTCCATGCGAGTTCAACCAACTATTTTTCTACACTTAGTATATTTTTTATCATCTATACAACTGCGGGTTCCCGGGTTGGCGGGTTCATGAAAAGTTTTATATTTGAAATCTCCTTGTCCGTCCCCGCCATTTTGTTTCTTTTCTTGATACACATTAAGTATAGTTTAATGCTAACAAATATTGTGAAGGCCTCGAAAAGATCATCATTAAATATTCATTTTCTAAGGGATTAAATTATCATTATCTTTCCAAAAAGATTTATTTGAGATTATTAACTAGCTGAAGAAATAGTCCCATAAACATATGGCAACATCATCTAGACAACAATTTTGTGGTGATAATCTAAATATCTTTGGTTGTGAAGACCATAAATTCTAACAGTCAAAAGCATATTTGTATTATTCCTCTCCTCCTGCATAGAAAAATGTAATTTGGGCATGTGGAATTGCTCGTGCTGTGTGTGTTCCTTATGTTTTTTATTGTAAGGAACTCGTTGCATGGTGTGTGGAAAAGTACATGCCAAGTCAAAGAATTATACAACTCTCGGATCATTCTACAATTTCTCTTTCACCTCAAGTTTTTCACAAGATGTTAAAGCTGCCAGAGTCGACACTTACTTTCAAAGGTGAAGATTGCTGATAATTCTTGAAGAAACATAACAATGGGCTTGACCTCCTACCAGAATATTTGGAGAATCTTGCATCTGTCCTAGCAGACATAGCCATAATCCATCTTGATTCTTTTAAAAACCCTTATCAAGAAATTGCATGGCTATTTACCAGGTTGACAGGTCAAGAAAACACTGCTTCTATCTCTCGCATGATTTTATATATTTTATATTTTACAGTACAGGAAGAAGCCATTTTTGATTGGGGAAAACTCATTTCTATCGAAATTTCGTCCGAGTTATCACACTATAAAAGGACATAAAATTCTTTATGGCCTCTTATTTGATATTTTCTATTGTGCATTGTTGTTGATTCCCAAAATTAACCATCAATAAGAGGGTGAATTGCAAAACAAATCCAGTTACCTTTTGGTATCATGCACTATGGAGACATACGACCCCTTTGTTTTTCTATGAAGTTTATAATAATTTTGTTTCAGTCGACAAAAAGATTTTGTTGGGCGAAAACACTTCAAGGATATCTGATCAATCTACCAGATTTTTAGAGAAAAAGGGGACAATAGAACAAATGGAGAATCATAGTATTATAAGGATATTTTGGTCGAAAGAGAATCCCTCTTTTCTCCCATATCATGTATCTGATAAACTATTTATTACAGAGGTGGCAAGGCAATATAAATTATGGCTACATTTTTTCCATGAAAAAAGGAAAAAGCAGTTTATTCCCCTGCCATGGAAGATTGGAGAGTTCATTTTAAAAAATATAAATAAAATTGACGATTTTCAAATCATTTTAACAATGTGAGTTTAAGTATGCTGAAAAGTTCAAAGGTTTTGATCCGAACAAAATCTTTGTTGGACATATGTTTTCAGTGGGGTTCAGTAACTCTTTCATCCAAACTATCTTGAACAAAGAATAAGAGGGTAATATCCAAAGCACTCCTGTACATAATGCTGGCGATTTAGAAACATTACTTAGCAGCAATTATTTTTACAAGCAAAGGGGAAAAGGTCCCAGTGAAAGAAGTGCTCAATCTCCAGTTGTTACTCCCAAGAATACTACATCCAAGAGAAATGTTCCAGTAGCCCACCTAGTTAAAAAGGTTGTCAATAGTAGTTCTAGTGGAGGGGGAGAAAATAATCCTCCCCCTGAAAAAATTGAGAGTTCACACAAGTTTCCCGTGAGAAAGAAAAGAAAAAAAATTAGTGCAAGAGGAAGAAGATAATCTTATAGAAAATGACATCCAAAGCTTTTCTTTGGAGGATATAATACTAGAAGAAGATATTGAAAAAATATTTCCTGCAATAGAACAACCTGAAAATATGGATCAGAAAGATTCTTTATTGGAAATCATTGTAAATGAGACCTTTAGTGAAGAAGAATCCTTCACTTTTCAAAGTGTTTTTTTTGATAAATAATATAAAAAGTTGATTGTAGAAAGAAGTGACCAGAAGAACAAAAAAGGAAAGGCCTGCTCAAAGGTCGACCTGAAGGATATGTGTCCTTCCCAGATCACTAAAATCTATAGGGCAACTAGGGATTTCTTGATGACTCTATTGATGGTTTAGAGGCTAAAAATGCCAAATTAAAGGAGAAGATCAAAGAATTGGAAATTGCTTTGATGCCTCTTCCAATCTTGGCCAGTCCTTTGACAATGTTTAAACCAACTACACCCGGTATTAAATTAATGGGATCTTCTAGTTTTCTCACAGCGGTCGGAAGTTATGTAGAGAAAAATATTAAAAAAAGAATGTCATTGATAATATAAGCATGGGAGGTATCAAAAAATATTGTTTCTTTCAGTTCAAAGGCACATGCATTTCGTGAATATCTCCAAGTTGATTTAAAGAATGAAGAAGGATTCTACATAGATGTTGTTTTTCTGTTTGGGATAAAAGTATAAAACATGACATAATTGAAAAGAAGAGAAGAGGATTTTCCTTCTCCAAGTAGAATTAAATAGCTGAATGCATGTTTGAAAGAAAATATCAAGAATTTGAATAACATTTTCCAAGCATGCAATGAAGCCATAGTGAAAAGAGAATAATTATTCAAAAGAATCATATAGATAGATCTGACAGGAATCACTGATGAGGTGCAAGATCCTAAGTTAATTCTCAATTCAATGTTTATGATAAGGCAACAATTTGATGAACAAGTGGAGATATTAAAGGGGTTATCGGCTGGGAAATTTAATGGCATAATTGAACATAACGAAGAAGAGATAGATAATTGGTTGGTTCATTATTCTATGAAAAATCAAGATATTGAGGAGGAAATACATTGAATTTCTCATGACCTAAGATATTTAGAAGGTGAATTAGTTAATATCAAAATTAGGCATGAAATAAATGTTGCACCAATGAAAAATTACATTGAAGATTGGTTTAAGAAGTCAATTGATAAATTAACTAAAGAAGGCCAAGAAACAACAATTGAGATGGTTCCTATAACTGCCAATGA
Organism: Picea engelmannii; assembly: GCA_009831015.1. Classification (NCBI taxonomy): domain Eukaryota; kingdom Viridiplantae; phylum Streptophyta; class Pinopsida; order Pinales; family Pinaceae; genus Picea; species Picea engelmannii. The sequence continues at coordinate 321,071 of ML784794.1, forward strand.
GGAAAATAAAAGGACAACAACAAACAAGTAGAAGAATAGAGAGACCATCATAATAAGTTTATGACGATCACATCTTGATTTCTTTATCAGTTTTTTCATCCAGTTACTCTGATTCTTTGACTAGAAAGGTTTAACCGGAATCTGATAACTTCTTCCTGTTTTCTTTTCAGGTCTTGCTACTCTATCATTTCCCACCATCTTCTCTCCATAGCTTGCTTCTTGTTTATATTTGATTGATGGTCTACAAGAGCCCCAATCCCAATCATTTGGACAAACATATTTTAATTTCAAAGCTTTGTAACATACTTTATACTTCTTAGAAATCCCAAGAGAACTAATTCAGGATCAGTTTTGACGGTGTTTTATAAATTTAAGTTTTGAGTATAAAATATTTGAGATTGATCTATCATTTTATTTATTTGAGCTCCAAATGTGTTTACTCTATTGAATTTCTCTTATGTGTGCGAACCATTTTCTTTTATTTTTATGTGATCGAAAATCTTTTTTAACTATGATGGATGTGAGGAAATTTTGCTTATCTTTTTCAAATATGTGATGTGTGAGGTTCTTGGTCATCTCTCAGAAATTATCTTTAAAAATAATTTTTTTTTTATATTTTCTGTAACCTTTATATTTCTTTGAATATCACAGTGGACTTTCTCAAAGTCCTATATTATTTTGAAAATCTAGAATTCCAAAAGTATCATAAAACAACGAGGAGTACCACCTCTATAAAAACACATGGGGATTTGTATCCCCGTGAGTTTTTTGTTTCGATCATGGTGGATTCAAGCATCAACATTTTGGTGACCATACTAGGGACCAAATGAAAATTTGAAATTTGGTTTAGCATCTTTTGAAAAATACATGACTTTCCCCATGCTAATCAAGCCTGCCTAGAAATTGAATTGAATAATCAACGAAGCATCATGAATCAACTATATAATTTGGTAATAAAGACAACTGAAACCAGGAAATGATTGGAAATATCTTGGAAGACATTGTTCCAAGAATAATAAAGATAAATCCTCTGTAGACAGAGGAGAGAGGAGCAAAGAGATTGAAGAAACAAAATACAAGCTTGAAGAGCACCAGACCAAGGTTAGAATTGAAGCTAGACGAAATCAAGGGACCTATTACCATAAGTAAAATAAAAAAAAAACTATGTGTTCTAGAAAGTGGAAAACATATTCCTGAAATATCTTCAGACATGGCGGGAATAAATGAATAACCACGAGAAGAACCACGAAGAGAACCTCATGAAGAAAGACACAGAGGTGGAGGAGGTGGTGGAAGAAATCAAGAAGGCCTTATATTTGGAAAATGAAGAAGATTAAGAGATTTCCCCCTCAATATTCGAGGTGAGAAACATGACTTCCCTATTCTCCCTAAGGGGACTTTGAAAGAAATTTCTAGAGATGGAACAATTGATGCCAAAAGACACCTTGATTTATTTCTTAATGTTTGTGATTTTCATCGTGTTGAATATGATGATGTGATGGTAAGGTTGTTTCTTCAAACCTTATTGGGACGAGCCTATGAATGGTATACAACATTACCCACCAGGTCAATTGGTTCATTTAACGACCTCAAATCCATCTTTCTGACTATGTTCGCTCCCCCAATTGCATATCATACCCTTCTCACTAATTTCAGCCATATTGGTTTGAGGAAGAATGAGAGAATACACGATTTTAATCTCAGGTTCAATAAAACTCTAAATAAGATTCCATAAGATAAAAGGCCAAATGACCTAGAGATACTTGGTTGTTATAAGAATACGATGCCCCCAAATGTAAAATATGCTATCAGAACATCCCAAATGGATACCTTGGAGGAAGCAATGATTAAGGCCATGAAGATGGAATAGATTATGATTGAGATGGGTGTTAACCCTGATATTATCTTGGGAAAAGTACAGAGGAAACTGGGAAGCCTAATTATTGATGATCAAGGAACCTCTAGTTCAAGAAAGAACGAAGATAAAAAGACGCGATTGATCCAAAATAAATCAACTGGAGGAGGGTTTTTTAAGGCAACCATACTAGATGTGAAGGTAGATCCTGTTGTGGCACAAGAAACTAAGCAAATAATTGAGATTTCACAAATGAATAGAACCATAAGGAAAATGCAGAATGAGATAACCAGATTAAGAAGGGGTGATAATTATGTAGTAAATCCAAGAATTCCGGTCCAAGAGAAAAGAAGGAACCCTTCCCAAGAAAACAAAGTGAGGTTTGAAAACACTGACAATGAACAAAGACAAAGGGGTCCCAGGAAATCAATCCCAAATGTAGTTGTTTTGGATGATATATACGACGAGCAAATAGTTGAGAAAATAAATGATTATTTACCTGATGAAAGATTCAAGATTGTACAGACAGACGGATGTGAGACATCCATGTATATATTTGAAGAAGGAGACAATGACGCTGACTCATAAGATAATGTTGCCCAAACACGAGCATTTGTAAATAAATCCAAAAATAAAGATGATTATGAAAAAGAAAAGGAAAAGATTAAAGAAAAAGATAAAGAAAAGGTGAATGAGAAAGAGGCCAATAAAAATAACACTGGAAGCAATAAGAAACACCCTGTGTCAAATCCTCCCCAGATGAAATACAATGTTGTAGAGGATTTGAGTAAGCTGAGGATAACTCTTCCTTTTATAGAAGTGGTAAATATCCCTCAACAAAGGGAAAATATTTTGAGATTGTTGGATGATTCATTTGAAATAATGGAGGCTATTGTTATAAGTCCAAAGAAAATACAGAACACATCAACCATCAAATTGAGAGGCAAAGTCCCACCTTTTTACATTTCAATTGAAAATCATGATGTTGCACTTCATAATTGTTTAGTTGACACTGGCGCGACCCATAATATTATGCCACTGACGGTCATGGAGGCACTGGGTATGAGTTGCACCAAATATTATGAAACAGGTGAAAGCATATATGCAATTGATTCTAGACAAGTGCCAACTTATGGGGAAATAAAATATTTTTATGCTTGGATCACGACGGCTACCCATATTATTACAGTTTTCAATATTGTTGTGGTAGATCTTCCTCCTGCATATGGAGTTGTCTTATGAAGAGATTGGTCATCTATGATCAGGGGGGGGGCTACATAATGAATGATGGAAGCTGCATGATGCTCCCAAATAAAGAAGGAGCAATGATTAAGGTTCCTCATGAACCCAAGAGGTTGTTTTCCTTCAAAAAAGAAGGATAATGAACTAATATAGGATTAYATAGACGTTGGAATTGGAAACTAAGCTATCCTAGACATGGAACAGGTTGAAGACATGGAKAATAAAAAACATCATTTTAAATATTATTGGAGGATGTCATTTGATGAAAATTTCTCAAGTTCCGGGAGTGGAGTTGGAATTGTCCTTATAATCCCATAAAATATTGTGCATCCACATGCTATCATACTTGAATTTGTGTGCACTAATAATGAGGCAGAATATGAGGCTTTTATTCAAGGAATGATTCTTGCACGAGAAATGAAGATAAAACATTTAATTGTGATTGGCGACTCCGAGTTGGTAATAAATCAAGTTATTCAGAGATATAAGATTAAAAAGGAAAGACTCAAATTATATTTCAAAAGAGTTAATGAATTGATGGAAGCCTTCAACTCTTTCGACATCTCTTTCATCCCAAGGGACAAAAATCAAAAGGCATATTCATTAGCTTTGATGGCCTCACCGTCGAACCTATATTATTTTAAGAGCAAAACATCTTTTCAAGTAAAAAGAATATTCCGACCTTTTTTACTTGACAATCGAGAGTATTTACAAGTATTTGAGAATGATGAAGAATTGAATTTTTTTTTGAAAAATGATGATGAAAATGAGAATAATCACATAACTGTTTTCCTGAGGAATTGTATTCAATATGAATATCTTTTTACAAGAGACGATCATGCTAAAAACCTCCTGGAAGAAGTATCGCTCCAAAAACTACAAGAAACAAGAAAGATTAATATTGGAACTGACAGTTCCCCAAAATATGTCAATTTGGGAGTTGATTGCACAATTGATGAAGTTTCCCAATATGTCACACTATTTAAAGAATATCTTGATGTGTTTGCATGGAGTTATGATGATTTGAAGGCATATGATAAAACAATATTTCAACACATTATTCCCTTGAGAGAAGGGGAAAATCTTGTGAAGTAGAAGATAGGGATAATGAACCCCAAATTGAAACCTCTGGTAAAGATTGAATTGGAGAAATTGAATAAATATGGAATAATATACCACATTAGACATTCTCACTGGCTTTCAAATCTTGTGATTATGGGAAAAAAGAATGGGGAGATTCAGATTTGTGTAGATTTTAGGGACATTAACAAATCAAGTGTAAAGGATAATTATCCTTTTCCTAACATGGAATTTCTTATCCAACAAGTCACAGGATCAGCTTGCATGTCCATATTAGATGGGTTTTTTGGGTATAATCAATTATTGGTTGCTGAGGAAGATAGAGAAAAGACAACTTTCATAGCACCTTGGGAGACATATGCATATGCTCGGATGCCCTTTGGTTTAAAAAATGATGGAGCTACATTTCATAGGGATTGATCCAGATTTTATGAGCAGAAAGAAATGAATACAGATTATTAATAGGTTCTTAACACAAAATAACAGAGATACAATAAAATTGGTTTTCTATTCAATAACGAAATAAGCTGAAACTATAAAATGCAGCGGAAACAAGCTTGCTGGAATGGTGGTGGCTTATCTCTGAGCAAAGATGTGACGGCAACGCGCATTCACAAGAAGAAGGTTACAATGAGGCTCTGAAGGCCTTTTTAAAATAAGCAAGAATGCAAAAAAACCTAGACATCCAAAAACCTAACCCTAGGAGACGAAGTGCCAAAAGTCATGTGGGCCCTGTTTGGGTAAGTTAGTACATCAACTTCCCGGGGTCGTAACTTTTGCATACGATCTCCATTTTAGGTGTGTGATAGCCCGTTGGAAAGGTATCATCGAGAAGATTCATTTTGGGGGCTCAATCATACCTTTGGATACCATTGAGAAGCTTGATCTCGAAAAACCTTCATTTAGGCCCTCAAAATGGCCCCGAAAGTTAAAATTGCTAAAAATAGTAAATTGCCAAAATTGTCAGAAAACTATTTTGAGCCAGTTGGAAAAGGTGGGTGGCCACCGATATCCATTTGGATCAATCCTCCCTCCTTAGGAAGCAATTGTCTCCATTACGTTGAGGTCCCCCATCAGATGAGGAAATTTCTGCTGAATTTGGCCTCGGGTGAGCCACTTGCCTTGGTGCAGGAGCTGCCCTGCTTTGACGACTCGATAAAGATGGATCCTTTATTGTCGAGTGCCCTTGATATGTCTGTCCACAATATAATCATTGGATTCCTGTTGTAGGAAGTTGGGGTTGAGCTCTATTGGTGTCAGTTGTTCTTCTACTTCTGAGGTGTCCAATAATGGTGGGAAATAAGGGCGAAGGAGATCCATGTTGAAAACTGGGTGTAGACCAAGGAAAGGAGGAATGTTGAGCTCAAAAGAATTATCCCCCATGGCCTTGGTGATAGTGTATGGCCCATAACAGATTGGGTGAAGTTTCTGATGGGGTCCTGTAAGGCGTTCTTTTTGCAAGTACAACCAAACTTTGTCGCCCACCTGAAACTTATGCGGCACACGATGTTGATCATGAAACTGTTTGTACTTGTCATTGGACTTCTGTAGGATATCCTAAACCTGTTGGCGGATGTGATGGATCCACTCAATGAACTGGGTGGCTTTGTCAGCTTCAGTTGGAGCAGGAGATGAGTCGGTCGAGGTGACCCCAAGGGGAAGTGCAACATCTATGGGTCCCAATGGTTGGAATCCCAACCCCACTTGAGAGGGGTTGTGGCTAGTTGAGCTATGTAGGGCTCAGTTGTAGCTATGTTGGACATAGGGAAGGCTCTCATCCCATGTGTGAAAGTGCTTTGAATTATACATGTGAAGGATATGCACAATCATTCGATTTACATCCTTGGTTTGGCCATCTGTCTGGGGGTGGAAGGTCGTGGATTTGGTGAGATTGGTGTCCAGCAGTGACTAGAGGCTTGACTAGAATGTGCTAAGAAATCGACTATATCGATCTGAGACAATGGTTTGTGTGATTTCAAAATGTACCCAGACTCGTTCAAAGAAGAGCTTGGCAGTGGCCTTTGCTGTGATGCTCTTCTTGCAGGCAACCAGAATCACCATCTTAGAAACGCGATCAACAACTACAAAAACAAAATCATTTCCCCACTTGGTGGATGGGAGGCCTGACATGTAGTCCATTGAGATGGATTCCCATGGCCTATCGAGAGTAGGAAGAGGGGTGTACAGGCCCTATTTCTTAGTGGACGGTTTGGCAATAACGCAGGCAGTGCAGGACCTGATATACTTGCTGACCTCTTGTCGAAGTTTCGACTAGTAGAAATGTTTCTGTAGCATCACCACTATATTTTCAATGCTGAAGTGTCCTGCCACTCAACTGTAGTGGGCTTCCCATATCAACTTCGCTCGCTCACTTGATGGAACACAGATATGGCCTAGATGACACAACAACCCATCCTGAAGATGGAAATTATCGATAACTGCATTTGCACCCAACATTTGGTAGGTGGTTGCGAAGTCAGGGTCTGTCTCATAGAATTGGGGCCATCTAGATGTCTCATGGCCACAAGAGTCTAGCACAGTGGTGAGTGCCACGACTGGCGGTCTACTGAGGAAATCAACGACGCGATTGGTGCTTCCTATTTTATACTTGATGTTGAGGTGGAATTGCTGCAAGTATGTGGACCACTTTTGATGGCAGTCATTTTGCAATTTTCCCTGTGTCTGCATGAACTGCAGTGGCTTATGATCAGTGTGGATGATTGTCTCCTTCCCAAGAATGTAATGTCTCCACTGGCGGCATGCTTGCACAAATGAGTACATTTCTTTATCGTAAGTAGGGTACTTACGGACAGTATCTGACAGTGTCTCACTATGATAGGCCATGGGCTGGCTGTGCTGAGTGAGAATGGTACCCACATCATAGTCTGAAGCATCTGTCTCGATCTCAAAAGGATGTTGTAGGTCTGGTAGTGAAAGTACTGGGGCTGAGCACAAGCACTGCTTCAAATCATCAAACGCTTGTTGTTGGGACCGACCCCATGAAAATTTCGCCTTACCACCACCCCTGTTTATTTGGCTGAGGGCCCATGCAATATGGGAGAAACCCAACACAAACCTATGGTATAAATTGGCAAGGCCCAAGAATCTCCAAAGCTCAGTGAGTGTTGTTGGGGCTGGCCAGTCATGGATGACTTGGATCTTGGATGGATCCACATGTACACCATGCTGATCAATGATGTAGCCCAGGTAATGGACCCTGTCCATGCCGAAGGAGCATTTTTCCAAGTTGGCGTATAGATTGTACTGTCACAGGGTGTGCAGAACTTGCTGAATATGCTGTAAGTGTTCGGCCCAAGTCTTGTTGTAAATTAGAATGTCATCTAGATACACCACTACAAAGTATTGGTGAATCGCAGGATATCGTCCATCATCCTCATGAAAGTGGCTAGATAATTTGTCAAACCAAAGGGCATGACCAACCATTCAAAAAGGCCTTCCTTTGACTTGAAGGCGGTCTTCCATACATCTGTATATTCTATCGGGACCTGGTGGTAGCCAGACTTCATATCAATCTTACTGAAGTATTTGACCCCGTGAGTTGATCAAGGAGGTCATCGATTCAGGGAATCGGGTACCGGTTTCTGACTGTGATTTTATTCAAAGCTCGGTAATCAATACAGAGTTGCTAGGTTCCATCTTTCTTTTGTACCAACATGATTGGGCTCCCGCAAGGTGATGAGATGGGGTGGATGTGCCCCTTGTGGAGAAATTCTTGGATCTATCGCTTGATCTCCTCTTTCTCTAAAAAAGAGTGACGATAGACTGGTCCATTGGGTAGCGGTGTGCCGGGGGTTAGATCGATAGGGTGCTTGACTTGGAAGTGCAGAGGTACCCCTGTAGGTGAGGAGAAGATATCCAAGTATTCTTCCATGACCTTATCTACTTGCTTATGCTGTGTCGAGAGGTCGGCCACAGAGACCTTGGATGTGGCTGTGATCTTTTGCTTATTTTGAGAGCGAATCACAAAGAAGACAAACTTCCCCATCTGAGAGATGACCTTCTTGCATTACTTAGCAGAGATCAAGGAAATAGCACTAGGCGGGACTGCCTTGGGTATCCTGTACAATTTCATGTTCAAAGTAATAATAACACTATGAGGCCTAGACTCATATACAACATGACGTTTCCATAAATAAGGTTGGCCCAAAAGAACATCACAAACTTCGAGAGGAGAAACATCACAAAATACCTCATCTTTGAAGGGCTTGATGTCGTACGACAGTCGACACTGTTGGCTGATGTAGAGATCGCTTTTTTGGCAGAGCCATCCAATGGCGTACGGTTGTGGGTGTGGCATTGTTGGCAGGGCCAGTTGCTTGACGACCTCTGCTGAGATGAGGTTCTTCTGGCTATTGCTATCAATGATGAAGTGCAGCGGGGTACCTTTTACCCACATCTGTGAATGAAAGAGGTGCTCTCCTTCTTCTGGCTCATCTGGTTCAACAGGCTGGAGATTGGTGGTAGAAACGGTGGCACTGGGTTCCACATCAATGATCCGTCTTCCCCTTTTTGGTTTTGGCTCAGAGTCATAATCTGCATCTAATTCACAGGATTTCACTTTGGCCACTAGTGACTCCTTTGAGCGACAGTTAGCATTGTTATGCCAAGGGCTCTTATGGAAGTCGCACCACTTCTTGGTATCTTTCTTTGTATTTTCGGTGTCCTTTGCTTGCGGCTTGGATTGGTTGTCTTGATACTATCCATCTTTGTTCTGTCCTTTATTCGGTGGGTTGGGGCCTCCCTTTCCTGGATTTTGTTGTGAGGGGTTCCCAAGCCCAAATTTCCGCGTCTTTGTTTGAGCTTCTGCTCGATTTTGACGGCATATCGGTAGGCCGCGCCCAAGGATGAGATGTCCAGAAATTCCATTTTGGTCTAGATGTATGTATGCAAAGCACCTCGATACTTGAGCACCAGATGTTTCTCCAAATCTTTGATACCCAACTTGGTGTGCAAGATATGGAAGATATTTGTGAAATTTGGCACTGCTTGGTCTCTTTCTTGTCGCAGTGTGGTCCATTTGGTATACAGGTCGTCATAACTTCCGACAGGGTAGTATTGTTCCTTAATAGCATCTATGAAGGATTCCCAGGTGGCTATGACTGAAAATAATGAGGTTTCCTCTGTTTCCTTTTGCTCACAGAAAGTTTCCCACCAATATTTGACATGGGGAATGGCTTTGAGGAGCGCAAAAGTAATCTTTTCTTTATTCGAAAAGTTATGGATAGAAAAATACCCTTCTAGTAGATTCAACCACTTGTCTACAACATCTGCGTCTATATAACCTTCAAATATAGGAATATCGAAGTTTATATGTACCTTGAAGTGGGCGGCGCCTTTGTTCGAAGAAGATGCGTCACTTGTTGGTAGCCGCCGAAGGATTTGCTCGAAACTATCCATCATCTCCTTCCTCTGTTGTGTGAGGGCTTCCTCAATCAACAGTTTGAAAGGATCTCCTATCCCATCATTTTTATTTTCTCCTACCATGGGAGGTTTCTTTTGCATGCAAGAGCTTCCTTCCTCAAGAGAAACAAGCTCGAGACCCAACTCTTTGTACTCCGACCTCGTTGGGGACATGCATTAAGATGACAAGGAGAAGATCGCTCTGATACCACTGATCCAAATTTTATGAGTAGAACAAAATGAATATATATTATTAACAAGTGCTTAACACAAAATAACATAGATATAGTAAAACTGGTTTTCTATTCAATAACAAAATAAGCTGAAACTGTAAAATGGAGCGGAAACAAGCTTGTTGGAATGGTGGTGGCTTATCTCTGAGCAGAGATGTGACAACAACACGCATTTGCAAGAAGAAGGTTACAATGAGGCTCTGAAGGAATTTTTACAATAATAAAGAATGCCAAAAACCCTAGACATCCAAAAACCTAACCCTAGGAGACGAAGTGCCAAAAGTCATGTGGGCCTCGTTTGGGTCAGTTAGTACATCAACTTCTCGGGGTCGTAACTTTTGCATACGATCTTCGTTTTAGGCGTGTGATAGCCCGTTGGAAAGGTATCATCGAGGAGATTCATTTTGGGGGCTCAGTCATTCATTTTAATATCATTTAGGAGATCTATTCTGAAAAACCTTCATTTAGGCCCTCAAAATGGCCCCGGAAGTTAAAACTGCTAAAAATAGTAAATTGCCAAAATTGTCAAAAAACTGTTTTGAGCCAGTTGGAAAAGGTAGGTGGCCACCGATATCCATATGGATCAGGGATACAGATCATGATTTTGATATATTTATAGGAAAATTCATGGTGGGCTACCAATATTATTTAATAGTAAACTAAAAAACAAGGAGCGATCACATTCATCACATGAGGAAAGTTTTTGATAGGTGTAGGTTATATGGTGTTTCTTTAAATCCAAAAAAATGTTTATTTACTGTAACTAAAGGAAAACTATTAGGTCATATTGTGTGCAAGGAAGGAATCTATATCAATCCAGAGAGGGTTAAGGCTATAAATGAACTCAACCCCCCATCATCTAAGAAGGGAGTTCAATCATTTTTTGGCAAAATCAAGTTTGTACGACAATTTGTCCCTGACTATGCAAGTATTGTGAAGTCGATCAATTTATTTCTGAAAAAGGACCAAAGGTTTGACTGTACCATGGATACACATGAAGCTTTTAATAATATAAAAAAGAAAATCACTACAACTTCAATCCTCATTAGCCCAAATTTTCAAAGAGACTTCATCATTTATTCATTCGCTACAGAAACAATTGTTTCATCTGTTCTTACTCAGATAAATGCCAAGGGTGAAGAATTTCCAATTAGTTTCATGAGAAAGACCCTTCATGATTATGAATTAAGATATTTAGAATTGGAGAAGCAAGTTGTGTCCCTTGTAAAAGCAGTGGCACACTTTCAGACTTATATATTAAATTATTATGTCACTGCTTATGTTCCATCCTTTCCTGTGAAGATGCTTTTAAATAAACAATTGAGAGAAGGAAAATCGACAAACTGGCTGGCAAAGATTCAAGAATATGATATTGAAATTAAGCCTTTAAAAGAATTTAAAAGACATGGTTTATGTAAGCTCATTGCAAATAATGATTCTTTGGATGGAGTAATTTTGATTTCAGTAGGAGAACCCATGGTAGTTTCACAATGGTATAAATATATTATATTCTACTTGAGGTATGGACAATTTACAGTCACCATGAACCCTAAAGAGAAAACAAAATTGAAAATGAAGTCAAATCAATATGTGTTGATAGCTGATATATTGTTCAGGAGGAACTATGATGGCATATTGTTGAGATGTGTTGATGAAAGGAAAGCTCGAGAATTGATGAAACAATTCCATGAAGGTATATGTGGTGGAAATATTGTGCCTACCGCCACGAACCATAAAATAATAAGAGATGGGTTTTATTAGCCATCAGTTTTCAAGGACTCATATGCTACCATAAGGAAGTGTGTATCTTGTCAACAATTTTAAGGGAAAATGAAAAAATCTTCAATGCCATTACAACCTCTATCTGTAGAACAACCATTTTCCCAATGGGGACTCAATGTTGTTGGACCAATCAATCCAAAGTCAAGCAATTGACATACATGTATCCTCATCACTACAGACTATTTTACAAAGCGGTCGGAAGAAGTAGCATTAACAAGGGTTGATTCTGAAGAGTTGATTAAGTTTCTCAAAGATAATATTTTGTCAAGGTTCAGTGTCCCAGAAAAAATTATTATTGACAATGGATCAATTTTCATTGGTTCAAAATTTATAGAATTTTGTGGAGAATATGGGATTGTTATGGGGCAGTCATCAAATTATTATCCACAAGGGAATGGTCTTGCAAAATCCACTAATAAGACACTCATTCAGATATTGAAGAAAACTATTGATGAGAACCAAAGGAATTGGCATTTAAAATTGATAGATGCTTTGTGGGAAAGCATAATGACTCCAAAAGACAACACTAGGATGTCTCTATATACGTTGGTTTATGGGAAAGAAGCAAAAATTCCAATTAGCCTCAAGCTAAATGCCTTGACTTGTGTACTTAATACAGAGGATGCAGAAGATAGTTCACCTATGCAAAAGAGAGTGAACCAATTATTGAAATTGGAGGAAGAACGAAGTAAAGCTTTGAATAGAACTTCTCAGAGACAACAAAGTATCAAATTTTTTTTTGATCAGAGCGCAGCCATAATGAATTTTCAAAAGGGAGAACTATGTTACTTTGGAAAAAAGATAAGGAGAAATCATCGATACACATAAAATTTGAAGCACTTTGGGTTGGACCATATATCATTGAAAAGATCTTGGGTTTTAATGCTTATATGCTCAAAGATATGAAGGGTAAAATGTTAATGTTGTTTATTAATAGGAAACATTTTAAAAATTTATTCGCTTGGAATTTTCTCATTTCCTTGTACACAATTTTCATTTATTTATTTTGTACATCCTTACCTTTCGACCCCATATCCCAAAAGATAGAAGCATCTAGTCATGAAGATTCTGGATTCTTGACAACCCACAGGGGGTTATCATCCCATAGTTAGAGCCAGTTGTTGAGACCATTTCATGCTTCCTTTCTTTCCTTCCACATATTATCTTCCCTACTTCTTTACTCCATTTCTTTTCCCTCTTCTACACCTCCCCTTATTCCCTTTTTATTTTATCCCTTCTTTTCTCTCTTTCTAGTTACTATACTTAGTCACATTTCAACGATTCATGGGTTCGCGGGTTCATGGGTTGGCAGGCCTTCATTTCCACCCACTTTCTTATCTCATAAGTTTGTTTTAACACTTAGCCATTTTTCAGTTTCACGGGTTTGCGGGTTCAAGTCCTTATCCTCCATTTTCCGTGACCTTCACTTTGTACCCCAAGTTTCGTGATCTACATTTTGACCATCAGCCTTGTCACGGGTGCCGAGCTCCAAATTATTTTATTCCTCTTGCATGTGAGTTTGACCGACCATTCTTCTACACTTAGTATATATTTTTATCATTTATACAACCATGGGTTCATGGGTTCCCGGGTTGGTGGGTTCATGAAAAGTTTTATATTCGAAATCTCCTCGTCCGTCCCCACCATTTTGTTGCTTTTCCCAATACACATTAACTATTGTTTAATGCTAACAACTGTTGTGCAGGCCCCAGAAAGATCATCATTAATGGCGGAAGGATTGAGGAATTAATCATTAAATCTTCATTTTCCAAGGGATTAAATTATCATTATCTTTCTGAAAAGATTTATTTGAGATTATTATCCAGCTGAAGAAATAGTCCCATCAACCTATGGCAACATCAACTAGAAATTTTTTTTGTGGTGATACTCTGAATATCTTTGGTCATGAAGACCAAAACTTCCAATGGTCAAGATAATATTTGTATTATTCCTCTCCTCTTGCACATAAAGATGTAATTTGGGCATCTAGAATCGCTTGTGTTGGGTGTGTTCCTGAGGTTTTTTATTGTAAGGAACTCATTGCATAGTGTGTGGATAAGTACGTGCCAAGTCAATTAATTATACAAATCCATGATCATTCTCCGATTTCTCTTTCACCTCAATTTTTTTGCAAGATGTTAAATCTACGAGAACCGACTCTTACTTTCAAAGGTGAATATTGTAGAGAATTCTTGAAGAAACATAAAAATGGGCTTGACCTCCTACCAAAATATTTGGAGAATCTTGCATTTGTCCCAACAGACATAACCATAATCTAGGTTGAGTCTTTTAAAAACCCTTATAGAGAAATTGCATGGCTATTTACCATGTTGTAAAGTAAGGAAAACACTACTTCTATCTCTCACATGATTTTATATATTATGTATTTTATAGTACAAGAAAATGCCATTTTTTATTTGGGGAAACTCATTTCTATCGAAATTTCGTCCCAGTTATCACACTATAAAAATGACAGAAAATTCTTTATGGACTCTTATTTGATATTTTCTATTGTGCATTTTTGTCAATTCCCAAACTTAACCATCAGTAAGAGGGTGAATTGTGAAACAAATCCAATTACCTTTTGGTATCAGACACTATGGAGACATAAGACCCCTTGTTTTTCTATGAAGTTTATAATAATTTTGTTTCAGTCTTCAAACAGATTTTTTTGGGTGAAAAAACTTCAAGTATATCTGATCAAGATACCATATTTTTATAGAAAAAGGGGACAATAAAACAAATGGAGAATCAAAGTATCATAAGGATATTTTTCTCGAAAGAGAATCCTTCTTTTCTCCCGTATCATGTATCTGATAAACTCTTTATTACATAGCTGACAGGAAATTTAGCTTCCGGCTACATTTTTTCAAAAGGAAAAAGCAGTTTATTCCCCTACCATGGAAGATTGGAGAGTTCATGTTCAGAAATATAAATAAAATTGACGAATTTGCAAATCATTTTAACAATGTGAGTTTAAAGTATGCTAAAAATATCAAAGGTTTTGATCCAAACAAAATATTTGCTAGACATATGCTTTCAATGGGGTTCAATAACACTTTCATCCAAACTATCTTGAATGAAGAAGAAGAGGGTAATATCCAAAACACTCATGTACATAATGATGGCGATTTAGAAACATTACTTAGAAGTAATGATTTTTACAAGAAAAGGGGAAAATGTCCCAGTGAAATAAGTGCTCAATCTCCAGTTGTTACAACTAAGAATACTATATCCAGGAGAAATGCTCCAACAACCCACCCAATTAAAAATGTTGTCAACAATAGTTCCAGTGGAGGGGGAGGGAAGAATCCCCCCCTTGGAAAAATTGAGAGTTCACACAAGTTGCCCGTGAGAAAGAAAAGGAAAAATTTAGTGCAAGAGGAAGAATATAATCTTATAGAAAATGACATCCAAAGATTTTCTTTGGGGGATATGGAACTAGAAGCAGATATTGAAAAAATATTTCCTGCAATAGAACAACCTGAAAATATGGCTCATAAATATTCTTCATTGGAAATCATTGTAAATGAGACCTTTAGTGAAGAGAATCCTTCACTTTCCAAAGTGTTTTTTTTGATAAAGAATCTAAAAAGTTGATTGTATAAATAAGTGACCAAAAGAATAAAAAGGGAAAGGCCTAATCAAAGGTCGACTTGAAGGATATGTGTCCGTCCCATATCTCCAAAATCCATAGGGAAATTAGGGATGCTCTTGATGACTCTTTTGATGGTTTAGAGGTTGAAAGTGCCAAATTAAAGGAGAATATCAAAGAATTGGAAACTTCCTTGATGCCTCTTCCAATCCTGGCCAGTCCTTTAACAATGGTTAAACAAACTACACCTAGTATTAAATTAAAGGGATCTTCTATTTTTCTCGCAGCGGCCCAAAGTTATGTAGAGAAAAATATTAAAAAGAGAATGTCATTGATAATAAAAGTATGGGAGGTATAAAAAATATTGTTTATTTCAGTTCAAGGGCACATGCATTTCATGAATATCTCCAAGTTGATTTAAATAATGAAGAAAGATTATACACATATGTTTTACCATTTGGGATAAAAGCCTCAAACATGACATAATTGAAAAGGAGAGAGGAGGATATGCCTTCTCCAAATAGAATTAAACAACTGAATGCATGTTGGAAAGAAAATATCAAGAATTTGAATAACATTGTCCAAGCATGCAACGAAGCCATAGTGAAAAGAGAAGAATTATTCAAAAGACTCACAAAGATAGATCTAGTAGGAAGCACTAATGAGGTGAAATATCCTAAGTTAATTCTCAATTCAATGTTTATGACAAGGAAACAATTTGATGAACAAGTGGAGATATTAAAGGGGTTATCGACTAAGAAATTTAATGGCATAATTGAACATAACAAAGAATAGATAGATAATTGGCTGGTTGATTATTCTATGAAAAATCAAGATATTGAGGAAGCAATACATGGAATTTCTCATGGCCTAAGAGATTTAGAAGGTGAATTATTTAATATCAAAATTAGGCATGGAATAAATGTTGTGCCAATGAACAATTACATTGAATATTGGTTTAAGAAGGCAATTGATAAATTAACTAAAGAAGGCCACGAAACAACAGTTGAGACGGTTCCTGTTATCACTCCAAGAAACTCCTTAGGGTTGTAGGCTAAGGATGCTTGGTAACTTAAGAAATCATGAATAATGAAAGTGTGGATCAATGGGATAATTGAGAATAGCTAATGGGAAGACAACTCACAATGCAATCGAATGAAACAGTGCTTTTAGGAATTAATGACCAGACAGAGTAATATCAAAAGGTATGGAGAAAA
>ML784794.1:349210-365758 GCA_009831015.1 Picea engelmannii
TGAAGAGTGAGGGGGTGAGGTAGGATGATATAGGGTGGGGATGAGTGTGGTGAAGTGAGGGGGTTGTGAGGATGGAAGGATAAGGGGGAGGAAGATGCATCCGATGCCACGAACCCACAGTGGTGTGGAGAGAGTGGAGGGGAGTGGGTTTAATAAAATGATTAAGTCATGTAGAGAGGGAAGACAGAGATATGGAGGGAAAATGGAGGATATATAATAAGGATGAGGAGAATCCATGGTGGATTGGGTGAGGGAGAAACCAAATAATTTTTCTAAGTATGAAATGTATAAGAGAGGAGAGAAGGGAGAGTATAAAGAGATTTTAATCAAATTCTAAGTATTGAAAATAACGAGATATGGGAGATGACATAAATATGGAGAAGTTACAAGAAAATAATGTGCTACCAAGAATTTGGACATGGTTCCACAAAATTGGACATGATTCCATGAAATTGGACATGGTTCCATGAAAAATTAGCTTTGTTGCATATTGAGGAAGTGCTCTTTGGGCGTGTAGATGTAAACCTAGATATCTTGAGCATATGAACTCATATTTTGAATTTAAAAAATGCGTGATGAAGGTGAGACTGAGAGCTATGCCATGAAATTATAATCGTTTAAAATTTTATTCTTTTGATATCAAATTTTTATTATTATTCTAGGAGAGGGAAAACATAGGTGTCTAAAATTTGAATCAACAATTGGCTCCAACTGTTGGATAGTAACCCCTATGGGGTGTTGAGAACACCAGAATATGAATACCAAATACCTTCTCCATTAGTATATGGATTCATCTTCGAAATGGATTCTCTTAATTATTCCTCCATGGAGTTATCTTCAAATATCATCTCCACTTATCAACTACTTTATTATGCAAAACTTTGACTAAAAGAGTAAACTATGTCCAAAGAAAATATACCTACCCTATCCTACTTGGAGGAAAGTGACAATTTTATGTATAGGTATATTTCCAGTGGATCCATTCAAGCATCCATCTAATTTTTGGAACGAAATCCAAAAATGTGGAACATATTGGGGCTTGTACCAATGAATCAGGGGCACTCTCAATGTGTGTTGAAGAAAAACTGAACCAGATGTGTTGAGAATATCATTGCATTGCTTGTACAACAATGCTTTGGAATCATGATTCAATATAATCAATTCTTGGTTTCTCAAGAATGTTGTTGTTTTTTATTAGTTGAGGAGTTTCCAATCTGAAAATATTTTCATCTTTCTCCTTATCATCGACCACATCCAAGCTTTTTGGTTCATCAACAATGTCTTGAAAGTATTATTTCTCAATACAATGATTGTGTTTCCATGGTGAGGTTGTAATGATGAAATGTTGTTGATTATTTGTGGGGAAGTGTAAGACTATATTTTGTTGTTCATCAATAACTTCATAATCTTCAGAAATAAAACATATGACCCATGGATCCTCTTGTTGCAGATGCCCTTCTTTTGATGCTTGGAAGATATTTTCTTCATTAAATTACGATTAAGATTAGCATTCATCAACATAAAATTCTGATATAAAGTGATGACTCTTACCAATATTTATGTTCATCCAATTTAGACATTATTCTTATGGCTTGATGTAAATTGTTTGTGCCACTTGATAATTTGCTGCAACATTTTCATCATGATTGCATTGTCTAACATCATCATCACACACATCTAACAAGCATAATTTAACATACACAACTATCAATAACATTTAACAAACATATCTAACATGAAATAACAATGTACACATCAACATTAACATATAAATTAATTAAGTGCATCATCACGATCAACATGACAAATGCACATCTAATGAACATTGTTATAATATACACATCTATCAAGAACATTTAACAAACATATCTAACATGACCTAACAATATACACATCAACATATAAATTAAGTACATCAACATGAATAGAAAAAATGACCATATATATATATATATATATATATCATGAACAAGCCAAGTAACTGTTATAACATATTTGGTCCAGCCGATGTGATAATGATATTTAAAATTGTAGTGGAGGCCTGGTCTGTAGTAGAAAATGATGGATGGTTAGGAGGAAGTGTGTTGGGCTCAGAAATGTCATATTTTCATCCATCTTTCCCTTCATCATTCTTCACATTTCATTCCCCCATTAACCTTTCATGATATCATTTCCATAAATATACTTGGGTTTCACCTTATTGTTCTCCACTTTATTCATTTCAGTATTAAAAGGGAATTTGTGATTAAATGTTAGAAAATTGACATGTTTTCATATATATCTCAAATATGTGTGAGATTTGTAATGTGTAGGAATATGTGAAGGATTAATTTAAAGGACTTTTCGAATACTTCCTCCACCATTTCAATATTTGAGGAGATAATTCAAGCCAATTCCAAGGAGAAGATCATGAATATTTGGTTGGAATATCTTATCCAAGATATATGAGAGATATGCATGAGGATTTAAAGGGATTATATTTTGTAATAATGGGAAATAGGTTGAGAGAAAAGTGGATCTATAATAATGAGATGGTTATCTTATTTTCAAGGCTCTCATGTATAAAAGAGAGTGCTCTCTCTTCATGAGATTTCAGTTGTAAGTAGAGAATTAGAGTAGTCATTAATGGTAGCCATTAGGATTCGAAAGAGAAAGATATTCTTAGATTTGATTCATGGTTTTGGTTTTCATGCTTTCATTATTCTGTTATGAAGATTGATTTGATTATTGAATGTAAGATTGCTTCATTGGTGAGAGCTCTCATATGTTGTTATGCCATTCAACTCTTCACATGTTGTACTTTCTTTTCCTTCATGTAGTTCTTCATTTCTAGATTAATTTCCTTCGTGCAATTTCTCATTCCTAGATTAATTTCATTTACATGACTAGATTAATTCAATTCCAAGTCGTGTGTTAGATTAATGATTCAATTTCAGTCGTGTGTTATATTAATGATTTTATTTCAGTCATGTGTTAGATTAATGATTCAATTTCAGTTGTATCTTAAAAATTAGATTAGATTAGTTCCACTTCAATCTTGCATATACTTTGCGTGTGCTTCGTCAGTTTACGAACCCAGGGTTGACAAATTAGATAGTTGGGAAAGTACTACAACTCAATTAATACAACATTAATTCGACCCAATATAACGACTGTCGTTCCCTTGTCACAATTGTTGTTCCTTTTGCTATTCATTTGAACATAATGATTGTTGTTCCTTTTGTTACGATTGTTGTCCCTTTGCAGGGGTTGCATCTCTAGAGGACAGGTATTGAAAACTGAAGGTAAGAACTTACGTAGGCAACAAGTAAAACACTTGCGCCAACACTTACCTTTGGATGATGCATAGAGGTTATATTTTAAGACATATTTAGAGCCCAACAAAGTGGAAGATCAGGAGGTGGCTAGTCAACTCTACGAGGAGAAGTAGGAGGTGGAGGAGGAGGTGGTTGGTCAACTCTCTAATGAGAAATAAGCAGTGGAGGAATATGTGTTGCCTGCTCATTTGGGTGAGGTGAAGGAGGAGGAGGAGGAGGTGGTGGAGAAGGATCACAACCACCCTCATTAGTCGATGGGGTACTGGATAAAGAGGTACTTGATGAACGGGTACTGTACGAAGAGTGTGTATCATCAACAACCCTCCTCGCTACTAGCAGCCTGGTAACTTCGACGATATGATGCATAAGAGACATCATATCACATGACATATCACTCCAAAGCTCCAAGAGCATAGGATCTGACCTGATGTCTTGCATCAACATAGGGGACTCCCACCTCAACCAAAAGTGCACATAGTCGGTCTCCCAACTCCAACCTGAATCTAGTATCCGACCTACAATGCATGTCGGGTATCTACACCCGAGGACCCTGACCCACCATGGCCTCAGGCATCTCCTCGTCTACATCTGGTGGGGAAGGAGAAATGCCCCCAAGGAATGTGCCATTATTTGAAAAATATATAGTACACTTCAATAAATATAAAGTTTCATTAAACAATTTAACAAAACAAGTTAAAGAACGTGTTAGAATTAATTCTATTCTAATTAAGTAAGACAATAAAATGAAACTAGATTAATTTAAAAAAAAAACTAATATTACCTCTAGCATATGGTGTCTCATTCAATGTGAAGAGGATGTTTGGATATCCTCTCTAATCCAACCTCGTGTAAGGACGCGACACCATCACGAACATGTGATTGGCTTCACTGTCTAGTAGCCCTAGTGCGTTAGTGGAAATCCTGGTCAGAAACTCCGGTTGGCCCCTCTTGGGCATCATCTTGCCCCACATGTGCATCTGCACCTGAGTCATCAACCTAGAAGGTTGACAGACAAAAGTAGGCCTCATCTCTGAAAACCTATCAAAAAATAAACAAAACGACTCTGAAGAAAAAGGGAAGTTCACCCTCCCATGTAGCATGGCATCTATCTAGAGCTATACAAAACTATCAAAAAAAATGGAAGAGCATATAATACATCGTGGCCTCTGTACCAAAGAATCAACATAATAAAAAAGAGCACAACTAATGCATTTCCCATCACTGGTAAAGTGTGCAATGGTTATCACTAAAAGTGAGAGGCACCTAACCTCATCTGCACCGAAAGAAGCGATCCTTAGCTATCCACCAGACACTTGAAAATTAGATGGAGAAAGTACATTAGCCACAATATATCTCGGTGAGTACATGAGCCGAATCTCTATTGAAACACCGACTGGGACATCACAAAACTGGGGAAAATACTCCCCTCTCCTAGATAAACCAGTGATAAAATATATATCCTCCTTAGTGGGATGGTACCATTGATCATGTCCAACACAAAAATCCTATTGATGGACATCTCATCGACATATCAAATGCAACAATAACCCGGAATTCCCCTTCAGGGATGTAGCCTCCTCATATTACTTAAGGATGCCTACATTCCTCAAGAAGATGTGGGTCGTTGTAGTAATAGGGTGAGGGTAAATATCCCTCTCTCTCCCTCACCTCCCAATCTTGTACAAAATTTTACAGGTCAACCATATGCTTCAGTTGTTGCTGCTTCTCTCTCTGCTGACATCTCTACATGATTAACATATAAAATACATCAACCTCATACATAAAACATAAAAAAAATTAGTAAACGAGAAATTTATTTATAAATACAGAAAAATAAATTTCTTCAAAAAATGAGTAAATTTCATCACCGGCGCACCCAAAAAATAGTCGACACTTCCTGCGGTGCATATATGACTTGTGAGCATCGTCTATGGTGCACACATGTAACATGACACACCGTATAAAATTTGTTATATTATTTTATGCAGTGCGTTGTATAACCTTACTGCACCAGTGTGTTAAGGTTAACTGACGCACTTCCTAAAATAATAAAATATTAAAATCCTCAAGCACCGTAAAACCATTTAAAAAAAAATGTTACTGCAATGCGTAGCCTTTCCCAACATGCACCGGTGCATTACAAGAAAGGCGACACACCGCACCAATATTTTTTTCAAAATTGATAATTACAGTACTTTGGCATTTAGGCTCTAATTTTTTATAGCGGTGCATTGGGTAATCATTAATGCACCAATGCATAAGTTTACCAACACATCACATAAATAATATATCTGATTTATGTGGTGCATCGTTTAACATAACACCTCGATGCATTAACATTATTTCGAAACAACGCAAAAAATCAATTATATTACTTTAGGCGCTGCATTGGTAAAATTACGCATTGGTGCATTAAAGTTTACCCATCGCACCGATGTGTTAGAGTTTACAAACACACCATTGAAAAAAATTAGGCATGGTGTTTCGATGCACCCTATAAATTTTCAGGGTGCACTATCTACGGTGCGAGATGAATGACTTGAATGCACTGCACAAAATTATTATTATTTTTTTAAAACAATGTAAATTTAACTGAATTTTTAATTTTAATCTGCTAAAAGTTTAAGTTATAAAGAAATAAAGACATTACCTGGAAATTTCCTCATCGGGGAGGCATGGTTGCCACATAGTCCAATTTTTTTTTTTTTTCCCACCGTTTGGAAAAATTCGAAATCCACGCACTCAACAACAGACTGAAGCAAGGAAAGCAAGGGAAGCAACGACGACATGGCACTTCAGAGAGGAAAAATTTGCACCAGTGCTCGGAGCTCTAAAACACTGAAAAGGATAAAAATGAATTTTACGGTCGGTAATTTTTTTTGTATTTAACCTTGTTACAATGCACTCGAGTATTAGATGCACTAGTGCATCAATATTTAAGTAGTGCATCATAGTATATATATTTGATAAAATAAACCTATCACGGTGCACCATTTTTAGAGCAACGATGCGTCAGTATTTAAGTAGTGCACCAGAGTATAGTTTTTTGAAATAACCCTACCACGATGCACCATCTTTGAGAGCACCAGTGCATCCGTAGTAGAAAACACACTAGTGTGTTATGTATTTATAAAAGCAGCGTAAAAAAATATTTGCTAAAACCTTTGCCTGCTCGCCTCCGCTATAAACGATTTTTTGGGATATTTTTATAGGGGCTTCCACAAAAATATCTGCTAGAGGGTTTTTTCCTTGTAGGACATGTACAACTCTCAAATGGGTATCTGAATAGGATTTCATATTTGGAAATGAAGAATTTCCCTTTTAAAAAATCACCTTCATTCATTGTTGACCATAATCGACCCTAAAACAATTCAAATTTTTGTGAAAGTGACCAAGTAATGCCTCAATTTTGTGAGTGCTCGGGAACCAATGTGCATATCTCAAATAAATATCAAATAATTATTTTATATTTTTAAATTGATAATTTCACTTTTTTTGCCTTGCCTTCATTCGAGGTTGGTCAAAAATGGCCCTAGAATGACTTGAAGTTGAGGAAATGGGGCCCAATAACTACACGTCTTCACGTGCAATCTAGACCATGTGTACAACTCTCAAATGGGTATACTAATATGATTTCATATTTGAAAATGAAGAATTTTTGTTTTAAAAAATCACCTTCATTAGGGGTTGACCATAATCAACTCTAAAGCGATCCAAATTTGATCGAAAGGGGCCAAAGAATGCCTCAATGTTGCGAGAACTTGGGAACCCACGTGTATCTATAAAATGGGTATCAAAACATTATTTTATATTTGTAAACCGATAATTTCACTTCTTCAGCCCTGCCTTCATTCGAGGCTAGTTGAAAGTGGCCCTAGAATGACTTGAAGTAGAGAAAAAGGATCGCAAGAACTACAAGTCTTCACATGCAATCGGGACAACATGTACTAATCTCAAATTGCTATCAAAATGTGATTTCAAATTTGGAAATGAAGAATTTCTCTTTTCAAAAATCACCTTCATTCTTGGTTGACCAAAACGATCTGAATTTGATCGAAAAAGGGCCAAAGAATTCCTCAACGTTATGACCACTTGGGAACTCACGTGCATCTCTCAAATGGGTATCTAAAAAATTATTTTCTATTTATAAACTGGTAATTTCACTTCTTCCACCTTGCCTTTGTTTGGGGTTGGTCGAAAGTGGCCCTAGAATGACCCGAAGTTGAGAAAAAGGGCCCCAAGAACTACACGGCTTTGCCCGCAATCAAGACCTTTTGTAAAACTCTTAAATGGGTATCCAAATATGATTTCATATTTGGAAATGAAGAATTTCTCTTTTAAAAATTCACCTTCATTCAGGGTTGACCAAAATTGACCCTAAAATGATTTGAATTTTACCGAAAGGGGCCAAACAATGTCTCAACATTGCATGCGCTCACGAACCCAAGTGCATCTCTCAAATGGGTATAAAAATATTATTTTATATTTGTAAACCGGTAATTTCACTTATTTTTCCTTACCTTCACTTAGGGATAGTCAAAAGTTTCCCTAGAATAACTTGAATTTGAGAAAAAGGGGCCCAAGAAATAGACGTCTTCACCTGCAATGAGGACCTCCTGTATAATTCTCAAATGGGTATCCAAATATGATTTCATATTTGGAAATAAATAATTTCTCCTTTCAAAAATCACCTTGATTCAGGGTTGACTAGAATCAATCCTAAAAGGATCATAATTTGATTGAAAGGGTCCAAAGAATGCCTCAATGTTGTGAGCACTCAGGAACCCACGTGCATCTCTCAAATTGGCATCAAAAAATTATTTATATTTGTAAGCCAATAATTGCACTTCTTCCGCCTTGCCTTCATTTGGGGCTGGTCAATAGTGGCTCTAGGATGACCCAAAGTTGAGAAAAAGGGGCCCAATAACTACATGTCTTCACCTATAATCAGGATCTTGTGTACACATTTCTCTTTTCGAAAATCACCTTCATTCGGGGTTGACCAGAATCAACCCTAAAATGATTTGTATTTGGTCAAAATGGGCCAAATAATGCCTCCATGTTGTGAGCACTCAGGAAATCACATGCATCTCTCAAATGGGTATGAAAAAATTATTTTATATTTGTAAACTGATAATTTCATTTCGTTTGCCTTGCCTTAGTTCAGGGTTGGTTGAAAGTGGCCCTAGAATGAACTGAAATTGAGAAAAGGGATCCCAATAACTACATTTCTTCGCCCAAAATTGGGTCCTTGTTTACAACTCTCAAATGGGTATCCAAATCTGATTTCATATTTGGAAATGAATAATTTCACTTTTCAAAAATCACCTTCATTTGGGGTTGACTAGAATCGACCCTAAAACAATCTGAATTTGAGCGAAAGGGGCCAAAGAATGCCTCAATGTTGCAAGCACTCAGAAACCCATGTGAATCTCTCAAATGGGCATCAAAAAATTATTTTAAGGTTGTAAACTAATAATTTCACTTCTTTATCCTTACCTTCGTTTGGGACTGGTTGATAGTGGCTCTAGGATGACCCAAAGTTTAGTAAAATGGGCCCAAGAACTACATGTCTTCGCCCAAAATCATGATGTTTTATACTAGTCCCAAGTGGGTATCCAAATATGATTTTATGTTTGGAAACAAATAATTTCACTTTTCAAAAATCACCTTCATTCATGGTTGACTAGAATCGACCCTAAAATAATCCAAATTTGATCGAAAGGGAATAGAAAATGCCTCCACATTGCGAGCGCTCATGAAACCACATGCATCTATCAAATATATGTCAATAAATTATTTTATATTTGTAAACCGATAATTTCACTTATTCTGCCTTGCCTTCGTTTGAGGTTGGTCAAAAGGGGCCCTAGAATGACCCGAAGTTGAGAAAAATAGGCACACGAACTTCACGTCCTCGCCTGCAATAGAGACCTCAAGTAAAAATTTCAAATGGTTCTCCAAATAGGATTTCATATTTTGAAATAAATAATATCCTTTTTCAAAAATCACCTTCATTCGGGGTTGACCAGAATCGTTCCTAAAACAATATGAATTTGAGCGAAAGGGGACAAAGAATGCCTTAACATTGTGAGTACTCGGGAACCCACGTGCATCTCTCAAATGGGTATCAAAAATTTATTTTATATTTGTAAACCGATAATTTCACTTCTTTCGCCTTGCCTTATTCGGGGCTGATCGAAAGTGGCACTAGAATGACCCGAAGTTGAGAAAAGGGGCCCAAGAAGTAGACGTCTTCACTCGCAATCAGGACCTCCTGTAAAACTCTCAAATGGGTATCCAAATATGATTTCATATTTGGAAATGAATAATTTTTCTTTTCAAAAATCACCTTCATTCGAGGTTGACCAAAGTCAACTCTAAAATGATCCAAATTTGATCGAAAGGGGCCAAAGAATGCCTCAACGGTTCAAGCACTCAGGAACCCACTTGTATCTCTGAAATGGGTATCAAAAAATTATTTTATATTTGTAAATCGATAATTTCACTTCTTTCACCTTGTTTTCGTTCATGGCTAGTTGAAAGTGGCCCTAGAATGACTCGAAGTTGAGAAAAAGGGGCCCAATAACTACATGACTTTTCCCACAACTGAGATATTGTGGAAAACTCTCAAATTGGTATCGAAACATGATTTCACATTTGTAAAAAAATAATTTATCGTTTCAAAAATCACCTTCATTCGAGGTTGACCAGAATCGACCCTAAAATATGAATTTTATTGAAAGGGGCCTAGGAATTCCTCAATATTGTGAGAACTAGGGAACCCATGTGCAACTCTCAAATGGGTATCAAAAAATCATTTTATATTTGTAAGCAAATAATTTCACTTCTTCCTCATTACCTCCATTTGGGGTTGGTCGAAAGTGGCCCTAGAATGACTTGAAGTTGAGAAAAAGGGGCCCAAGAACTACACATCCTCACTCACAATCRGGACCTCAATGTGCAACTCTTAAATGGGTATCCAAATAGGATTTTACATTTTGAAAAAAAAAAAAAAATCCTTCTCAAAAATCACCTTCAATTGAGGTTGACCTGAATCGACCCTAAAATGATCCAAATTTGAGTGAAAGGGGCCAAAGAATGCCTCAACATTGTGAGCACTTGGGAGCCCACRTGCATCTTTCAAATGGGTATCAAAAAATTATTTTATATTTGTAAACTGATAATTTCACTTCTTCYGCCTTGCCTTCATCTGGGACTGGTCAAAAGTGGCCCTAGAATGACCCAGAGTTGAGATAAAGGGCCCCAAGAACTACATGTCTTCACCCGCAGTMAAGACCTCGTGTATGACTTTCAAATGGGTATCCAAATACGATTTCATATTTGGAACTGAAGAATTTGGATTTAAAAAAATCACTTTCATTCAGGGTTGACCAGAATCGACTCTAAAATTATCCAAATTTGATTGAAAGGGGCCAAATATTGCCACAATGTTGTGAGAGCTTGGGAATCCATGTGAAATGATCATCAAAAAATTATTTTATATTTGTAAATCGATAAGTTCAATTCTTCCACCTTTCCTTCATTTGGGAATGGTCGAAAGTGGCCCTCGAATGACCCAAAGTTGAGAAAAATGGGCCCAAGAACTACACGTCTGTCCCCACAATCGGGTCCTCATGCACAACTCTCAAATGGGTGTCTAAATATGATTTCATATTTGGAAATTAATAATTTGTCTTTTCAAAAAGCACCTTCATTCAACGTTGATGAGAATCGACCCTAAAACGATCTAAATTTGAGCAAAAGGACCAAAGAATACCTCCATGTTGCGAGTGCTCGAGAACCCATGTGCATCTCTCAAATGGCTAACAAAAAATCATTTAATATTTTTAAACCAATAATTTTAATTCTTTTGCCTTGCCTTCGTTCATGGTTGGTCAATAGTGTCTCTAGGATGACCCGAAGTAGAGAGAAAGGGGCCCAAGAACTACATGTATTCACCCGTAATTGGGACCTCATGTACAAATATATGGAAATGAATAATTTCACATTTCAAAAATCACCTTCATTCGGGGTTAACTAGAATCGACCATAAAATGATAAGAATTTGATCGAATGGCGCCAAATGATGCCTCCATGTTTCCAGTGCTTGAGAACCCACATGCATCTCTCAAATGGGCATCAAAATATTATTTTATATTTTTAAACCAATAATTTCACTTCTCCCACCTTGCCTTTGTTCTAGGTTGATCGAAAGTGGCACTAGAATGACATGAAGTTGAGAAAAAGGGTCCCAAGAACTACACAGCTTCACCTACAATTGAGACCACTTGTACAACTCTCAAATGGGTATCCAGATGTGATTTCAGATTTGGAAATGAAGAATTTTTCTTTTCAAAAATCACCTTCATCTAGGGTTGACCATAATCAATCCTAAAATGATATGAACTTGATCGCAAGGGGCCAAAGAATGCCTCAAACTTGTGAGTGCTTGGGAACCCATGTCTATCTCTTAAATGGGTATCAAAAAATCATTTTATATTTTTAAACCAATAATTTCACTTCTTTCTCCTTTCCTTCATT
Organism: Picea engelmannii; assembly: GCA_009831015.1. Lineage (NCBI taxonomy): Eukaryota > Viridiplantae > Streptophyta > Pinopsida > Pinales > Pinaceae > Picea > Picea engelmannii. The sequence goes on from ML784794.1 coordinate 361,072, forward strand.
GAGGGATAGTAGAATAGTGGCCCTAGAATGACCCAAATCTAAGAAAAAGGGGCCCAAGAATTACACATCTTCGCCTGCAATCGGGTCCCCATGTACAACTCTTAAATGGGTATCCAAAAATGATTTCAAATTTGGAAATGAAGAAATTTTCTTTCCAAAAATCACCTTCATTCGACATTGACCATAATCGACCCTAAAAAGATCCAACTTTGAGCGAAAGGTGAAAAAGAATGTGTCAACATTATGGGTGCTCGAGAACCTACACACATCTCTCAAATGTGTATCAATGTATATATATATATATATATATATTTTTTTTTTTGTAAACACATAATTTCACTTCTCCTCCACATTGTGAGTGCTTGCGAAACACTGTGCATCTCTTAAATGAGTATCACAATTTTTATTTTTATTTTTGAAAACTAATAATTTCACTTCTTCTGCCTTGCCTTCATTTGGGGTTGGTTGAAAGTGACCCAAGAATGACCCGAAGATGAGAAAAAAGGGCTCAAGAACTACACATATTCTCCAGCAATCAGGTCCTCATGTACATCTCTCAAATGGGCATCAAAATATTATTTTATATTTTAAAACCAATAATTTCACTTCTCCCACCTTGCCTTTGTTCTAGGCCGGTCGAAAGTGGCACTAGAATGACATGAAGTTGAGAAAAAGGGTCCCAAGAACTACACAGCTTCGCCTACAATCGAGACCACTTGTACAACTCTCAAATGGGTATCTAGATGTGATTTCAGATTTGGAAATGAAGAATTTTTCTTTTCAAAAATCACCTTCATCTAGGGTTGACCATAATCAATCCTAAAATGATATGAACTTGATCGAAAGGGGCCAAAGAATGCCTCAAAGTTGTGAGTGCTTGGTAACCCGCGTCTATCTCTTCAATGGGTATCAACAAATCATTTTATATTTGTAAACCAATAATTTCACTTCTTTATCCTTTCCTTCATTGAGGGATAGTAGAATAGTGGCCCTAGAATGACCCAAATCTAAGAAAAAGGGGCCCAAGAACTACACATCTTCGCCTGCAATCGGGTCCCCATGTACAACTCTTAAATGGGTATCCAAAAATGATTTCAAATTTGGAAATGAAGAAATTTGCTTTCCAAAAATGACCTTCATTCAACGTTGATCATAATCGACCCTAAAAAGATCCAAATTTGAGTGAAAGGTGAAAAAGAATGTGTCAACATTGTGGGTGCTCAAGAACCCACACACATCTCTCAAATGTGTATCAATGTTTTATATATGTGTGTGTGTGTGTGTGTGTGTGTGTGTGTGTGTGTGTGTGTGTGTGTGTGTGTGTGTGTGTGTGTGTGTGTGAATGTTTTTTATTTATATATACATAATTTCACTTCTTCCTCCATGTTGTGAGCGCTCGTGAAACACCGTGCATCTCTTAAATGAGTATCATAATTTTTATTTTTATTTTTGAAAACTAATAATTTCACTTCTTCTGCCTTGCCTTCATTTGGGGTTGGTCAAAAGTGACCCAAGAATGACCCGAAGATGGGAAAAAGGGGCTCAAGAACTACACATATTCGCCCACAATCAGGTCCTCATGTACATCTCTCAAATGGGTATCCAAATATGATTTCATATTGAGAAATGAAGAATTTTAATTTTAAAATATCACCTTCATTCAGGGTTGACCAAAATCGACCCTAAACGATCTTAATTTGAGCGAAAGTGGACAAGGAATGCCTCAATGTTGCAAGCACTCGGGAACCCATGTGATCTAGATTATTTTTGAATGAAATGAGAGCGGGGATATAATAAAGCATTGTACAGAGATATCTCAGATATCCAATAATATAACAGAAATGTATCAAAGATGCAACAATAAACACAAAGATACAATAATACACAATTTTCTATTAATGAGCGAAAATGTACAAAGACTGTAAAAATACAAAGTGAAAGACTCCCTAGAATGGTGGCATCTTATCTCTGAGAAGAGATGTGTCCACTACTCACATTCACGAGAAGATGATTTTAAAATGAGGCTCCAAAGGCCTTTTTATCATAAATAAAATCCAAAACCCTAACCCTAAAAGATGAAAAGCCAACAATTTTGTGGACCCCGTTTTGGGTAGTTTGGTGTATCAACTTCCCAATGGCGTAACTTTGGCATATGATATTCGTTTGGGGCGCACGATAGCTCGTTGGAAAGGTATCATCGAGGATATTCATTTTGGGGGCTCAATTAGATACTTTAGATATCATTGAGAAGATATATCCTGAAAAACCTTCATTTAGGCCCTCAAAATGGCCCCAGAAGTTAAAAACTGCTAAAAATAGTAAATTACCAAAATTGTCAGAAAACTATTTTGAGCCAGCTGGAAAAGGTGGGTGGCCACCAATATCCACCTGGATCACCATGTGAATCTATAAAATGGGTATCAAAAAATAATTTATATTTGTAAACTGACAATTTCACTTTTGTTGCCTTGCCTTCATTCGAGATTGGTAGAAAGTTGCCCTAAAATGACTCTAAGTTGAGAAAAAAAGTCGTAAGAACTACACATATTCACCCACAATTGTGACTTAGTGTAAAAACCTGAAATGGGTATCCAAATACGATTTAATATTTGGAAATGAATAATTTCTCTTTTCAAAAGTCATCTTCATTTGTATCTTACCAGAATCGACCATAAAATGATATGAATTTGATCAAAAGGGGCCAAAGAATGCCTCAACGTTGCGATTTTTCGGGAACCTACATGCATCTCTCATATGGGTATCAAAAAATTATTTTATATTTGTAAATTGATAATTTCAATTATTTTTCCTTGTTTTCAATCGGGGTTGGTTGAAAGTGGCACTAGAATAACCCGCAGTTGAGAAAAAGGGCCCCAAGAACTACACATCTTCGCCCGCAATCGCATCCTTGTGTAAAACTCTCAAATGGGTATCCAAATATGTTTTCATATTTGGAAATGAAGACTTTATCTTTTCAAAAATCAGCTTCATTCAACGTTGACTAGAATCGACCCTAAAATGATCTGAATTTCACTAAAAGAGGCCAAAGAATGCCTCGGTGTTGAGGGCACTTGGGAACTGATGTGCATCTCTCAAACATATATCAAAAAATTATTTTATAATTGTTTTCTAATAATTTCACTTCTTCCGCCTTGCCTTTGTTCGAGGTTGGTCGAAAGTGGCCCTAGACTGACCCAAAGTGTGGGAAAAGGAGCCCAAGAACTACACGTCTTTGCCCACAATAGGGTCATCATGTACAACTCTCAAATAGGTATTCAATTATGATTTAATATTTTGAAATGAAGAATTTCTGTTTTTAAAAATCACCTTCATTCATGGTTGACTAGAATCGACACTAAAATGATCTGAATTTGATCGAAAGGGGAAAAAGAATATCTCAACGTTGAGAGCTCTTAGGAACCCAATTGCATCTCTCAAATGATTATCAAAAAATTATTTTATATTTGTAAGCCGATAATTTCTCTTATTCCGCCTTGCCTTTGTTAGAGGGTGGTCAAAAGTGACCCTAGAATGATCTAAAGTTGAGAAAAATGGGACCAAGAACTACACGTCGTCGCCCATAATCGAGACCTTGTGTACAAATCTAAAATGGGGATCCAAATATGATTTCATATTGGGAAATGAAGAATTTTACTATTAAAAAATAAACTTCATTTGGGTTTGACTAGAATCGACCCTAAAACGATCCAAACTTTATCAAAAGGGGTCAAAGCATGCCTCAACATTGCGAACGCTCGAGAACCCACGTGGATTTCTCAATTGGGAACCAATAATTTAACAACATGTCTTCGCCCACAATTGGGACTTCATTGCAACTATCACATGGGTATCCAAATATGATATCATATTTAGTAATGAAGAATTTTTCTTTTCAAAAATCACCTTCATTCGGGGTTGACCAAAATCGACATTAAAATTATCCAAATTTGAGCGAAAGGGTCCAAAGAATGCCTCAACATTGTGAGCGCTAGGGAATCCATGTGAATATTTCAAATGGGTATAAAAAAATTATTTTATATTTGTAACCCAACAATTCAAATTTTTTATCGTTGTCTTCATCCGGAGTTGGTCGATAGTGGCTCTAGGATGGCCTGAAGTTGAGTAAAAGGGGCACAAGAACTACACATATTCACCTACAATCAGGACCACGTGTACACCTCTCAAATGGGTATCCAAATATGATTTCACATTTGGAAATGAGGAATTTCCCTTTTCAAAAATCACCTTCATTCGGGGTTAACCAAAATCGACCATAAAATGATCTTTAAAAATCACCTTCATTATAGGGCCACGTGCATCTTTCAAATGGGTATCAAAAAATTATTTTATATTTTTAAATCGATATTTTCACTTATTCCTTGTTGCCTTCATTTAGGGCTAGTCGAAAGTGGCCCTAGAATGACCCAAAGTTGAGAAAAGGGGGCCCAAGAACTACATGTCCTTGTCCACAATTGGGACCTCTTGTACAACTCTCAAATGGGTATCCAAACATGATTTCATATTTGGAAATGAAGAATTTCCCTTTTCTAAAATTATCTTCATTTGGGGTTGACCAAAATCGACCCTAAATGATCCAGAATTGAGAGAAAAGGGCCAAATAATGCCTCAACGTTGTGAGCTCTCAGGATCCCACATGCATCTCTCAGATGGGTATCAATTTTTTTTT
>ML784794.1:374553-392036 GCA_009831015.1 Picea engelmannii
GAATCAGTTGTATGTGAGCTTAAACAATTTTATACTTATTAAACATTGTTAATCTCTCTTCATATGGTCATCAACAATATACAACATATGGATAGTAAAAGTAAAGACCATCAGTCACACATAAAGTACACACAGAGACAGATTTTCACGAGGAAACCCATAAAGGGAGAAAACCTCTTCTTCTTCGAAATCATAGGTAGTCTTTTTCAATTCTGTACATCATTTACAATTGAGCACCAACTCAATGTGAGGCTGCTACCTCTGTTTTACAAGCTGCAACTTGTTCGAGAGCACCAACTCTCTGGTTTCTCTAGCACCCACTAGAAGGAAGCACCAACTCCCTGAATACTCCAGCATCAACTGGATGGAATCACCAACTTCCTGAATGTTCCAGCACCAACTGGATGGAAGCACCAACTTCCAGTCACACAGGCTCCAACCTATATAACAGAGAACACTTGTTCTCCCTAGAACCACCCTGCCACCCTGGTTTCTCTGGCTTCAACCAGATGGAAGCTACAACTCCCTGTGTTCAAGCACCCACTTGAACCTCTGAGGACAACAGTCCTCCCGAGCACCTCCCTACCTCCCTAGAATATTAAATAATGAACACACAGACAACTTATGCAAATACTGAATACACAGACAACTTATGCATATACATCACTTCTTACCATGTTTACTCTGTTCTGTAAATCTGATCTTCAACAAATTGTTCTGCAATTCTTCTTCCTCAACAGGCTAGCTCTGCATCACATTCTTATGTCATTCTTCTCTGCTTCTGTTCTGTCTGTCATTTTGCTCTGCTTCTGCTCTGCATTTCATCTCGCACTGCACATTTGCTTCATTTCTAGTTACGCCTCTGCTCGTTTTCTTTTTTTTACTATTTACTCATTTTTTCTTTCAGAACAACACCAAATTCAGTCTCCTTCATATTCTTTTATACAAGCTACCTTGACGATTCCACTTCCCCTTCAAATCGGTAATACAAGGACATCTGTCTTGGCAACTAAAATGCTAACTGATTTGTCAACATCAGTCCATTTCTCTTAACTGATTCATAACTAAAGCATTAATGTGTGAGGAAGAACAACAGCCCTCTGATCAATACTTGATCCAACGGTCCAGGTCTAATCGGGATTTCACTCATCGTGATTTCGGCATTTGCGATGTCAAAATTCACAAGTCCTCCGGACTCGCGATTCAACGATTCTCGATGGCTCCTTTCATACACTAGCCCTCCTGAGCTTATCTCCTGGTCAACGTGACCGTCACTCTATGACCACGTCCTTATTTCTGACAGCTGGCCTCCACTACGCCACTATCCTCCTTCGCTGCTGTGTTGACATCTGGCCCCCACTCATCGAGGTTTCACGGATCGTGATTCTGACTTGTACAAAACTCTTGTCAACGGGATCCCCGATTTCCCGATGAACAAACTGTCGACGGTGCCTTGATCTTCGACACCTGTCCCTCAGATGGACGGTCCGGACCCCTCTGGGATTTCGAGACTTTCGATATCAAGTTACTTTGTCATTTCAAAGTCCCGATCGCCGATGCCTCTGCTGATGTCACACGTGGTTTGACACGTGTTAGATCCTGCCATGTGTCACTCTGAATTGTGACTTACATGTGCCTGAAGTGTTGAATCTGCCTGACACCTGTCATTCCCTGGTTGTGCCACGTGTCCCTAGCTAACGTGGTCTGCTTTCGTGAGTTGGATCAACGGTCTAGATCACATGTTGATTATGACGGTTCAGATTCAATCACGATTTCGCATATCACGAAATCGGGGTTTTCGTTGCATTGTGTTCCTTGCATGTTGAAATCTCGATCCCCGAAACTCTGATGAAGAAAAATCAACGGTCCATATCTCATGCTTTCTTTAGCGGCTGCGATCAAATCACGAAATCGCATATCGCGATTTCGGGGTTTTCGTTGTCGAGTGAAATGGACATTTCAAAGTCCCGATCCCCGATTCTCTGATGGCTTGTCTGTCTCACAGCTTATACAGATCTAACGGCTTAGATCCTCTCTCCGACAAGGGTTGTAAACTACGGTCCAGATTCATTCTTATCCAACGGCTGTGATTACATCGCGAAATCACATATCGCGATTTTGGGGTTTTCGTTGTCATTGTTCACGAGACTCATGAAACTCCGATTCCCGATTCTCCGATGAAGCCTCTCCTCTTGTTCATGGGAACTTATCCTCCATGTAACTTCCGCCGATCTGACAAATGTCGGCGACTCTGCACCAAATCTAACGGCTCTTGCTGCGTGCACTCACTGCCTTTGATCATTCACCTCTCTAAACTTGTCTTTTGTTTGCCTGTCATCTTCAATGTTGTACTTTCCATCAATGACAAGATTACGCTGCCTGTTCACCGAATTTGCCAACATAATTTTGCTTTTCAAAAATCACCTTGAACGAAATAATTCCTCAATGTTGTGAGCGCTCGGGAACCCGCATGCATCTCTCAAATGGGTATCAAAAAATCAATTATATTTGTAAACCAATAATTTTACTTCTTCCTCTTTGCTTTCATTCAGGGCTGGTCAAGAGTGGTCCTAGAATGACCCAAAGTGGAGAAAAAGGGGTCCAAGAACTACACATGTTCGCCCGCAATTGGGACCACATGTACAACTCTCAAATCTATATTCAAATATGATTTCATATTTAGAAATGAAGAATTTCTTTTTTCAAAAATTACCTTGATTCGGGGTTGACCAGAATTGGTTCCAAAATGATCTGAGTTTGAGTGAAAGGGGCCAAAGAATGCCTAAATGTTGTGAGCACTCGTGAACCCTTGTTAATCTCTCAAATATGTATCCAAAAATTATTTTATATTTGTAAACAAATAATTTCACTTCTTTATCCTTTCCTTTGTTTGGGGAAAGAATAAAGTGGCCCTAGAATGACCCAAAGTTGAGAAAAAGGGGCCCAAGAAATACATGTATTCACCCACAATCGGGATCGTGTGTACATCTCTCAAATGGGTATCCAAATATGATTTCATATTGTAAATTAAAGAATTTCACTTTTGAAAAATCACCTTCATTTAGGGCTGACCATAATCGATCCTAAAATGATCCAAATTTGATCAAAAGGTGATAAAGAATTCCTCAACGTTGCGAGAGCTAGGGAAACCATGCACACCTCTCAAATGGATATCAAAATATTATTTTATATTTGTAAGCCGATAATTGCACTTCTTATGCCTTTCCTTTGTTCGTCGTTTGTCGAAAGTTTTCCTAGAATGACATGAAGTTGAGAAAAAGGACCCCAAGACCTAAACGTCTTTTCTCGCAATCATTACCATGTGTACATCTCTCAATTGGGTATCAAAATATGGTTTCATATTTGGAAATGAAGAATTTTTCTTTTAAAAAATCACCTTCATTTAGGGATGACCATAATCGACACTAAAACGATCTGAATTTGATCGAAAGGGGCCAAAGAATGCCTCATATTGTGAGCACTTGGGAACCCACTTGCATCTCTCAAATGAGTATAAAAAGTTTATTTTATATTTGTAAACCTATAATTTGACTTCTTCCTCCTTTCCTTCATTCGGTGTTAGTTGAAAGTGGTGCTAGAATGACCCGGAGTTGAGAAAAGGGGGCCTAAGAACTACACGTCTTCATCGATAATTGGGACCTCATGTACAACTCTCAAATGGGTATAGAAATATGATTTCATATTTGGAAATGAAGCATTTCATTTTCAAAAATCACCTTCATTCGAGGTTGATAAGAATCGACCTTAAAACGATCTGAATTTGACAGAAAGGGGCCAAAGAATGCCTCAACTTTTTGAGTGTTCGAGAACCCATGTGCATCTATCAAATGGGTATCAAAAAATTATTTTATATTTGTAAACTGACAATTTCACTTCTTTCACCTTGCGTTCATTTAGGGCTGGCCGAGAGTGGCCTTATAATGACCCAGAGTTAAGAAATAGGGGCCCAAGAACTACACACCTTCTCTTGCAATCGAGACCTTGTGTAAACCTCTCAAATGGGTATCCAAATATAATTTCATATTTGGAAATGAACAATTTTTTCTCTTAAAAAATAACCTTCATTCAGGGTTGACCAAAATCGACCATAAAATGATCCGAATTTGAGTGAAAGGGGCCAAACAATGCCTCAACATTGCAAGCGCTCGCGAACCCACATGCATCTCTCAAATGGGTATCAAAATATTATTTTTTATTTGTAAACCAATAATTTCACTTCTTCCACCTTGGATTTGTTAGGGGTTGTCAGGGGTCAGTTGAAAGTTTCCCTAGAATGACCTGAGGTTGATAGAAAGGGGCCCAAGAACTACACGTCTTCGCCCATAATTGGGACCTCCTATACAAATCTCAAATGGGTATCCAAATATTGTTTCATATTGGGAAATCAAGAATTACTCTTTTAAAAAATCACTTTCATTTAGGGTTGACCAAAATTGACCCTAAACCAATCCAAATTTGATCGAAATGGGCCAAAGAATCCCTTAACGTTGTGAGCGCATAAGCACCCACATGCATCTCTCAAATAGGTATAAAAAAATTATTTTATATTTGTAACCTTATAATTTCACTTCTTCAACCTTGCCTTTGTTCGAGGCTAGTCGAAAGTTTCCCTAGAATGACCCAAAGTTGAGAAAAAGGGGCCCAAGAACTACATGTTTTCGCCCACAATCGACACTGCGTGTACAACTCTCAAATGAGTATCCAAATATGATTTCATAATTGGAAATGAAGAATTTTTCTTTTCAAAAATCACCTTAATTCTGGGTATACCCAAGTCGACCCTAGATCAATCTGAATTTGAGCGAATAATGCCTCAACATTGTGACCCTACATGAACCCACATGCATCTCTGAAATTTATATCAAAAAATTATTGTATATTTTTAAACGAATAATTTCACTTCCTCTTCCTTGCCTTTGTTCAGGGATGGTCGAAAGTGGCCCTAGAATGACCCGAAGTTGTGAAAAAGAGGCCGAAGAACTACATGTATTTTCTTGCAATCAGTTCCTTTTGTACAACTCTAAAATGGATATCCAAATATGATTTCATATTTGGAAATGAATAATTTCACTTTTCAAAAATTATTTGTATTCGATGTTTACCAAAATTGACCCTAAAATGATCCAAATGTGATCGAAAGGGGACAAAACATGCCTCAATGTTGCGAGTGCTCGAAAACCCACATGGATCTCTCAAATGGGTATTAATAAATTATTTTATATTTGTAAACTGATAATTTCACTTCTTCCACCTTCCTTTCTTTTGTGGTTGGTATAAAGTGGCCCTAAAATGACCCGAAGTTGAGAAAATAGGTCCCAAGAACTACATGTCTTCGCCCACAATCGAGACCTTGTGTACAAATCTCAAATCAGTATCCAAATATGATTTCATATTTGGTAATTAAGAATTTCCCTTTTCAAAAATAACCTTCATTCGAGGTCAACCATAATCGACCCCAAAATGAACTGAATTTGATCGAAGGGGGGCAAAGAATGCCTTCACACCGTGAGCACTCAGGAATCCACGTGCATCTCTCAAATAGGTATCAAAAAATTATTTTATATTTGTAAATCGATAATTTCACTTCTTTCTCCTTGCCTTCATTCAAGGCCGGTCACTAGTGGCTTTAGGATGACCCGAAGTTGAGAAAAACGGGCACAAGAAGTGCACGTCTTCTCCCACAATTAGTACCTCATGTACAACTCTCAAATGGGTATCCAAATATTATTTCATAATTGGAAATCCAAAATTTCTCTTTTCGAAAATCACCTTCATTCAGGGTTGACCAGAATCGACCGTAAAACAATCAGAATTTGATCGAAAGGCACCAAAGAATGCCTCAACCTTGCTAGCACTCGGGAACCCACAAGCATCTATCAAGTGAGTATCGAAATATTATTTTATATTTTTAAACCAATAATTTAACTTCTTCCACCTTGCCTTCATTTTGGGTTGGTCGAAAGTGGCCCTAGAATGAACCGAAGTTGAGTAAAAGGGCCCCACAAACTACATGTATTTGCCCGCAATCAGGACCACATGTATGACTCTCTAATGGGTATCCAAATATGATTTCATATTTGGAAATGAATAATTTTTCTTTTCAAAAATCACCTTCATTCAGGGTTGACCTGAATCAACCCTAAAACCATCTAAATTTAATCGAAACAGGCCAAAGAATTCCTCAAAGTTGCGAGTGCTTGGGGACCCACATGCATCTCTCAAATGGGTATCAAGAAATCAATTTATATTTGTAAACTGATAATTTCACTTGTTTCTCCTTCTTGCCTTCATTCAGGGCTGGTCGAATAACAACCCTAGAATGACCCGAAGTTGAGAGAAAGGGGTCCAAGAACTACACATATTTTCCCGCAATCGGGTCCCCATGTACAAATCACAAATGGGTATCCAAATATGATTTCAAATTTGGAAATACATAAATTTTATTTTCAAAAATCACCTTCATTCAATGTTGACCAAAATCGACCCTAAAAATATCTGAATTTGAGTGGAAGGGGCCAAAAAATGCGTTAGCATTACAGGTGCTCGGAAACCCACATGCATCTCTCAAATGTGTATCCAAAAATTATTTTATATTTGTAAACCAATAGTTTCACTTCTTCATCCTTCCCTTCGTTCGGGGTTGGTTGAAAGTGGCCCTAGAATGACCTGAACTGTGGAAAAAGGGGCCCAAGAACTACATGTCTTTGCCCACAATAGGGACCTCATATACAACTCTAAAATGGGTATCCAAATACAATTTCATATTCAGAAATGAATAATTTCTCATTTCAAAAATCATCTTCATTAGGGGTTGACCAAAATCGACCCTAAAATGATCTGAATTTGATCGAAAGGGGCTAAATAATACCTCAACGTTGCGAGCGCTCGGGAGACCACTTGCATCTTTCAAACATGTATTAAAACATCATTTTATGTTTTTAAACCTATAATTTCACTTCTTCCTCCTTGCCTTCATTCGAGGCTGGTCCAAAGTGACCCTAGAATGACCTGAAGTTGAAAAAAAGGGCCCCAAGAACTACATGTCTTCGCTCACAATGGGGACCACGTGTACAACTCTCAAATGGGTATAAAAATATGATTTCATATTGGTAAATGAATAATTTCCTTTTAAATCACCTTCATTCGGGGTTGAACATAATTAACCTTAAAAAGAATTGAATTTGATCGAAAGGGGCCAAAGAATGCCTCAACATTTTGAGCGCTCGAGGACCCACGTGCATATCTCAAATGGGTATCAAAAAATTATTTAATATTTGTAAACTGATAATTTCACTTCTTCCACCTTGCCTTCATTCAGGGTTGGTTGCTAGTGGATCTAGGATGACCCGAAGTTGAGAAAAACGAGCCCAAGAACTACACGTATTCTTCCACAATTGGGACCTCATGTACAACTCTCAAATGAGTATCCAAATACAATTTCATAATTGGAAATCAATAATTTCTCTTTTCAAAAATCACCCGCATTTGGGGTTGACCAGAATCGACCATAAAACAATCAGAATTTGATCGAAAGGCACCAAATAATGCCTCCATGTTGTCATCACTTGGGACCCCACATGCATCTCTCAAATGGGTATCAAAATATTATTTTATATTTTTAAACAAATAATTTCCTTTCTTCCACCTTTCCTTCATTCGGGGCTGGTCGAAAGTGGCCCTATAATGACCCAAACTTGAGAAAAAGGCACCCAAGAACTACATGTCTTCACATGCAATCGAGACCTCGTGTACAACTCTCAAATGGGTATCCAAATATGATTTCATATTTGGAAATAAATAATTTCTCTTTTCAAAAATTACCTTCAATTGTGGTTGACTAGAATCGACCCCAAAACGATCCAAATTTGAGCAAAGTGGGCCAAAGAATGCCTCAACATTGTAAGCACTCAGGAACCCACATGCATATCTCAAATGGGTTTCAAAAAGTTATTTTATATTTGTAAACTGACAATTTCACTTCTTCAATCATGCCTTCGTTCGGGGTTGGTCGAAAGTGGCGCTAGAATGACCCAAAGTTGAGAAAAAAGGTGCCCAAGAAATACACGTGTTCGCCTGCAATTGAGACCTCATGTACAAATATCAAATGGGTATCCAAATACGATTTCATAATGGGAAATTAATAATTTCACTTTTAAAAGATCACCTTCATTTAGGATTGACCATAATAGACCCTAAAATGATCTGAATTTGATCGAAAGGGGCCAAAGAATGGCTCGACATTGCGAGCACTCATAAACCCATGCACACATCTCAAATGGGTATCAGTTTTATTTATTTATTTATTTCTAAGCCTATAGTTTCACTTCTTCCTCCTTGCCTTCATTTAGGGTTGGTCGAAAGTTAATCTAGAATGAATCGAACTTGAGAAAAAGGGGCCCAAGAACTACACATCTTCGCCCACAATCATGACCTCATGTACAACTCTCAAATGGGTATCCAAATATGATTTCATATTTGGAAATGACAAATTTCACTTTTCAAAAATGACCTTCATTCTCTCAAATGGGTATCCAAATATGATTTCATATTTGGAAATGACAAATTTCACTTTTCAAAAATGACCTTCATTTGGGGCTGACCATAATCGACCCTAAAATGATCCAAATTTGATCGAGAGGGGCGAAAGAATATCTCAACGTTGCAAGCGCTTGAGAACCCACATGCATCTCTCAAATGGGTATCAAAATATTATTTTATATTTGTAAACCGATAATTTCACTTATTCCATCTTGCCTTCATTCGAGATTGGTCGAAAGTTTCCCTAGAACGACCCAAAGTTGAGAAAAAGGGGCCCAAGAAATACACGTATTTCCCTGCAATTGGGATCGCATGTACAACTTTCAAATGGGTATCCAAAAATGATTTCATATTTGGAAATGAATAATTTCACTTAAAAAAAATCACCTTCATTTAAGATTGATTAGAATCGACCCTAAAACGATCCAAATTTGATTGAAAGGGGCCAAAGAATACCTCAACATTGCAAGCACTCGTGAAAACACGTGCACCTCTCAAATGGGTATAGAAAAATTATTTTATATTTGTAAACCAATATTTTCACTTCTTCTTCCTTGCCTTCATTCAGGACTAGTCAAAAGTTTCCCTAGAATGACCCGAAGTTGAAAAAAGGGGGCCCAATAACTACATGTCTTCGCTCTCAATCGGGACCTTGTGTACAACTCTCAAATGGGTATCCAAATATGATTTCATATTTGGAAATGAAGAATTTTTCTTTCCAAAAATCACCTTCATTCAGGGATGACTAAAATTGACCCTAATACGATTTGAATTTGTTCAAAAGGAGCCAAAGAATGCGTCAACATTGTGAGCGCTCGAGAACCCACGTGCATCTCTCAAATGGGTATCAAAAACTTAGTTTATATTTGTAAACTATTAATTTAACGTCTTCCTCCTTGCCTTCATTCGGGGCTGGTGGAAAGTGGCCCTAGAATGACCCAAAGTTGAGAAAAATGGGCCCAAGAACTACACATCCTCGCCTGCAATCAGAACCACGCATACAATTCTCAAATGGGTATCCAAATAGGATTTCATATTTGGAAATGAAGAATTTCAATTTTCAAAAATCACCTTCATTCGGGGATGACCAAAATCGAACCTAAAACAATCAAATTTTGATCAAAAGTGGCCAAATAATCCCTCGACGTTGTGAGCGCTCAAGAACCCATGCAAATATCTCAATTGGGTATCAAAAATTTATTTTATATTTGTAAACTAGTAATTTCACTTCTTCTACCTTGCCTTCATTTGGGGCTGGTCAAAAGTGGCCCTAGAATGACCCGAAGTTGAGAAAAAGGGGTCCAAGGTATACACTTCTTCGCCCGCACTTGGTACTATGAGTACAACTCTCAAATGAGTATCCAAATATGATTCATATATGGAAATGAAGAATTTTTCTTTTCAAAAATCACCTTCATTCCGCATTGATTAGAATCAACCATAAAATGATTCAAAAATATGTGAGAAGGGCCAAAGAATGTCTCCACGTTGCGAGTGCTTGGGAACCCATGTGCATTTGTCAAATGGGTATAAAAAATTATTTTATATTTGTAAATTGATAATTTGAATTCTTCCACCTTGCCTTCATTCGAGGCTAGTCGAAAGTGGCCCTAGAATGACCCGAAGTTGAGAAAAAGAGGCCTAAGAAATACACGTCTTCATTGACAATCAGGACCACATGTACAACTCTCAAATGGGTATCCAAATATGATTTCATATTTGGAAGTGAATAATTTCTCTTTTCAAAAATCACCTTCATTCGGGGTCGACCATAATCGACCATAAAACGATGCAAATTTGAGAGAAAGGGGATAAACAATGCCTCAACCTTGTGAGCGCTCGGGAACCCACATGAATCTCTCAAATGGGTATCAAAAAATTATTTTATAATTGTAAAAAAATAATTTCACTTCTATATCCTAACATTCATTTGGGTTTAGTAGATTGTGTCTATAGGATGACCTGAAGTTGAGTAAAAGGGGCCCAATAACTACACATCTTCGCCGTACTCGAGACCTCGTGTACAACTCTCAAATGGATATCTAAAAAAAAAATTGTATTTGGAAATGAATAATTTCCCTTTTCAAAAATCACCCTCATTTGGGGTTGACCAAAATCGACCCTAAAATGATCTAAATTTGATCGAAATGGGCCAAAGAATGCCTCCATGTAGCGAGCTCTTGCGAAATGACATACATATATAAAATGGGTATCAAAAAATCATTTTATATTTATAAACCGATAATTTCACTTCTTCCACCTTGCCTTTGTTTGGGGATGGTCGAGGGTGGCTCTAGAATGAACCGAAGTTAATAACAAGGGGCCCAAGAACTACACATCCTTGGCCATAATCGTGACCTTTTTTACAACTCTCAAATGGGTATCAAAATAGGATTTCATATTTGGAAATGAAGAATTTCCCTTTTCAAAAATCACCTTCATTCGAGGTTGACCATAATCGACCCTAAAATGATTTGAATTTGATCGAAAGGGGCCAAAGAATGCCTAAATGTTTTGAGTGGTTAGGAACCCACCTGCATCTCTCAAATGGGTATCAAAATATTATTTTATATTTTTAAGCCAATAATTTCACTTCTTCCTCCTTTCCTTCATTCAGGGCCGGTCGAAAGTGGCCCTAGAATGACCCAAAGTTGAGAAAAAAGGGCCCAAGAACAAAACTTCTTTGCATGCAAGCAGGTCCTTCTTTACAACTCTCAAATGGGTATCCAAATATAATTTCGTATTTGGAAATGAAAAATTTATCTTTTCAAAAATCACCTTCATTCGATGTTAACTAAAATCGACCGTAAAACAATCTGAATTTGACCAAAAGGCGTCAAAGAATCCAAATATGAAACAACTCTCAAATGGGTATCCAAATATGATTTCATTTTTGGAAATAAATAATTTATCTTTTCAAAAATCAACTTCTTTTGGGTTGACCAGAATCGACCTTAAAATGATCTGAATTTGATCGAAAGGGGCCAAAGAATGCTTCAACGTTGCGATCACTCGGGAACCCACATGCATCTCTCAAATGGGTATCAAAAATTTATTTTATATTTGTAAACCAATAATTTCACTTCTTTCTCCTTTCCTTCGATCGGGGCTGATTGAAAGTGGCCCTAGAATGACCTGAAGTTGAGAAAAATGGGCCCAAGAACTACACTTCTTTTCCTGCAAGCAGGCCCTCGTTTATAATTCTCAAATAGGTATCAAAATATAATTTCATATTTGGAAATGAAGAATTTCTCTTTTCAAAAATCGCCTGCATTCGATCTTGACTAGAATCGGCCCTAAAATGATCTAAATTTGACCAAAAGGGGCCAAGGAATGCCTCAACGTTGCGGGCACATGGGAACCAACGTGCATCTCTCAAATGTGTATCAAAAAATTATTTATATTTGTGAAACGATAATTTGACTTCTTCCATCTTTCCTTCGTTTGGGGTTGGTCGAAAGTGGCCCTATAATGACTCAAAGAGTGGAAAAGGGGCGCAATAACTACATGTCTTCACCCGCAGTAGGGACTTCCAGTAAAACTCTCAAATGTGTATTCAAATATGATTTCATATTTGGAAATGAAGAATTTCTCTTTTCAAAAATCACCTTCATTCAGGGTTTACCAAAATCGACCCTAAAATGATCCGAATTTTATCGAAAGGGGCTAAAGAATACCTCAATTTTGTGAGCATTCAGGAACCCAATTGCATCTCTCAAATGCGTATCAAAAAATGATTTTATATTTGTAAACCAATAATTTCGCTTCTTTTGCCTTGCCTTCATGAGAGGCTAGTCAAAAGTGACCCTAGAGTGACATGAAGATGAGAAAAAGGGGACCAAGAACTACATGTCTTCACCTACAATAGGGACCACATGTATAATTCTCAAATGGGTATTGAAATCTTATTTCATATTTGGAAATGAAGAATTTATCTTTTCAAAAATCACCTTCATTCGGGGTTGACCATAATCGACCCTAAAACGATTTGAATTTGAGCGAAAGGAGCCAAAGAATGCCTCAACGTTATGAGTGCTCAAGAACCCACGCGAATATCTCAAATGGGTATCAAAAAATTATTTTATATTTGTAAATCGATAATTTCACTTATTTATCATTGCCTTCGTTCATGGTTGGTCGATAGTGTCTCTAGGATGACTTGAAGTTGAGTAAAAGGGCCCCAAGAAATACACATCTTCACTTGCTATGGGGACCTCGTGTACAACCTTCAAATGGGTATCCAAATATGATTTCATATTTGGAAATGAATAATTTTACTTTATAAAAATCACTTTCATTCGGGGTTGACTAGAATTGACCCTAAAATGATTGGAATTTGATCGAAAGGGGCCAAAGAATTCCTCCACGTTGTGAGTGCTCATGAATACACATGCATATTTCAAATGGGTGTCAAAAAATTATTTTATATTTTTAAGCCGATAATTTCACTTATTCTTCCTTGCCTTTGTTCGGGGTGTTGATTAATTGGGTTGGTTGTCATTGATGTCAACCCTTGAAGAAAGTCCGATAGTGAATTTCGGTAGCACAAAGGTTTGGGTAATGGACCCAAGTTTGTTTGATGTATAATGGTATGAGGTTTTATATATTTGTAGGTAAGAATATTCTAGATGGATATTACATGTCATGTCATTTGCGATGGTATGTGGAACGTCACATAACTCCTCACGGTTTGAGAGTTATGGCCTTATGAAGTTGAAGGACCCTCATATGATTGGCTTGAAACCCCAAAAGGTCAAAGCAGTCGAAGTGCTTGCAAAGAAGAAATTATTTAAATAATAAAGTGAAGTGACAAAGTCAAAGAGGACTATTTAAATAATAAAGTGAAGTGACAAAGTCAAAGAGGGTTATTTAAATAATAAAGTGAAGTGACAAAATCAAAGAGGATTATTTAAATAATAAAGTAAATAGAGAACTTTCTAATTATGGAAAGTGGTTATAAGAAGGTTAACCCTAAAATGAGGAAAATGGGTTAAGCGTTCAAGTGGCTATTGGATACATGGACAAGTGGAAAATTGGGAAAAGTTGGACATAGGTGACTATGTGGACAAAGTGGCCTAGAAGATGCTTCTAAGGAAGCTACTTGGAGAGTATAAATAAGAGGCAAGGCTCTCTCCTTTTAATCACACTTGAGCATATTGAATATCTACAGGTGACTGAGGTAACCAAAGGATATCTAAGCCGAATTTTAGAGGGAAGGTGAAGTAAAGAAGGCCGAAATTCAAGGGAGGATAAATTATTTTGATGATGTTTTCTAAGGTATGTTATTTATAGGTCATCTCACCATTTTCGCAATATTTTTTTTCTAGAATGATTCAGACCGTGAAATTTGGAGGCCATTGAGGAAACATATCCAAGTAGCTATGGTACGAATTTCATCTTGTGGGTCGTTGTATTTTTGGAGTTACACTCTGTGGAAAATAGGGTTTGTGGCTAGTCCTGAAACTAGTCTAAAACAAGTGTTTCGGGTAAAAAAATCATAACTTATTCATAAAAGATCCAATTTTAGTAAAACCATATGTGTTGGTTATAGTACAAACTGTAGTATTCTTTGTAAAATTTTCATATCCATACAACTAATATTCCATGTGGGGCACACTCTACAAATTCACTCTCTAGAATAAGACAGAATTCAACAAGGTATGTCATTTTTTCTATAACACCTTTTATGAGAGGTTCCAAGTAGTGAAACATGGTGGAATTGCATAAAACAAACTGAATAACATTGTGTACTATTTTAAGATCTTTATTCATTACAGGTACATAGTTATGATTATTTCAAGTTAGGGTTGTTGACTAATCCAAAACTAGTCATGTGAGACTAAAGTAAAGTTTGATGAAAATGCTAGTATCTTGTTGTTAAAGTTAAGGAAGGTTTGCAGGTTGAGGTAAAACTTGGTGCATGGTTGATGCACTTGTTTATGGTAAAAGTTGATTACAGATTATTTGGTATAGGTTGGTACATGGTTGATGCACTTGTTTATGGTACAGGTTGATTACAGGTTGAGGTACAGGTTGATGCATGGTTCAGGTTGTTTGGTGTAGGTTGTATATGTTTATAGTAGTATATCTCACAGTGATAGTGTGAAAATGGTTCTATCATTCTACTTATACGTCAGGGTGGTTGGACAAGGTAAGGACGGGTTCTTGTAGCCACCATTCGGCTGTAGACAGAGAACATAGGGGGTTGTAGCCTCCTTTTGGTTGTAGCTAGAGAATTGGGGAGTTGGCGCTTCCCTTAGGTTGTAGCCTAAGAAACTAGGGGGTTGGAGCCTCCTTCTAGTTGCAACTGGAAAACAAAGGAAGTTGGTGCTTCCAATGAATGTAATTCTTCAAGACATATAAGAAAAATCATTATGTAGTTTTCTCCCACTTTGGGTTTCCACATAAAAACAGTGGTGTACTATGTATGTGTATGATTGTTCATTTGTTCATTGTTTATTTACTCTGCAAATATTGGATGATAATGCTACATTTATATAACACTTGCATTATATGGTTAAAAAGGATTAGATTGCTCTATTACTGATTCAACCCCCCTCTCAGTAATCCAACAATTGGTATCAGAGTGAGGTTCCTTCATAAATCAATTTAACCAATGAAAGGTAGATCATGGAGAGAAAAAACATGTATAAAAATGGAATACCACAGTTTGATGGACATAAGTATGCATTTTGGAGCACAAGGATGTAGACATATATACAGACACAGGGATTTGAAATTTGGCAATCAATTGTAGATGGATACACAACACCAGAAGTTTCGCCGATAAATGACAAGCAGTGAAACTTGGTCAGAATAATTCCAAAGACAAAAATACACTTTTGAATGGTCTTGGAGAATTGATATTCACCAAAGTTGCACATTGTAAATCCGTTAAAGATATTTAGGACAAACTTCGAAATATTTATGAAGGAGATTCAAAAGTCAAAGCAACAAATATTCAAACTTATAGAGGTCAGTTTGAACAACTAAAGATGAAGGAAGATGAGAATATTGCATCTTACTTTTTACTAGTCGATGAAACAGTAAATGCAATATTGGGATTGGGAGAAGAAATCAAAGAATCTGTAGTTGTTCAAAAGGTACTAATATCTCTTCCTATGAGATTTGACCCTAAGATATCAAAACTAGAAGAAAGAGAAGATCTGAACTCAATAATCATGGACAAACTACATGGAATATTCACAGCATATGAAATAAGAACTGAACAAGAAAATCCAGATATAAAAGAAGCAACCTTCAAATCATCCAAAAGGTAAAATCAAAAGGGAAAGCAAAAATAAAAATAATATAGCAGCACCAGTGACATCTTGGAAGATGATGAAGAAGTGGCCAACTTTGTCAGAAGATTGAACAAGGGAACCAATGATAGGTATAGAGATAAGATTCCTTTGATTTGTTTTAATTATGATGGTATTGGCCATTTTTCTAACAAATGTCCTCATAAGAAAAAGAGAAATGATGAAGGTTACTCAAATAACAAACAAACATATAAAGGAAAAATAACCACAAAGAATTTTTTCAAGAAAAGCTTATGCAACAAAGAAGACATCGCATCATCAGATGAAGATGAAGTCAATGAAAGTGAGACAGAAAGAGTTCTATTCATGGAAGTAAAAGACTCTGATAAAGAAGACTCTAAAGAAGAATACGAAGAGTCCGAAGAAGAATATGAAGAGGCACGCGTTGACTACTAAGAAGAATTGTTGTGTTCCATAGAAGTTATCAGAAGAGAAAAGAAGAAAAACAAGAAACTACAAGTGGAACTAGACAAGAAAGAAGACACTCAGGAACTAGAACAAATGATCACAAATTTGAAGGTTTAAATTGAAGAAGATAAAAGAATTGAAGAAGAACTCAAAGAACAGCTAGAAGGAAGAGACATGATCATTGGAAATTTGGAAGCAGAAATTGTCACATTAAGAAAGGATATTCAAAATAAAAATATGCAGAACAACTCAAAAGTTTTGAATGACATTATAAATAGTAAAAAACCTCATCATGACAAGTCCAGAATTGGATACAATCAGACATAAAAGGAATCAAACTCCAAAACAATAGAACAAGAAACATATCCAGAAAGATATGTTGAAACAATCAAAGGGGGAAGGAAGGTCTACAAAGAAAATTACAGGGACACTCCTCCACCGAGAAGACTCATATTTTAGAATCAACGACTGACAAAAGCAGATAGGACTCAGGAAGAAGAAGGATTCATAAGAGTACCTCCTTTCATAATATCTTCAACTCCCGAGTATCAAACTATATTTTTTGGTTTATGTTATGCATGTAATAATTTTGGACATAAAGTTGTGAATTGAAGAGCTAACAACAAAAACATAAACAAATTTGAAATTCATACACAAAAGTGTTGGCATGTTTTACAGACAGTGTATGCTTGTCATTGATGGCAAGTACAGCAACAAAGATGGCAGCAAACGTGCAAAGGATTGTAGGCAGGTCATTGATGACAAGATCAGAGTAAGCATCGATGAAAAACAGGAACAAAGTAAGCTCAAGAGTAATTAGAAGAGAGTCGATCGCCGTGCCTAAGCTCAGGAGGAGAAGTGTCAATGATCGTTGGATCCCATTTAAATTTCTGAAAGAAGGAGGATCGTCAGATCTGATTGTAGACAAGAATAATGCACATAAGAGGAGGACATATCTCAGGTGTCAGATCTGAGCATAAGTTCCGACCATCGTTAGGGATGATTTTAAGGATGGAAATTTATTTTGAAATGTAGAAACCTTGGTGAATCATACTAATCCTTCATATGCCAACTATAAATGTTTGGCGATATTTTTGTAAAAATATTCAAATTTCTAAGGATTTTATATAGTTTGTATAAAATTTTGGCGATTTTTAAGGTAAAATAATTTTATCCTATAGAATTTGGGCGAAT
>ML784794.1:396395-428862 GCA_009831015.1 Picea engelmannii
ATGATGATTCAAAGTCTATAGATCAAAGGCAATACAAGTCAATGATTGGTATCCTACTGTATGTGACAACATCTAGACTAGATGTAATGCAGGCAGTTGGACAGGTGGCACGATTTCAAATAGCACCAAAGGAATCACATGTATTAGGAGTGAAGATGATTTTCATATATCTCAAAGGAACAAAAGATTTTGGATTATGGTATCCAAAAGGAAAGGATCTATCACTTATTACCTACACAGATGCAGATTGGGAAGGTTTCATTGATGACTGGCGAAGCACCAGTGGAGAAACGTTCTACTTGGGTGAGTGTTTAGTATCATGGCTAAGCAAGAAAAAATCACCGATATCTTTATCTACAGCCGAGGCAGAGTATATTGCAGCAACAACATGTTGTACACAAGTTCTATGGATGAAACAAACTGTGACAAATATACAGGTTGAGTATGATGAGCCCATTCCAATCTATTGTGATAATACAAGTGCCATCAGTATCTCAAAGAACTCGGTGATGCACTCCAAGGAGAAGAACATTCCAATCAAGTATCATTTTCTACAGGAACAAGTTGTAGAAAAGAACATCAGAGTTGAATATGTGGGCACAAAAGAACAAGTGGAAAACATCTTTACAAAACCGCTTCCACAAGAAGCCTTCGAGTATCTTCTCCAGAGACTCAAAGTTGTTTCTACTCCAAAATGAATTCTTTTGAATGCTTATATTATATGTCTTAGATGTACATGAGGAAGCACCATAAAGAGGACAGTTCAGGTTGGGAGATCAGACGAGTCAATTAGGGGGAGCAACCCTGAATGTAAATATACCTTTTCCATTGATGACAAAGGGGGAGAGATTTATCAGATGCCAAGGATAGAGGCATGGTTCCAGGGGGAGAGTTGGTCACAGAGATGCATGCATGGTTCCAGGGGGAGAATGAGTGATATGATTTCAGTATTGCATTATAGTGTTACCATTAATGCCAAAGGGGGATATTGTTTATTAATTGGGTTGGTTGCCATTGATGTCAACCCTTCAATAAAGTCCAATAGAGAATTCTGGTAGCACAAAGGTTTGGGTAATGGTCCCAAGTTTGTTTGATGTATAATGGTACAGGTTTTGATATATTTGTAGGTAATATTATTCTATATGGATAGTACATCTCATTCCATTTTTGGTGGTATGCGGAACGTCACATAACTCCTCACGGTTTGAGAGTTATGGCCTTACGAAGTTAAAGGACTCTCATATGATTGGATTGAAACTCCAAAAGGTCAAAGAAGTCAAAGTTCTTGAAAAGAAGAAATTATTTAAATAATAAAGTGAAGTGACAAAATCAAAGAGGATTATTTAAATAAAAAAGTGAAGTGACAAAATCAAAGAGGATTATTTAAATAATAAAGTGAAGGGACAAAGTCAAGGAGGATTATTTAAATAATAAAGTAAATAGAGAATTTTCTAATTATGGAAAGTGGTTATAAGAAGGTTAACCCTAAAATGAGGAAAATGGGTTAAGTGGTCAAGTGGATATTATATACATGGACAAGTGGCAAATTGGGAAAAGTTGGACATAATTGACTATGTGGACAAAGTGGCTATGTGGACAAAGTGGCCTAGAAGGTGCTTCTAAGGAAGCTACTTGGAGAGTATAAATAAGAGGCAAGGCTCTCTCATTTTAATCACACTTGAGAATATTGAATATCTATAGGTGACTTAGGTAACCAAAGGATATCTAAGCCAAATTTCAAAGGGAAGGTGAATTAAAGAAGGCCGAAATTCAAGGGATGATAAATTATTTTGATGATGCTTTCTAAGGTATGTTATTTACAGGTCATCTCACCATTTTCGCAATAGATGTTTTTTCTAGAATGATTCAGACCTAGAAATTGGGAGTCCATTGAGTAAATATATCCAAGTAGTTGTGGTACGAATTTCACCTTGTGGTTCGTTGTATTTTTGGAGTTACACTCCGTGGAAAATAGGGTTTGTGGCTAGTCCTGAAACTAGTCTAAAATAGGTGTTTCGGTTAAAAATGTCATAAATTATTCATAACATATCCAATTTTAGTAAGACCAAATGTGTTGGTTAGAGTACAGTCTATAGTATTTTGTGTAAAATTTTCAGATCCATACAAAAAATATTTCGTGAGGGCACGCTCTACAAGTTCTCTCTCTAGAAAAAGCCAGAATTCAACAAGGTATGCCATTTTTGCTATAAATCCTTTTCTGAAAGGTTCCAAGCAGTGACACCTGGAGGAATTGCATAAGAAACATTGAATAACATTGTGTAATATTTTCATATATTTATTCATTACAGGTACATAGTTATGGTTATTTCAAGATAGGGTTGTTGACTAATCCAAAAGTAGTCATGTGAGACTAAAGTAAAGTTTGATGAAAATGATAGTCTCTTGTTATTAAAGTTAAGGAAGGTTTGCAGGTTGAGGTATAGTTTGGTGCATGGTTTATACACTTGTTTATGGTACAAGTTGATTACAGGTTGTTTGGTACAGGTTGGTGCATGGTTGATGCACTTGTTTATGGTACAAGTTGATTACATGTTGAGGTACAGTTCAATGCATGGTTGATGCATGGTTCAGGTTATTGGTACAAGTTTACAACAATATATCTCACAATAATAGTGTGACATTGGTTCCATCATTCTACTTATACATCAAGTCTATTGGACGAGTTAAGGACAGGTGATTGTAGTCGGAGAACATTGGAGGTTGTAGCCTCATTCTGGTTGTAGCCAGAGAATTGGAGGGTTGGAGCTTCCCTCAGGTTGTATCCTAAGAAGCTAGGGGGTTGGAGCCTCCTTCCAGTTGCAACTGGAAAATAAAGGAAGTTGGTGCTTCCAATGAATGTAATTCTTCAAGACATATAAGAAAAAAAAAATTGTGGTTTTCTCCCGCTTTGGGTTTCCACGTAAAAACACTCATGTACTATGTATGTGTATGATTGTTCATTTGTTCATTGTTTATTTACTCTGCAAATATTGGATGATAATGCTACATTGATATAACACTTGCATTATATGGTTAAAAAGGATTAGACTGCTATATTACCGATTCACCCCCCTCTCAGTAATCCAACACGGGGCTAGTCGAAAGTGGCCCTAAAATGACTCGAAGTTGAGAAGAAAGGGCCCGAGAACTACATGTCCTTGCCCACAATCGAGACCTCGTGTACAACTCTCAAATGGGTATCCAAATAGGATTTCATATTTGGAAATGAAAAAATTTACCTTTTCAAAAATCACGTTCATTCAGGGTTGATAAGAATTGGCCCTAAACTGATCTGAATTTGAGTGAAAGGGGCCAACAAATGCCTCAATGTTGCGAGCGCTTGGGAACCCACGTGAATCTTTCAAATGTATATCAAAAAATTATTTAATAATTTTAAACTAATAATTTCACTTCTTTATCCTTGCTTTCTTTTGGGGTTCGTTGATAGTGGCTCTAGGATGAACTGAAGTTGAATAAAAGGGGCCCAAGAACTACACGTCTTTACCCATAATCAGTACCTTGTGTACAACTCTCAAATGGGTATCCAAATATGATTTTGTATTTGGAAATTAAGAAATTTTCTTTTAAAAAATCACCTGCATTCGGGGTTGACCAAAATTGGCCCTAAAACAATCTGAATTTGAGCGAAAGGGGCCAAGGAATGCCTCAACATTGCGAGAGCTAGGGAACCCACGTGTGTCTCTCAAATTATTATCAAAAAAATATTTTATATTTGTAAGTCGATAATTTCACTTCTTTTGCCTTACCTTCGTTAAGGGATGGACGGAAGTTGCCTTAGAGTGATGCAAAGTTAAGAAAAAAAGACCCAAGAACTACACGTATTCACCCACAACCAGGACCTTGATTACAACTCTCAAATGGGTATCCAAAATGATTTCTTATTTCGAAATGAAGAATTTCACTTTTCAAAAATCACCTTCATTCGGGGTTGACCAGAATCGACCCTAAAACGATTCAAATTTGAGTGAAAGGACCCAAATAATTCCTCAATGTTGTGAGTGCTTGGGAACCCACATGCATACCTAAAATGGGTATCAAAAAAATATTTTATAATAATAAACCAAAAATTTCACTTCTTCAAACTTACCTTCATTCAGGGTTGGTCGAAAGTGGCTCTAGAATGGCCCAAAGTTGAGAAAAATGGACCCAAGAACTACATGTCATTGTACACAATCAGGAACTCTTGTACAACTCTTGAATGGGTATCCAAATATTCATATTTGGAAATGAATAATTTCTCTTTTCAAAAATCACCTTCATTTGGGGTTAACCAAAATCAACCCTAAAATGATGCGAATTTGATCAAAAGAGGCCAAATAATTCCTCGATGTTGTGATTTCTCGAGAATCCACGTGCATCTCTCAAATGGGTATCAAAAAATTATTTTATAATAGTAAACCAGTAATTTCACTTCTTCAAACATGCCTTTGTTCAGGGCTGGTCGAAACTGGCTCTAGAATGACCCAAAGTTGAGAAAAAGGGACCTAAGAACTACACGCCATTGTCCGCAATCAAGACCTTTTGTACAACTCTCAAATGGGTATCCAAATTCGTATTTGGAAATGAAGACTTTCACTTTTAAAAAATCACCTTCATTCAAAGTTGACCAAAATCGACCCTAAAACGATCTGAATTTTAGCAAAAGGGGGGGAATAATTCCTCGATGTTGAGAGTACTTGGGAACTCACATGCATCTCTCAAATGGGTATCAAAAAATTATTTTATAATAGTAAACCAATAATTTCACTTCTTCAAACTTGCCTTCGTTCAGGGCTCGTCGAAAGTGGCTCTAGAATGACCCAAAGTTGAGAAAAAGGGACCTAAGAACTACATGTCATTGTATGCAATCAATACCTCTTGTACAACTCTCAAATGGGTATCCAAATATTCATATTTGGAAATGAAGAATTTTGCTTTTCAAAAATCACATTTGTTCGAGGTTGACCAGAATCAAATCTAAAACTATCTGAATTTGATCGAAAGGGGACAAAGAATGCCTCAATGTTGTTAGTGCTCGGGAACCCACACACACCTCTCAAATCGGTATCAAAAAATAATTTATATTTCTAAACCTATAATTTCACTTCTTCTACCTTGCCTTCGTTCGGGACTGGTTAAATATTTCCCTAGAATGTCCCGAAGTTGAGAAAAAGGGGCACGTCTTCTCCCATAATCGGGATCATGTGTAAAAATCTCAAATGGGTATCCAAATATGATTTCATATTTGGAAATGAAAAATTGACCCTAAAACGATCTGAATTTGATCAAAAGGGACTAAAGAATCCCTTAACATTATGAGTGCTTAGGAAGCCACGTGCATCTCTCAAATGGGTATCAAAAATAATTTTATATTTGTAAACTGATAATTTCACCTCTTCCACCTTGCCTTCAGTCGGGGTCAGTCAAAAGTGGCCCTAAAATGACTTGAAGTTGAGAAAAATGGGCCCAAGAACTACACTCCTTCACATACAATCGGGACCCTCTGTACAACTCTGAAATGGGTATCCTAATAATATTTCATATTTGGAATTGAAGAATTTATCTTTTCAAAAATTACATTCATTCGGGGTTGACTAGAATTGACCCTAAAACAATCCAAATTTGATCGAAAGGGGCCAAACAATGCATCAAAGTTGTGAGCACTTAGGAACCCACATGCATCTCTCAAATGGGTATCAAAAAATAATTTTATAATTATAAATCGATCATTTCTCTTCTTCCTCCTTGCCTTTGTTCGGTTCTAGTCGAAAGTGGCCCTAAAATGAACTGATGTTGAGAAAAAGAGGCCCAAGAACTGCATGTCTTCATCCGTAGTTGGGACCAAATGTACAAATCTCAAATGGGTATCCAAATATGATTTCATATTCAAAAATGAAGAATGTCTCTTTTCAAAAATCACTTCATTCAAGGTTGACCAGAGTTGACCCTAAATGATCTAAATTTTATCGAAAGGGGCCAAAGAATCCCTCAACATTGCAAGCGCTCAGAACCAACATGCATATCTACAATGGGTATAAAAAAAATACTTTATATTTGTAAACCAATAATTTTAGTTCTTCTGTCTTGCCTTCATTTGGGGTTGGTCGAAAGTGGCCCTAGACTTACTCGAAGATGAGAAAAAGGGGCTCAAGTACTACAAGTCTTCTCCCACAATCGGGGCCTCCTGTACAACTCTCAAATGGGTATCCAAATATGGTTTCATATTTGAAAATGAAGAATTTCTCTTTTAAAAAATCACCTACATTCGAGGTTGAAAACAATCGACCATAAAACGATCTCAATTTGATTGAAAGTGGCCAAAGAATGCCTCCACATTGCGAGATCTCGGGAACCCACTTGTATCTCGCAAATGGGTATCAAAAAATTATTTTATATTTGTAAACCAATAATTTTACTTCTTATACCTTGCCTTCGTTCGGGGATGGTCGAAAATGTCCCTAGAATGACCCAAAGTTGAGAAAAAGGGGCCCAATAACTACACATATTCTCCCACAATAGGTACCAATTTTACAACTCTCAAATGGGTATCCAAATAATATTCATATCTAGAAATGAATTCTTTCGCATTTCAAAAGTCACCTTCATTTGAGGTTGACCAAAACAACCCTAAAACGATCCAAATTTGTTCGAAAGGGACCAAAAATGCCTCAACATCGCAAGCGCTCGAGAACCCACATGCATTTGTCAAATGTGTATCAAAAATTTATTTTAAAGTTGTAAACTGATAATTTCACTTCTTCTACCTTGTCTTCTTTTGGGTCTAGTCAAAAGTGGCCCTAGAATGGCCCAAAGTTAAGAAAAAGGGGCCCAAGAACTACACATCTTTGCCCGCAATTGGGACCTCAAGTACAACTCTTCAATGGGTATCCAAATACGATTTCATATTGGGAAATGAGGAATTTTTATTTTCAAAAATCACCTTCAATCGAGGTTGACGAAAATCGACCCTAAAACGATCTGAATTTGATCGAAAGGGACCAAAGAATGCCTCAACATTGTGAGCGCTCAAAAACCCATATGGATCTCTCGAATGGGTATCAATAAATTACTTACATTTATAAACGTACAATTTCACTTCTTCTTCCTTGCCTTCAATTGGGGTTGGTCGAAAGAAACCCCAAAATGACCCGAAGTTGAGAAAAGGGTCCAAGAGCTACACGTCTTCGCTCACAATTGAGACTACATTTACAACTCTCAAATCAGTATCCAAATATGATTCTATATTTGGAAATTAAGAATTTCTCTTTTAAAAAATCACCTTCATTTGGGGTTGACCAGAATTGGCCCTAAAATTATCTGAATTTGAAAGAAAGGGGCTAAGCAATACCTCAACATTACGAGCGCTTAGGAACCCACATGCATCTCTCAAATGGTTATCAAAAAATTATTTTATATTTGTAAGCTGATAATTTCACTTCTTCCACCTTGCCTTCATTAGGGGTTGGATGAAAGTTTCCTTAGAATGACCTAAAGTTGAGAAAAAGAGGCCCAAGAACGAGATGTCTTCACCCACAATCAGGGCCTCGATTACAACTCTCAAATGGGTATCCAAAACAATTTCATATTTAAAAATGAAGAATTTCACTTTTCGAAAATCATCTGCATTCGGGGTTGAACAAAATTGACCCTAAAACGATTTGAATTTGAGTGAAAGGGGCCAAATAATTCATTCTCAACAACGTGATTTGATTTAAGACTTTTTTAAATCAAATCTTATTGCTGAGAATGAATGAAAGAATTCCAAAGACCAAAAAGATGATATCAGCATCTCATATTCTCCATATGAGGAAGAAATTAAAGAGTCTCCACCAAATATGCAAGAAGAATTCAGCCAAAATAAAGAAGAATTGATGGAAGAAAACAATTTCGAGAATAAAGAAGATAGACATTGCATAGAAGAACATTGCCAAGACATCGCCAATGAAAAAAATAATCTTGAATGTGGAAAAAGAAGAAAATTTTAGTCTCCTATTACTCCATGTGAAGACATTTCAAACAACAAAATTGAAAATGAAATTGAGGATCCTCCACCAAATACACAAGAAGATTCCAGCCTTGTGATAGATGATGAAACATCACAAGAGAACTTTCAGCAAGAAGAATTGATGGAAGAAATGAATCTTGAGAAGAATGATGAGCAAGATCACCCTTACAAGAAAGAAGAGTCTTTTCAAGAGATTTTTTATGAATCAAGAACCTTGGAAGTGGTTGGAAATAAGGAAAATGAAGAATGTATTCTTATGTTGAAAACTCCTCAGCCAATCAAAGACAATAGTATTCTTAAGAAGCCAAGAATTTATTTAATTGAATAATGGTTCTAGAGCATTGTTGGCCAAACAATGCAATTAAATCTTCAATGTACTTAGTACAATTTTTCTCCACTACATATTGAGAGCACCCCTGACTCATTGGTACAAGTCCCAACATATCTCATAATTTTGGAGTTCATTCCACAAATCATATCAATGCTTGAATGGCTCCATTGGAAATATGCCTACACCTAATATTCCCCCTTTTTTCAAGTAAGTTAGGTTAGGTATATCATGTATGTATATATTTTGTTTCTTCAGTTCAGTTTTGCATGATAAGGCAGTTTTTATATTGAAGTTTGAGGCTAACTCCATGAAAGAAGAATAATTACAAGAGTTCAATTTTAATATGACTCCATATCCCAATGGTCTTGATATTTTGGTGTTCTCAGCAACCCGCGGGGGGTCGTTGTCCCGCAGTTGGAGCCATTTGTTGACCAAAATTTGGTCACATATATATTCTCGCTCTTGGAATAATAATAATAAACCAATATTTTAAGATGAATATTTTTGAACTATTATATTTTCATTGCATATCCCTCGGTATCAACTTCGCAGTCTCCATGACCAAGATACACATACTTTTGTCTAGAAGTCTAATGAAGGTGTTACAAGAAGAAATATGAAAAATGTTTTAAGTCACATGTTCTCTCCTCTTCTTTCCCTTCAACCCTTTTCATTCTCTCATTCCATACTTATTATTTTTCCCATTATCTCATTACTTTTATCTTCCCCTTACCATTTTCCACACTTGACCATTTTCCTTTATTCCTTTCCATGTTCACATTCATTTCCCTTTTCATTTATTTTCCCATTTATTTTTATTTTTTCTTTCCATATTTCTTTATCACAATTTTCCTTTCTTTCCTTTTCCCTTTTTCCTTTCCCAAATTTCACGTAATTCCTTCATTTCCCATATATTTCTTTTCATTTTTTTATATTTTCCATATTTATTTCCATATTTCACGTGACCCATTATATAATTTCTAGACTTAGTTTTATTTACTATGGCTTACTGCAAGTTCGCGGGTTGGTGATATTTCTTAAGAGTATGTGCTATCTTCGATACCCTCGTAATGCACTTTGACTTCTGCCACCTTCATAATGCACCCAACTATTTTTACTACTCTTTACTATGTAACTTCTCCAACACTTAGCCAAATATATGAGTTACCGCGAGTTCGCAGGTTCGCGAGTTGGTGAGGGTTGGTGATGTTTATTTCATGTTATATGAATCCTATCGACCGCCACGCTATCCTATACTTAGCCGATTTTGTAGTCGCGGGTTCTCGGTTTGGCAGGGTCAAAATCTCATACCCCATGTTTTTTGATATGCATTTTGCATTCAAAATATCCATGATCTACATTTTGACCCTCGGACCCCCCCATCTCCTAAGCATCTCATCTCTCCCTTATTAATTCTGACCAACCGTGTTTCAACACTTAGTCATTTTTCAACCTTCTGCACTCGCGAGTTTGCAGGTTCACAAAAGTCTCAAATCCTATATCACTCCCATGCACCCCTACCACCTTCACGCTTTTCGCAATATGTATTTAGTATGCTTTAATGCTAACAACTCATCATGCAGGTTCTTTGAATATTTTCATTAATAAGCGAAGGGCTCGAGGAGATCTCCTATTAGAACTCATTAAACTAGGATTTGCAGAGGATTATATTATCCCTCTCAAGTGTTCATTCTAAACATTAACTGGAGCAAATGAACGTTTCCATCAACTTATGGCAGCAACTCAACAATATTTTTGTGGAGAAGAACATTAAGAAAAGAATGAAACTAATTACAGAGGCTTGGGAGATGTCAAGAACATGGTCTCTTGTGGAACGAGGGCACATTCCTTCCATGAATATCTATAGGTGGATTTGAAAAATGAAGAAGGTTTTTATCTTGACGCAGTTGTACCCTTCAATGTTAAAGTTATCAATATGATAGAGTTGAGAAGAAGAGAGGAGGATCTCCCCTCTCCAAACCAGATAAAACAACTGAATGCATGCTAGAAGAAAAAAGTTAAAAACTTGAATATCATTGTCCAAGCATGTGACCAAGTTGTATTGAAGAAAGAATAACAATTCAAGAGGATGACTGAGATAGACATAGCCAAAAGAACCAATGAGGTACAAGACCCAAAATTGATTCTCAACTCATTGTTCCTAACCAAGCAAGCCTTTGACAAACAAGTTGAGATCTTTAAAGGGTTATAATTTGAAAAGTTTTATGGCATCCTTGAGTATAATGAAGATGACATGGACAAATAGCTAGTGGATTATTCAGTAAAAAATCAAGATATTGAAGAAGCTTTGCATAATAATTCCATTAATCTAAGGGACTTGGAGGGAAATCTCTTCAATATAAAAATCCGGCATGAAATAAACGTGGCACCAATGAGAAGCTACATCGAAGAGTGGTTTAAAAAGGCTATCGACAAACTGACTGATGAAGGGAAAAAAGCGGTTGAGACGTCGATGAAGGCAATAAAAGGGCATGAGAAATCAAGTAATGACATGAGATACCATCATAGTAAGTTCATATTGATCACATGTTTCTTTCTTTATCAAGTCCTTCATCCAGTTACTCCACCTCTTTAAATAGAAAGGTTTAATCGAAGACTGATAATTTCCTTTTTCTTCTTACCACGTCTTGTTGTCTTCCGCCACCCACTTTCTTCCTTCTACAAACTTAATTCTTATACATATTTTATTTATGGTCTGCGGGAAACCCAATCCCAGTCTTTATGACAAACGCATTTTAATTTCGGAGAATATGTAATAAACTATATATTTTTTAGAAATTTCAAGGAGTTATTTTGGGAACAATCTCGATTGTACTTTGTAACCTAGTTTTTTGAATATAAAGTATTTGAGGTTGATTTATCATTATCTTTATTTGAACTACCCACGTATCACTCTGTCAAATTTCTCTTATGCATGCAGATCATTTTATTTTATTTTTATGTGATCAGAAATATTTAGCCCAACTATGATGGATGTGAGGAAATTTTGCTTATTTACTTAAATGTGTGAATGTGTGTGGTTCTTGGTCCATTCTCAGAAAATTTATTTAAAAGAAAATAAATAAATAAATTGTGTTTTTGCATCTTTACTTTTTATTTGATTAACACGATGGACTTTTGTAAAAGTCCCACATTTTGAGAACCTAGAGTCCCACGAAAATCATAACAGAGGAGTACCACTTCTATAAAAACGCATGGGGGATTTGTATCCTCGTGAGGTTGTCGTTTCGGTCCTAATGGATTCAAGCATTAAAAATACCCAAACAAAAAAGGTTGTTTCCAGTATATGTTTTCCTAAAAGAGACTCCCGCCAGATTGTGGGTTGCACACAAAGAAAGAATGGAAGACTGGTCACAATGCATAAGATTAATGCAAGTAAGGTTTGGTACTAAGGGAGAAAATATTATGCATAAATATATAGGAGAGAGTGATCCAGCAAGTCATGTTGAGAAGTGTGGGACTTCATGGATTTTAGTATCGGAAACATAATGGATGCATCGATTTATACATACACTGGATACAATTCTGAAGAACTTGTATCTAGAATTGTAAATACGCAGAGAAATAACAAGATGGGAAGAGTTGACTCAGAGGTTCAAAGTCACATTTACATTTGAACATGAATCCCCATCGATAGATGCAATGCTACAGGCTATTCAAACTAAGATATTATCAGAAGAAGGGTCGATGGAGATGGTACCAGTGTGCAGTGTGCACAGAGCTATTATGATTGTCCATGAGTTATTTGAGTGTTACAATGTCTCTAAGGAATAATATGATGAGGAAGATCCTAGGAATGTGCAAGTATCTGAAACAGAAAGAGAACGGGAAGTAGAAGGACAAAATCTTGAGTTCGTTGTGTACACACAGCCCATAGATATGCAGAAGGTAAACATTTGGACGACAAAGAATCCGAAGTTTGCATAGATAGGGGATTACTGGAGTGATGATACCATAGAAAATATTGTAGAATTATTGCATGAATATCAGGACCTATTCCAAAATACATTTTCTGATATGAAAGGGATAGTTGGGGACTTAGGAGTGATGAATATTCCCTTGAAACTAGGTGCTAAGACAGTGCGACAGAGGCCTTACATGTTAAATCTGAAGTACAAGGAAAAGGTGAAAGCCAAAATACATAGGATGTTGGATGCAGGAATCATTGAACCAGTAGAGGAATCAGAGTGGATCAATCCAATGGTAGTGTAGGAAAATAAGATAGGAGGAATCAAGATTTGTGTGGATCTGAGGAAGTTGAATGATGCATGTTTACATGACCCATTCCCAACACCATTCACAGATGAGGTACTGGAGAAAGTAGGAGGCCAAGAGACGTATTATTTCACCGATGGATTCTTAGGGTACCATCAGATAAAAATTGTGTAGGAAGATTGGTACAAGACTAATTTTGCGACGGAGTGGGGGAGTTATCAGTATACAGTAATTCCCTTTGGATTGAAGAATGCCCCTGTGGTGTTTTCCATAGTAGTGGTTGCAGCATTCAAGGAATTTATTCAGAAATTCCTTGAAGTGTACTTGGATGATTAGAATGTGTTCATTATATTGAAGGATCACATCAAAGTACTCAGGATAATGTTGGATAGGTTTAGACAGTGTCAAGTTTCGTTGAACTTGAAGAAGTGTATTTTGTGCACACCATTTAGAATTTTGTTGGGCCATGTAGTCTGCAAGCAAGGATTACTAGTAGACCCAGCCAAGATTGTAGTGATCCTAGATTTAGAACCTCCTACATCAATCAGACAGTTGAGGGAAACTATGGGTC
Source organism: Picea engelmannii (assembly GCA_009831015.1). Taxonomy (NCBI): domain Eukaryota; kingdom Viridiplantae; phylum Streptophyta; class Pinopsida; order Pinales; family Pinaceae; genus Picea; species Picea engelmannii. The sequence continues at coordinate 409,539 of ML784794.1, forward strand.
ATACAGGCTATTATAGGAAATTTATCAAAGGATATGCACAGATCACGGCACTAATGGAAAAGTTATTGAAGAAGGAAGCAAAGTTTCAATGGAATGAGGATTTCCAGAAGGGTTTGGACACATTAAAGAAAAAAGTAGTGACCGCACTGATTTTGATCTTTCCATATTGGAACAAGGAGTTCCATTTTCACGTAGATGCATCGTCCATAGCTTTGGGCACAATACTATCTCAACCAGGGGGGGAGACATAGATCACCCAATTTCATTTGTAAGCAGGAAGTTTTCCATAACAGAGAAGAATTACACAACTACATAATGAGAAGGATTGGCAATGGTCTATGCACTGCAGAAGTTCAGACATTATTTATTGGGGTCTCACTTTAAGATGTATACAAACCATTATGCATTAAAAAACTTAGTGAACAAGCCAGTTTTGGGGGGGAGAATATGTAGATGGATTCTATTGTTCCAGAAATACAGTTTTGAAGCTGTGGTGAAACTAGGAAAGTTGAATGCAAGACCAGATCGTCTATAGTGCATACTATCAAGAGAATATGTAGGAAATTTAGATGAAAGCTTCCCAGATGCACAATTATTTTCAGTTAAAATGGTGTATGATTACTTCTCGGATATCATGCAATTTCTACATACAGGTATGGCTCCATCAGACATAAAAATTGCATAGAAGAAACAATTGGTAGTGAAAGCAACAGATTATCAGTTGATTGCAGGGAATTTATACAAGTTGGGTGCAGATGGAATATTGAGACGATGTTTGTTGGAACACGAAATATTGATGATACTCAAAGAAGTGCATCACGGGATTGCAAGAGGAAATTATGTCGAGAGAGAAACTGCACAAAATATTTTGTGCGTAGGACTTTGGTGGACCGCACTTTACAAATATGTTAAGGATTATTGTCATTTATGTGATGTATGTCAAAGAGTGGGAAATCCATCAAGGAGGGGTGAAATGCCTTTAAATCCACAAGTTACTTTGAAAGCATTTGATAAATGGGTCATAGAATTTATGGGGCAAAACAACCCACAAGCAAGGAGATCATGGGCAAGGTACATAATCACTGCGAAGGAGTATTTGACAAGATGGGCAGAAACAACCCTAGTCACAAACTACACCAAGGAGATTGTTGCACAATTTTTGTTTGAGAATGTAGTCACATGATTTGGATGTACATGCATCTTACTTAGTGATCAAGTAACACACTTTCTGAATAAGACAATTGCAACATTGACCGAGGAGTTTCAAATTCATCATCAGAAGAGTACAYTGTATCATCCTCAAGTCAATGGAACAGTGGAATATTTTAATAAAATCATGGAGAATTCCTTGACAAAGATCTGCGGCATAGGAAGAGATGATTGGGACTTAAGATTTCATGCAAGTTTATGGGCCTACAGGACAACAAGAAAAWATTTGACAGGGAAGACACCTTTCAGGTTGGTCTATGGGAAAGAAGCAGTGATGCCAATGGAGTTTATACTACCTACCCTGYGCATTAMAACAGTAATTGGCCTTTCAGACTCAAGCGTAGTAGAGGGGATACTATCACATTTAGTATAGCTTGAGGAAGATCAGTTTGTCCCATGTTTCCATAAGCAAGTTCAGAAGGAAAGAGAGAAGGCGTGGCATGATAGACACATTAAACAGAAAATGTTTCAAGTGGGAGATTTGATATTACTCTATGAAAGCAAGTTCATGTAGCATCCAGGAAAGTTTAGAATTCATTGGTTAGGACCCTATGTGATTCAACGTGTAATAGAGACAGGTGATGTGCAATTGGAAACCATGAATGGACAAGTCCTTAGAGGAATGGTGAATGGAAGTCGTCTAAACTCTATAGAGATGGTCAATAGTATGCGCAGTAATCTGGGTTGCGCCTGAACACATGTATCATAGTAATTGTACTATAATAGGAAGATAAAACACAGAAAAACCTACAAAAAGAAGAAAAAGGAAGAAAAACAAATTTTAAAAATAGATATAGAAAAACAAAATAGATTACAAAAGCATAATAAATTTCACAGAAGGAATGATTAACGCACATCGGAATGGAACTACGCTGGTTAAGACAATAATCCACAAAAGAAAAAGATTGTGAAGCAAACATATGCAAAAGAAAAAATAGTTGCACAGTTCGGCACTGACAAGACCGTTAGAAGCATTAAATCACAGAAACGATGGCGATAATATGGTAATGACATGTCATAAATGTTGATGTTTTGGTAGTTGCGGGAGGTATTAATCTCCATGTGTAACTTATGACTTAGAATAGAATATTCTAGAAGCAAATGAACCATTAAATAGATGTGTGGAAACCCTAGAAGACAAGTCGACCTAGCAGAATAAATCATATTAGAATATTACCTTCTAGAAATACAAGTCGACTCCACGGGAAAAAGATAAACATAAAATATAATTACTAGAAAGTCAGGTCAGCCCGGCCAGAAATGTCACTGGACATATTAATATAAATAAGGGATGTTTTATCTCATTTGTACACCCAATTAGTGCGCAAGTCTTGTGGAGAGCTGCAGTTGCAGATGCAATTGTAGTTGAAGGGAGGAATAAAGGCGCATGGTCATCTCTTGGTCTTGGTCTCTTTCTTGGTGATATTCTTGCTAATTATGGCACAAGTTTGAGAGAGAGTAATTCAATTGTATTTGTGTATGGTACTTGTTCCATGGATATGGAGACTCTCTCTCTTGTGTGCTACCCTTGGAGAAGGAGATCTCTACTTTTCTTGAGTTGTTGTTGCAGTTAGCAACTATGGTTTATCTATTGGTTCTAGAGAAGGATTGTTAGAATTATCTAAGTAAAGGTTAGTGTGCTCAGGCGTGGCATATGTGAATTCCTATGGTTGGGTAAAAATGATGTGACATTTTCTATGGTTAAACGAGCATACCAAAATTTCAACATTATTTCAGAGCCGGTTTCCTTCGTAACAGTCTAACCATTGGAAGGAAGATCCTTAGTTTCCCCCATTTCCAAGCTCGTTGAGCATTTACTTCTAAGAAGGTCGCCTAAGTAGATAGCATCTCTTCCTTGGATCAGATATGCAAATTTATTAAGTCGAGATATTAGGGTTTCCTCATAAAAACCCTAGGTTTACAATGCGAGTTCCTTCATGCAAGTTCCTTTGTGCTAGTTGTAGCACCAGTTGCAGTTCTAGTTGTGGTGCCAGTTGCAACACCAGTTGCAACATCAGTTGTAGTGCCAGCACCAGTTGCAAAAAAAATTATGTGAAATATTGGGCCTAATCCTTTGGTTTTCTAGTGTGCCTTACCCTAGCGCATCTCTAGTCACCTTTAGATTTTAATTTGGAGCACTTTGAAGTGTTAGGGTTCGTCATTACTTACCACTATTTCTGGATGGTGACATTGTTTATCGCTTCCTATTCTTGTTGTCAGAGGTATGTACTTATATATGTTTAAACTGTATCACTATTTTGAGTGTGATTGAAGGAGAAGGGATCTCTAGTCTAAGAAACAGTCGTACATCCAAAGGGATCTAAGATCCATCACATTTAGACAAACAACGCACTCCAAGTTTGATTTCTTTCATATGGCTCTAGTTGTTATGGAATTATTGTGACCTTATGAACATCTATTTTTATTTTGATCTATTGAAGTTATGATTATCATACTAACCTATATTCAAAGTTAAAGTTAGAAACTAACTTTAGTCAAATTACTAGATTGATTAAAGTTGAGACTTTAAAGTTTATTTTCACTATATTCTCTAACTCGTATTTTTGTCCATAATTCATAATGTCTCAAGTACAGGGGACAGGTTGAAGAGAATACTTGTCATCTTGAGTGAAGGAGACTCAGAAGAAAATAAACAACACTCGTTCTTGAAGTTAAGACTCTGGGTTCTAGGTTCGATTAAATTAATAAGTTTCCAATTTGCACATATCAAGTTTGATAATTGCTACATTACTAGTTGTGACAACAATCCTAGAAAGGTTATATAAATGATAAATACAATGAATACTTGGCATCATGTAAGTATTATTGATATAAATACTTTCAAGATGAATTAACATCTCCTCTAGGAGATACTTCTTGTTTTGCTTCCAGGCAACTCACCTTGGTAATAATATGATGATTACCATGAGATTGCCCTTTTTTAATTCTTGTTGACATAGATATGTTCTTATGAAAATGTTATTATACTTTTTTTTCGTGTTTTCATGTTCTGGGCAGGTTACCATGGAGGAATGATTGATCACAACACTAGAAGTGTGTTGTTCCTATTTCTAATTATTGTATTTTTATCCTTGTTCCAAGAAGGTCACAAGCAATAGCTCTAAGAGTATTACAGTTATTGTTCTCGTTCTTGTTTTTATTATTATAAGAGTATTATTCTTGTCTACTATTTTCCCCTTTGTTGTCCTTGTTCTGGGAAGGTCACATGTGATAAATTTGAGGGAAGCTATAGTGATGGTTGTAGGAGACAACATATTAGATGATCTTTAGTTTGATACATGGAGAAGACTATCCAGATAATAAGTTGTATACATGATCGTATACATCCATGTACCAAAGAAGAAGAAGACGAAGAAGGGTACTTTTGCAAGATACATAGTATCTCATATGGATATTTATTGTAAGGAGAAGAAGGCTCCAAAGATGACTGCACAAATCCCTCTAGTGCAGTTGATCACTCTTAATATCATTAGAAGAGTTAGTAGATCCAGAAGGGCCTACCCAGAATCATTGCAGTAACCAAGAAGAGACCAACGTGGTCCCATGAAACTTTTCATGATGCAACATTGATTAGCCATATCATGAGGAGAAGATGGCTCCGAAGATTATACAAACTTAGAGTGAGTCAAGATTCAGAGGGAGAATGGAGACTCGAAGACTTTCATATTCAGATGGAAGAGAGACATATTTCAAAACTGACAGACAGATTCCATGGGTTGAGAAGGCTAGATCGAAGCTTCAGAGACTTTGAGTAGATATGAGATATTATGGGAAGAAACCCTTGCTTCAGTAGACTTTGAGTAGATATGAAATATTATGGGAAGAAACCCTTGCTTTAGTAGATTTTTCTATAGTGACCGAGGAGGAATCCAATCAAAAGGACTGGGATACATATATTTTCCTTGGTTCCGAGACCCGAAGGGAAGTAAGTGGTGACTTCCAAGTTAATCTACAAGATTAAGCATGTTGAAGATAAATAGCGTAGAGATGTACAAATCCTTATTTGTGTCCATAGGATTCTCCCAGCAAGAGGGAAGAGACTATGACGAGACACTTTCTCCAGTATATTGCTATCGATGAACAAGTAGCAGATATGTTGAACAAGCCACTCTCAGGGAATAGCTTGGACTGGTCCAAATGTTTTTTCTCCAGTAGTGAGAAGTGATGTGTTCCTCAGTAGAGGGAAGTGATGAGATCCTCAGTAGTGGGATCTACTCCATTACAGGTTGGTACTCCAACGCAGGCTCGTATGCTACCCCAACACAGGCTGGTATACTACCCTAGTGTAGGTTGGTACTCCAACGCAGGCTGGTATGATACCCCAATGTAGTTTGGTACTCCAACATAGCTGGTATGCTACCCCAATGCATGTTCGTACTCCAACACAGGCTGGTATGCTACCCTAGCATAGGTTGGTACTCCAACGCAGGCTGGTATGATACCTCAGCGCAGGTTGGTACTCCAACGTAGGATGGTATGCTACTCCAGTGCAGGTTGGTACTCCAACGTGGGCTGGTATTATACCCCAGTGTAGGTTGGTACTCTAACGTAGGCTCGTATGCTACCCCAATGCAGGTTGGTACTCCCACGCAAGATGGTATGCTACCCCAGCACAGGTTGGTACTCCAACTCAGTATGGTATGCTACCCCAGCGCATGTTGGTACTCCAACGTAGGCTGGTATGCTACCCCAAAATAGGTTGGTACTCCAACACAGGATGGTATGCTACCCCAGCACAGGTTGGTATGCTACTCCAACGCAGGTTGGTATATTACCCCAGTGCAAGTTAGTATGCTACTCCAACGAAGGTTGGTATGCTACTCCAGTGAAAGTGCAAAACTTCCTATGACATATCGATCTATGATTGACAACAGGACAATGGTCGAGGTGTGAAGAAGCATAGAAGCAACGATGATGATCGTGCCAAGAGGAATAACTTCCTCGTTAAGAGGGAGTGTTAAATTTTTGAGTTAGATTATGTGTGAGATGACGAGTTACTAGTTGTGTATGAACTAGATGCCGACATGTAGTGTTGGAAATTATTCTCAGTTAGAATGTCGATCAATAGAATCGAAGGTTACTAGATGGAGGGCCAACTAGTAGTGTTGGAGTTGTTTTCCAGCTAGATGGATAATGTGAGGTTATGATGGTGATACTTGTTACATGATCTGTTTGATCATATGATAGAATGTGTGGCTATGTTACCTGTAGACTGGTCTGCAAGACTGTGTGAGTATTTCCCATGCCATATGAGATGGATGGATGTGTTTGAGACCACCACATGAAGAACATATTAGTTAATACCTCCCTAGATAAGAGGGAGTGTTGATGTTTTGGTAGCTACAGGAGTTATTAACCTCCACATGTAATATATGGATTAGAATAGAATATTATGAAAGAAAGTGAACCATTAAACAGATGTGTGGAAACCCTAGAAGACAAGTCGGCCTAGAAGAATGAATAATATTAGAATATTGTCTTCCAGAAATACAAGTCTGCTCCATAGGAAAAAGATAAACAAAAAATATAATTACCAGAAAGTCAAGTCGGCCTAGCCAAAAAAGTGATTGTACAGATTGATATAAATAGAGGATGTTTTAGCTCATTTGTACACCCAGTTAGTGCGCAAGTATTTTGGAGAGTTGCAGTTGTAGCTGCAACTGCAACTGCAAGGAGAAATAAGGGCGCATGGTCATCTCTTGGTCTTGGTCTCTTTCTTGATGATATTCTTGTTGATATTCTTGCTATGTATGGGAAAGTTTGAGAGAGAGAGAGAGAGAGTAGTGCAACTACAGCTACTACAATTGTGTATGGTACTTGTTTTGTGGATATGTAGACTCTCTTTCTTGTGAGCACTCTACTTGTCTTGAGTTGTTGTTGTAGTTAGAAACTAGGGTTTATCGTTTGGTTCTGGAGTAGGCTTGCCAGAATTATCTAAGTAAAGGTTAGTGTGCTTGGGGGTGGAATATGTGAATGCCTATGGTTGGGTGAAAATTATGTGACATTGTTTATGGTTAAATGGGCATACCAAAATTTCAACAATAAAGACGTTGTATAATCTTTTATGGTAAAATTCGTCAGAAATCACGATTGGTTGGTAGTACGAGGAAAAAATCACACGACGGATTTGGTAATAAAGATGCATTTATTTAACCATTCATCAACCTCGCTGGCGGATTGGACAAGGTAGTTAATGTGTGAAGAGACATGCATGGTTGGCAAGGAGGCACAAAATTAGTCGAAGGTCGCTAAGTGTAAATCATTGTTACTAAGAGTAGGCAGAGAGAGAATGGTGATGATAGTCATTGCCAACATTAATAAGGTGGAAGAAGAGTGTGGAAAACTCTGCGAGGAGAGCACACAAATATGGACAGACTTGGTAGAATATCAAGATATGAAGGTTGTGGAGGCCAAATTAAGAGAAGCATATGAAAAGGCCCTGCAAGCTTCAGAGAGAATAAATACACTTCCACCAGTTAAACGTATGAAAGAAATTTTGGCACAGAGGAAGTCATATGTGGAAGTTCAATAGATAAGGGATCAGCAGAAGATCCTTCAGTAGCACTTAGGATCATTGCAAGAATATGGATTGAAAGTGATAGGAGAACTGGCCACAACACAAGGAATGGTGAAATAAGCAACACAAAAGCAGAAGAAAAAATTACAACATTGAATACGCAGGGGGTTAAAGAGATTATGGAAACAAATAAATTGATAATAAAGGAAGTTAAGGAAGCCTCCTAGAAATTCATCCAAGGATGGAGGAGCACGCAACAGACCTAAGTGGCTCAGGACGATCCACGGGTGAATGTTGGGGGCCTGTTGGATAGGAATTTTGGAAATAATATACATAAACATACTAAGTATAGAAGAAATTTGTAGAAGAAGAAGGAATATTTGGGAGTGCGTAGTTGAGGCACATCCAGGTGTATAGTGCGCAAAGAAAAGAATAAAACAAAGGATAAAGTAGGAGAAGAAAGAGGGAGAAAAAATAAGGATGACAACCTAACATGCTAAAGATAGAAGGATGTGCAAAAGAAACATGCAGACGGAAAAGCAGGTGAAAGCAGCACAAACAACAAGTTAACTTGAGTTATCATATATTGTAATAAGGTTTTGGGATGAAAAAAGTAGAGTTTTAAGCCCTAGAATGTATGTATAAATATGTAATGGGTTGGGATAATAGGGTTCCTTCTAGTTATTGTTATGGTTATGTTCTATAGAAGAATAAGAGCGATAGGATAGGCTGAGAAGAAAAGAATCTATGTTTGAATGCTAAGGAGATGATGCAGAGAGAGAGAGAGAGAGAGAGAGAGAGAGAGAGAGAGAGAGAGAGAGGCTTTCACTGCAGAGTGGCTAGGMTAGGAGAAAGGAAATATAACCATGATGTATCTTTGYAAGCACAGTGCGCAAGCCTGAAGCAATTACCAAACTCGTAATAAAGAAGTTAGTCATTGTGGACGTAGCCTAGAGATGGGTGAACCACATGAACTCTTGTGTTGAATGTATTTTGTGTGATTGTTCATGGATTCTGTTTGGATGCTTATTAGATTAGATTTGGTTTATGTCTAATCATTGTGCAATTTTTATGACAGTTACAGTAATGGGTTATGTTGTAATCTGGAATATAATGGTAATATGAATCTGAACTCACTACGTAGATCATGAAGATTAAAGAGAGATTTACGCACACATAACCAATAAGTAAGAGTGAATAGAATGGTCACCTCCCATTCCCTCACTACTGCAGAAACCTAGTTCTTGTAGTCCCAATAGATACCTCGAGTGAGACTTCATCTACATGCAGGTGATGCCAAAAGCGTCGACATATGAAGGGTTTTGTTGGTCAAAAATAACTTGAACCTAGAGTCTTACAACCACACACAGTGCCAACACCTTATGATATTTCTTCAATTTTTCCCTTGATTCTTCCACCCAATTATATTGAGGAATGGAAATAGCACATAGTAAACCCTTTTTGTCTTCTTCTTTCCTTGAAAGTGCATCTTCCACCATATTTTGATTTCCTTTTTTGTAGAGAATTTCAAAGTCATAGCCTAGAATCTTTGTAACCCATTATTTTTCTCTTATCAAGATAGTCGTCGTTCTAAGAGGTACTTCAAATTATCATGATATTTTTTTACCTTGAAGTGACTTCCTATTATGTAACAGAACCATTTCTTACCTACATTTAATATGACCAATATTTTTTTTTCATATATGGGTTTGAGTAAGTTATTTCCTTTAAATTGGTTGCTTTCATAGGCAAGGGAGCTTCCATATTTCATTTAAATTGCAACAACACTATGTCTTGAGGCATCACAGTCCACAATAAAGGTTTTTGTGATGTCAGGCATGGATAGGATAAGAGTCATACACATAGCCTCCTTAAGTTTTTTAAAATATGTGGTCACTTACTATGTCCAAGAAAATACCTCCTTTTTTAATAACGTTGTTAGAGGTGCTACAATATGACCAAAATTATTGACAAACTTGTTGTAATAGCTTGTCAATCCTAAGAATCCTCTAACATTCTTCAAATTTTGGGGATTTATCCATTCCATCATAGCCTTAATGTTTTTAAGGTCCAGTTTCACACCTTCATGAGACATAATATGACCCAAATATTCCACTTTATGAACCCCATGACACATTTGGAAGGATTTGCATATAATTGTTTCTCTTATAATAGTTTTAATACCATGTCAACGTGTTGCACATGCTCTTGCCAAGATTTATTGTATATTAGTATATCATCAAAAAATACTAACACAAATTTCCTTTGGAAGGGTTTGAAAATAGAATTCATCGATCTTTGAAATGTTGAAGGTGCATTAGTAAGGCCAAATGGAATCACCAAAAACTCATAATAACCTTCATGTGTTCTAAAGGATTTTTTGGGGATGTCTTCTTTCTTCATTCTAATTTGATGATATCTAGAACATAAATCCAACTTAGTAAAGAAAAATACTCCTTGTAATTCATCTAATAGTTCATCAATGATAGGAATAGGAAACTTATCTTTAATGGTAATTTTGGTGAGTTGTCTATAACCTAGACACATATGCCATGAAACTTTATGTTTTTTAACCCTTACCATCGATGAACAGAAATCACTTTGGCTAGGTTGAATGATTCTAGCCTATAACATTTTTTGAACCATACATTCAATCTCACTCTTTTTCGCATATGGGTACCTGTAAGGCCTAATGTTAGGTGGTACACTTCCCAATTGCAAATGAATAACATGGTCATTATTTGAACAAGTGGAAGACCCTTAAGCATCTCTCCAAATACCTTGGAATGATTGTTCATAACTTTTTGGATATCCACTAGAGTAGAGGGTCTAGGTGTTGGAACATCTAGTCAACACAATTGTGAAATTACACCATTGTGTTCTTTTTTGAGTAATTTGTTCATGTTGTTAGAGATTATCACTTTAGAGGGTTTCTCTTGGAACCCTAATACAACATCAGCACCACCCATTTGGATTGCAATCATGGGACTATCCAACAAATACTCCCCTGTAGTGAGCTTAATGCTATGGTACTTCCCTAAACATTATATGGTACCTCCATCTGAAATCATTACTTGGTAATATGGTGCTGGATATACAAAGCAATTGAGAAGTTTTGCTAATTTGAAATTAATGAATTTATGGGTACTACCATAATCAATAATCATTGTCAACTTTTTATTTTTTATATATCCTTCTATATTGAGGGTTTGAGGATCACTTATGTTAGCCAATGCATGAAATTATATGGTTGGAGTAGTCTTTTCTAGTTCTAGACCTTGATACGGTTCCAATTCTTGATCATCTTCCTCTTCACAGTCTATGTAGAATAATTTCTTCTCATTGCATTTATGCCTCTTACTGTACTTTTGGTCACAATTGAAACATAGTTTATTTTCTCTTATGTCATCCATTTGCTAATGTGTCAACCTTGTAGGTTAAGTGAGGTTAGGAGAGGGAACATGGTGCTCTCTATAGTTATTAGTGGCCACTCTTCTAGTAGCCATATTTTTACTTTCAACTTTCATGGCCACACTGAGAGCATTCTCTAGAGATTTAGGTTCAAAGAGATGCACCTCATGTTGAATTCTCTCATTTAAAGTGCCCATAAGCATATATAACAAATTATACTCTGGAATGTTATTTACCCTGAGACTTAGTTTTTGAAATTGTTGAATGTGCTTTGTAATTGGACCCCTTTGCTGGAGATTTATCAATTGACTAAAAATTCTATTGTTCTTAATATCCCCATAATATTTTCTCAATTCATCAATAAAAATGTACCAAGAGACAATCGAATCATTTTTTGCATTCACAAAGCCATTGGTACTAAACAAATCGATCAGGTTCTAAATACAAGGATGTAAGAGTTACCTTTTGTAAAGTGGGCACTTGGTGTATATCAAATAATTGCTCCATATGGAGTATCCATGTTATATTATCTTTACCATCAAATATTATCATATCACTCTTGGGAATTAAGTAGTTCCTCGATGCCATGCTGAACCCCCAATGATGTGGATCTAAGAGTGATGAATAAACATGATTCTAGGCCTCAATATTTATGTTCTCCACATTGTTCTCCTTATTTTCATGATTTCCGTGTGTCCCTACATCACCTCTAGGGAACCTCTCATATAGGGTATGTAATATCATGGTTGTCATGGAATTTTGTAATTGTTCCATCTTTTCATCCATCTTTGATCTCTGGAATTTTGTAATTGTTCCATCTCTTTTTCCACGAAATTTTGTAATTGTTCCATATTTTGATCCATTTCCCCTTTAAGTATTTATTACACATGTGACTAATCAACCTTTTTCAACACAATATCACCCACTTCCTTACATCGGTTCTCCAATTTGGATAGTTGGTTATGTATGTCTTCACTTTCTTCATGAGCCAAGGTTGAGCTCTTTGGAGGTTTAATTGGTGTAGTATTTTTTGGAACACCTTTTGTCATGTGGGATTGTAATAATGTGTATCTATATTTCTTCTATATTCAACTTTCCCAGAATTTCGAAAATATATCTTCCAATCAAATTTAAGTCAATTGTAAGTTATTTACCTTTAAAACCCTGATTTAGATACTATTACGCACGCCAATATTGCACCTGATATAAATATGAAATTTTTGCACTTGTGGTTTCAAAATTTTGGTATCTAGTCTCTTGATATGTGTTATCTACAATGGAATAGGTTTGACTAAATTCTGAGGTGCCAAGACAAAGTTATGGTAACTTCTCCAAAACTTATTGTTTTTGTCCCTTTCAAGAGAGTGAAATTGTATAGCATGCCACATGTCCAATTTTTCTGATATACTTCTAAATTTTTTTTACCAAAAATACTATAGTATTTAGTATTTCAAAAGGAAATGGTGTCACTCAATTTGGACTTTCCTAGCTTCAGATATGACAATTGTACCAAGAACACCTATTTGAGACAAGTTGTTTTAGAACTAGTCAAAAACCCTAAATTCCATAGCGTGTATTTATGAAATTGTGGAGAATAGGAGCCTAAAATTTATACCATGGGTAATTTTTTGTGTTTTCTCAAACTCCTAAAAATTTTGCAATCTAAAACTTCACCAAAAATATGTTGTAGTGAAAATGAAAATATGACTCATTTGAGACCGATTACAGGACTAGTCAAAAACCCTAACTTCCACAAGAAATATCTCATAAATTATAGCAAACCAAAACCTAAAATTTCAACCATGAGTACTTCAATATATCTCCTCAAGCTCCTAAAACTTTTACAATCTAAAACTTTACCAAAAATACATTATAGTGAAATTTCCACGATGACTCATTTGAGACTAATTTCAAGACTAGTCAAAAACCCTAACTTCCACAAGATATAACTTAGAAAGTATAGAAAACAAAAACCTAAATTTTTTACCACAAGTAATTTGTTATGTATCCTCAGGCTTCTGAAAATTTCACAGTCTGAAACATCACCAAAAAAATATTATAATGAAAATTCCCAGATGACTTGTTTGAAGGAGAAAATCCTTAGGATCATGTGCTTTGATTCCAAATGGTAGGCAACAAACACCCAAATAGCATGAAAATAAAAAGAGAAGTAACTCCATGTATTGAGAATTAGTTAAATAATTAAAGATAATATTCTTCATGGGGGAAACATTCTTTTACAATAAAACAAATGTACAAAATGAGATGATTCTAAAACTAGGTTTCCTTAGTAAATATAGGAGACAAAGGGTATAATTACAATTAAAGGGTCTAGCCGACAACACTAATATAATAACAAAAATGTAATATCTCAATATCTAGGATTAACATGGGATTTATGATTAACATGAGGCTTTTTATAGGGCTTAACATACCAATAGAATGGTTAGTACATGCCAAGATAGTGTAAATTCTCCACTAGCGATAGGTTGACCCACATGCACATGCAGGCTACACTTGGAAAAATGAGACATTGTTCTATAAATGGCATATTGTTTTGGTCTATCAATCAACATTTAAATCCAAAGTGTTATATAAATAACATTCATCTCCCATAGTATATCACTTATGGTTTCATGAAACATATGAATCCAGAGTAAATGTTCATTATTTTGGGAAGGGAAGAATAAAGACAACTACAACTTTATGGAAAAATGTGACACATGCCAACAACAAAAGGGGAAATGGTTAAGAATCATGGAGCATTGCATCCTTCACAAATTCCTATCACAATGTGCACTAATATTTCCATGGATTTCATTGTGGGGTTGTTGAAAGATGAAAACAAATCAATCATTATGGTACTTCAATTGTGATCCTGCATTCACTAGCAATTCTTGGCAGGAGTTGTTCCATCTTCAAGATACTCAATTGAACTTCAACATGACCTATCACCGCCAAATAGATGGTTAGGAAGACGTAGTGAACAAGTGCTTGGAAAATTTCTTACATTGTTAACCCAATTAGTGTAGTGGTTAACCCTTGCAAAATGGTGGTACAATACCACTTATCATGGTCCTATTAAAATTACCCCCTTTGAGACAATATGTGGAAAAATCCCCCATGATTGATCTCCTACTTACCATTGTAACACCCTTGTTTCCCCCAGTTTGTAAATATAAATATATTGGCCAAGAGACTATGGAAAACTCGATATGTGTGAATATTTGATTTGATGAACCTTTGTATAAAAGGTCAGGAATGTAATTTTTGTTATTAATAGAAATGGACAAGTGTTGCATGGTTTCGAGGTTTTCCAAGATAGACCACGGATTCTATGAAAGAGATGATGAAGGGGACCAAGAATGGTTGTGTTAACCTATGTTAGACTAGTACTTTGTTGGATTTAATTGCTCAGGACCAGAAAATTCCTCTGACCCAGGAATGAATTATAGTCAGGCTCGTAGGTGGGAAGACCTCCTCAAGAATTAATGAGGGGATGGGGCAGAGCACCCATTTGTAAGGATTTTAGACCTAACCACGGACTGGGAATTTGGGCCATGCGCAATCTTGCTGAGGAAGGAAAGAAAGGAAGGTGTGGTGGTGGGTAGAAGAGACCCGCAAAGAGAAGCAGAGAAGGGAGACTAAGCTCTCAAGTTCGAGGAAGAACTAAAAGATGGAAGTGTTATGGTCGCAATATGTGGCTAGAAGGGTTATGATACAATCTGATAAATGAGGGTGATGAGTGATTGAGGAACTACTCAGGCAGGCCTCCTTGCTTGGTATAGAGAAACCTGTTGCCAAGATCCTATGGGAGGAGGAGAGTAACCTATGTCCCTGAGTGTTGTTGAGACGAAATAAATAATTCTCTCTTAGAGCATCGTGGTCTAGCTCGGGGGTGGCCATTGGTAAATCTATTAGGAGTGATTGAGCCTATGGTTGGGTGGAAACGAGCACCCCTTTCAGCAGTCGCATCACGTCATCTAGTTCTAATAAGAGTTTCCATGATTTGTGTTTTAAAATGGAATAATGGATGAATGCATGTATTTATCTATCTATAAATGGTCTCTATACTGAATTCTCAAGTCATGTCTATGCATGTATCTTCTTGTGCACTTTTACTTTTGATTGATAGTCTATATGCCCCTGCTTATCCTTCGATACGTCTTGGGACGTAAACCTATAGGAGGGTTGGGATAGAAAGCATTGAGTCAATCTAGCCATGTCCATCTGAAGAGGATATCTCCTTCAGACTCCTTGTTGTGCGACCGGGATATCATGCCCAAGTCCTTAACAATTTCATGATGAAGCTCGGGAAGGATAGCGAAATTTAAGTCTCGAAAGGGAATATCCTTTCATTTGGAAAGACAAGTGGACGAGATCTATTCGAGAGAACCCATATGACCAACATGTAGGAATATTAGGCTAAGTCTAAGGGATCTAATTCCTTATGGCTTCGGAGCTCTGAAAGTTCGGGACTTCGGGGTATTATCGGCCCTCATAGTCACGAACCGTCCGAAGGTGACTGAGAGTTATAGTTACCTGCAAGGTTGACCTGCGTTGGGTGGTTTCCCTGGTATTTAAATGAACCTATCTTACCGATTAAACTGGGATCCAACTCCCCATCATGAAGTAGCGCGAGCCACTGATCGAGAATCTTCGTGGCTTCCCTTTGTCATTGGATCTACACCGAGATTACTTCAATGGAGCACCAATTCAAGAGAATGGAGATTCCATAAGCATCAAACTCCCCGAATGTCGAAGTTATGAAGTGAAGGAGAGTCATATATCTATGGATCCACGTGGCTGAATCTTGACCATGAGATCTGAGGGATGTTAGAAGGTTGTCCATCTGGAATGACATGGCATAGTGACGTCACCCAGGGTGACGTGGACCCTAGTTCGACATGCCACATGTCACTCGTATTTGTGTGTATATTATACCTTATATACCCATTGGAATGTGACACATGTCACCCTGACCCTCCCTACGTGTCAGTTCCTGGTACGTGCCCGCCTAGCCAAAGTGGTTGGTGAAGTGACCGGAACTCTAGAGGATTTTGGGTGTAGCATTGAAGAGAGACCCAAAAGGTCTGAAGGCCGGAGCCACATGGCAAGCTTATGGGAGTTTGGGAGTTCGGTACTCTAGAAGGTCTTGTGAGTAGACAATAAGGAGGCGTTCAACGTCGAAACGCCGAAGTGTCGAATTTCCTGTTGACCTGCGTGTTAGATGAAGATTGAGTCCAGTCATGGGAACAGATGATGGATGGACTTCCACCATGGGTGAAGGAACTTGGAGACCATACATGTGAGGTGGATTCACGTGGACGCCACGTGGCCCTCAACTAATGAACCCTCGAAGAACTTTGGGAAGCCATAACTTGCAACCTAAAGCTCGGATTTGAGCCTGGTATCAGACACTAGAATGTTACAAGTAAGTAGAAGAGGATAAAGACCTTGGAAAGAGGAATTGAGATGTTAAGGAGAGCGAAATTTTGATGCCCCATCCCTAGGAAGGATACTTAGGGGTTGGGTGTGTTACAAATTGGTATCAGAGCATGGTTACAACGCTTGGTCTGCTTGGGCTCATGAATGAGTTGCGTAAAAACCATATTTAAAGAAATTTTATGGGTGATGCCCTATATTACCTCTTTCCTAGAAAGTATGGTTAAAATTTCACTGAAGAAAGGAATGAAATTTTCTACTTTTGTGTGTATTTAATAAATATGAATTGTGTGTTGTTCATGAACTAATAGACCATTGGCTAACAGTAAGTGTTTTGTCAGCACTCAATAAGTGAGTAAATCGCAAGAAAACTACAAGTACAAAGGATGGTGACACGCCATGAAGTGGGGGATGGCTCCCACAATAGAGACGAGGAATCTAATGAAAGGAGGGTTGTGAAAACCCCTCCGGGTCTGGATGAAACTATAAAGAGCCTTATGTCCGAATTACAGAGTTGCAAGGTTGACAACGAGATATTGATAAAGGAGCAATAAAAACAAATAGAAATTAATGTAGTCTTTCTATAGATCTTATCTGATATACAGAGGAATTTACAGCGTGGACACGCAATCAGTCAGGTGGACCGATGACATACGAAGAGAAGTCAAATCCCACCTAAGATATGAAAATGTGGTCCCATAAGTGGCCATACTAGGAGGAGTACCTCGAGGAAGGTCAAACATGGAGGTAGGAGACACTCATCGAGAGAGTCCTCTCAAGAGGAAACTGGCAACTCCAAGGGATTTGCTAGTAGCAAAGCTAGTTCACATTCTCAAGGGAAAGGAAAGAAGTGAAAGCGTTCCAAAAATCATGATCTTGAAGAGTTCAAGAAAGCCAAACCACCCTCTTTCAATGGAGATATTGAGAAAAGGGAAGAGACATAATCTTGGCTTCCTGGTTTAAAGAAGTACTTCAGAGTCCATGACTACTCTAAAAACTTGAAGGCTCGAATATCCATCTTCAACCTAAATGGAAAGGCTTCCATTTGGTGGGAAGACCTTAGGAATAGGAAAGTAATCCATGAGAAGGAAGTGTCATGGAAACATTTTGAGAAACACTACAAGAAGAAGTATATGTCATAGAAATACTTTGATGGGAAGACTAAGGAGTTCTATGAACTCAGGCTGGGACAACTCACCATAAAGGAATATGTCAATAAATTCCTTGAGTTGCTAAGGTATGTACCTTACATAAAGGATGAAAAGGTAAAAGTTTAGCAATTTATTAGTGAGTTACCTTAGACCTACCACAATAGGATTGAGTTTGACGAGCAAAAGACCTTAGAAGATACTATCTAGAAGGAAAGGTATTTTTATGAACAGTTCGGGAATCAAATGGAACCTCACAAGGACTGGAAGAAGAAGAGTAGCTCGGGATTCAAGAAGAAGGGGTTTAAATCCTCAAGATTTAAGAACTATGGGAAGAACTCTAGGATGAGCCTTCCTACTAAAAGTGTGTATCAACAGAATTTCCCCTCCCATAGTGGAAATAAACCTTTTGGAGAAACCCCGAGAAAGACTGATAACCCAAAGAGAGAACCCTTGAAATGTTAGGCTTGTGGAGAAGAACATCTACTGAGGGATTTTCCACATAGAAAATAGAACAGTAGGAGAGTCTACAATATCCAAGAAGTTATCACAATGAATGATGTGGTTAGGAGCATGCCACAGATTTATGCATCCTTGGATAATAAACAAGTCGACCACCAAGCTTTAGTGGTGGAGATGGAAGGTATGATTTCCAACCATCTAGTTTCTATTTTAGTTGACCCTGATTCTAATTTGAGTTATGTGGCCCCTCAGACTATTGATAAGTGTAAATTGCAAAAAGTTAGACATGTTAATCCATGGTTGGTACCACTAGTCACTGGAACCAAAAGAAAAGTAGTAGAGGTTATACCATCTTGCCAATTCATTATGGATGGATTTCCCACCCAAGCGACCCTTAACATACTTCCCCTAGGATCTTATGACATGTTGGTCAGTATGGACTGGTTAGCCACTTATAAAAACAAGTTGGATTGTTACCATAAAACTTTGGAGTGTGAAAATGAAGAAGGGAGAAAATTAACCCTCCAAGGGATTCATAGACATGTCTCAGTGAGACGAATATCAGCCCTTCAAATGAAAAAGTGTTGTTGGAAGGGATTTCCTCTATATGAAATACAAGTGTTGGAATCTATTGAGGATGACAAACCAAACCTAGAGGACCACACCATATTAAGAGAGTATAAATACTTGTTTCCAGAAGAGGTACTGGGTCTACCTCTGAGAAGAGACATTGACTTCTCCATAGAACTTGCACCAGGAGCAGTGTCAGTGTCTAGAGTGCCCTATACGATGAGTACACTAGAGCTAGTTGAGCTCAAGATACAGCTAAAGGAGATGATGGAAAAATGATACATATGACCCATCGTGTCTCCATGGGGAGCACTCGTCTTGTTTGTGAAAAAGAAAGATCCCACACTCTAACTGTGCATAGACTATAGACAACTCAACAAGATAATCATAAAGAACAAGTATCCCTTACCAAGAATCGATGACTTGTTTGACCAATTAAGAGGTGCTTCCATTTTCTCAAAGATTGACTTAAGGTCTGGATATCATTAAATACGAATCAAGGATGAAGACATCCACAAAACAGTCTTCAGGACAATATACG
>ML784794.1:447346-463949 GCA_009831015.1 Picea engelmannii
TTTAACAATAACTTGGACCCTATTCCTCTTGTGTGATTTTCAAAAACACCAAAGCATTCATCTTGAGAGGAATTTGAAGATAAACTAACATTACATACCTTATGTTCATGCATGTACTTGGTAAGGGTTTCCTTTGCCTCATGAAGTTGAGTCTCCATCTCATGCAACTTTTCAAGAAGTTGGTCTTTCTCCTCCTTCATGGCCATCAACTGCTCTTCAAGGGAAATTCTCTCCTTTCTATCTTCCCACATCTCTTTCACCACATCTCTCATGGTTAGAAATTCCTTCAACATCTCTTTGTCAAAGAACTTAGATAATGAAGATGTATGAGAACTATCAATGTTTGAAGCTTCCTCCATCCTTGCAAGATATCAAACTTCAACACAAAACTTGCACAAATACCAACAGCTAAAACTCTAGCTATCAATGGCAATCACATGAGAAAAACAAACTATGTTCTGATACCACTTGATCTGAAAATAGGAGGATGACTTGTTATGCTATGCAAGCACCCTCTACTTCATTAAAATAAAACTTTATAGGACCTTGCTCAATGTGTTAAAATATGCAAGATAGATTATGTGCCAAGTTTATGCTTCTTCTTTTAAATGTTTATGTGTGAGGTCTTTACAAGATTAAATATGTTGTTTTCATACATACAACAGCAAAAATAACTTGCAACAAATAATAACCAGCAAACACTCACAGCAAGAACAACATGATAAAGGAGTTCACCCCTCTCTGGGCTACATCTCCTTAAGCCTCCATCAATGGACTTGGCTCTCTAGGATTAATTTGTCAAATATTCTTTTACAATTTGTTGCTCAACTCCAATGGAAATATTGATTGTACCATTGAGTTCAGAATACATAAAAACCCTAGAAATAACTAATAAAACTCTAAAAACGGATCATGGCTTATCCCGGTATGACCTCTTCTACATGTGGCCTTAAGCTTTCTTGAGCTTCCTTGTGGCAAAAACACCTGTAAAAGTCCTCAAATGGATCTGAAACCTATTCCAAAATGTTCAGAGCATAACAATTAGCCAAAATTGATTATTCAATTACAGAAAACAGACATGGGCTCATCTGAGCATGACCTCAATCAATGAGGGCTTCAAGCTCCCTAGAGCTCTCTGAAACTTCAATGGTGAAAAACCTGCAAAAGAAGTCTTTAAATGGCTTTGAAAACAGTGCCAATGGATTCAGAACATCCAAAAACCCCTAGCTGGGCTTTTTCGGCACCTCATTTGATCAAAAAATGAAGAAGATAGGCCTCCTGCCATTTTCTTCCTTCAAGATTGTTGTCTCTGGTTCGCCAAAACGCACCTCTGTACGTCCAACTTAGCACACATGCTCAAATTCGTGCAAAAACCTAGGGGTGAGCCTAGCCCCTAACCGCCAAGGTCGTGGTCATGTGAGTCATAGGACCACGCGCATATACAAAAAGGGCTAACCTTTAAAGCCAACAGTTAAGCGCCAAGTGTCAGACGCGTGGGTAAACCGTTTAAACTCCCGCGCTTTTGTTTGGCTGTGGTCATATGGTTATGGGTTGTGCGACCGAGGGCTAGGCTAAGCCCAGCCCGGACCCCCACGCCAACCATACAATAAAACAAACTTAAATATATAAAAACACATATATATGATAAGAACTAATGTGTGGCGCGCCGGTTGGGCAGCCTTTGCCAAAGCTTTGCACGGTGGGGAGGTCCGGGGTTCGATCCCCACAGACTCCATAATATTTTAAACAACCAACCTATACCATGGTGCCACGTGGCAGCCCACACCTGGGCCACGTGGCACCACTCCATTTGCCCATTAAATGCCACATGTCACAACTTGATTCGTCCATATCTGTCAATGAATGAATGCCACGTCACCATCTACCACCTCATCATACAGACGTGCCACATCATCGTACGGCCTCTGCCACGTCAGCATTCGTACGGACTGCACAGTCAACACATTTTTTTTTGCATGTTTGGCGATTCGAACAAATCATGATATCTCTCTCATCCGACGTTCGTTTGAACCCAAACGAGTTGTGTTGGGTTCGTGAAGACGAGGGATACGCACCCGTTCGTTTTGAGGCAATTATGAGAACTTTGATTTTTGAGCTAAATTTTGATCCCTGGCCCAGATTTTGATCATTCTAAATATGTGGATCCCTTGTTTATGAAGAAGTGTGAAATTCGAGTTTCACCCTAGATCATATATGAACCTAGACATGGTTAAACCACATAAACTCAATGTATCAAATATAGTGTGTTCTATATTAAAAAGACACTTACTCCATTATATATGAGTGGTACATGTAACAATCTAACTACTAATAATCGCAACTACATGTCCTACATCTAATAGTTATAGTTATCGACGTAGCCATTGGTCAACATCAACTAGTAAATTATATAGGTAGGTGGGAAAGTGTGCACTCACCTAACAAAATGACTCATGGTGGTACCAAAAGTCAAGATTACCAAAGGTAAAATGAGAGTCATTTGACACTAGCATCCCTACATAAGAAATTTAATGTGGGGAGAACATGAGAATGAATCAAAAGAGTCTCAACATGAAGCCCTAATTAGGTGCTCATATACAATTAATAAAAAATCATAACATGTAAGTGTCCCTATGGACATTAATCCATCTCTCCCAAGCGCATGAGTAATGAGTCAAACTAAGAAGTGGTGCTCTATACGAGGCTCACTCGTAAAAACATTGAGCTTGAAAAATGGATGAAAAATCACCAGAGGAAGCATTTCCCACCATCCCCCCATAATGTTGAGTGGGATGGATGAAGGAGATGGCAATGGATGCCCTGTATGATGTGATAGTAAAAGTAGAGAACAAAATCTGAAGGTGATCAAGACAAACCAAATTTGATACCTTAATCAAGAAATGCTCTAAAAAGTGGTGAGCTCCATGAAACTACAAAGTACGATGGTCCACACTCAAACAAGTTTGTGCAAGTGGGGTATGTTAGATTATGAGTCCCTAGACAATCACAAAGTCCAAGACCAGCTACTTATGAGTTGTAATCCTTATCTATTGATGAGGCATTGTCATGATCCATTGATGTGTTGTCAATGAGATCTAGATCTAAAAGTGGTCAAATCCGTGTATTATAAATTGATATCATGAGATCAATACATTAATACAGAATGGCATAAAGTTTTCCATATTTTCTTGTCTTGTCTTGCTTGTGATCTATTTGTTAACATGGTATCAGAACACCTTGAGTCTTAAGGGGCCCATGACTCCATGGTAGTGATCCATGGAAAGTGAAGAATTGTGACTCATTCACAGTAGGCATCCATGAGAGGTGTAACCAATGGAAAAGATGTAAAAGCTAAATTGAATATAGGTTCATGGTAGCGATCCATGCGCTAGTCTTGGCAAGGTAGATCCATATAGAAAGTTCCAGCACATTTCACTTCTCAATCAAGCTAAAAAGACATGAGAATATTATCCTTGCACTATTAATGTGGATCTGAGTTTGGCCAAGGTATAAGGTATATGTGGCAAGGCATTGCAAAAATTTAAGGTAAATTTGAATATTTATGTTAGGGAAAGTTTAGTATAGTCAATAGAATATATATCACCAAAAAAAAATGGGTTGTTGATTTAAAGGATCCCAGCACAATCTTATGAAAAGAAATCATTGTTCATCTTTATCTGACTATATGCTCCCTTGATATGTATGCAACAAATATTTTATTGCAATTCCAGATCTACCTATTATTTAAAACTTTAAGATAGTGCTCCTAGTGCCAGTCAAGCATTTTGATCACCATCTAAGGTCACAATGATAAACCTCCAAGCGCATGGATCGCTCCATCCAAAGCATTCTGTTAATGGATCAAGTTTTCCAAAACTGTGCAATTGGCCATCTCTTTAATTGTACAAGTTCAGATCAAAATCAAAGCCCACGCATTCAAAAATTGTCGAAGGAGCCCATACTAAATCCAGGGGACAAGACTGTCTCGGATCTTGTTGTTTTGTTGGGGGAAGCAAAAAGTAACTAGTCGAATAAATCCGATTTTAGCGAAAGTGTTGTGTGATAGAGCTAGAGACACAGATCGTGAAAGCAATTTGGATCAGCTCACACATTTTCAGCCCACGCGTTTACCAATGCACAGAAAAGCAGCCCACGCAAGGTAGAGAGCTGCCCACAAATTCGGGGCTAGGTTTTGGCGCAGAGATATTTAAGTTCGACAAATTTCGAGAGTTTCTTCTAATGTCGTTAAAATCTTCACCATGGTGATAACGCTGGATCGTATCGCCGCTCTAAATGGATGGTGATAACGCTGGATCGTATCGCCGCTCTAAAGTCACAAGGAATCCACCAACGTAGCACTAACAAAACGAACTCCCTCTGTTGAAACATATATTCATCGCATTTCTTTAGTCTTCGCTGCGTCTCTCGCACGGTCCACAACAACAACATTGAAAAGAACATCACCCAGCAATCCACTCACATGCAATTTCAGTTGTTTTGTGGATCAAACCGTGATTTCCAGTGGTGCAGATCACATCGAGTGCAAGATCGCCCAGCAATTTGTAAGTCGACTGATCCACACAGATCGTCTGGAATCCCACGAACCTGTTGAAAAGTTCAGTAGCTGGATCCAGTGCGACTTCTATTGTCTGATCCAATACGACCCGATCTCCATAGCACGACTTCTTCAAATTTCAGTTGGTTGATCTCCACGTTATGGCTTCTTAAATTTTGATTGCAATAAAAATAGCTCGGCTTGGATGCAGTTCTAACACATTCTTCAATTGAATAGAGGTCACTTGTTTGTTATATGATTTTAATATGGCCGGCTCTTCTACAAAATAGCGTGCTCTTCTTCGAATTTTCTCACTTCCTGCTTATAAGCTGGCCATGCTACCAAGATCAACGAGAAGCAGCCCACGTGCCATTCACATTTGGTCTTGGAAGTTGCGATGAAGTGATCCTTCGACCACAGACAGCATGTAAATAATGATTTGGGATGCGCACTCACCACAACAACACCCGCTACAAAGCAGGTATCCGAATTTTCTTTTATTGTTCGAACTTCGAAGAATGAGTATCATTATAGTATCGTTTGAAATGCTATTGTAATATTGAACGAGTGGTTTGAGTTCATTGAGGCCTATCTGGTTGGGCCATATTATATTGTTTGAAGAGTTTATCATATTTAATTGGAGAGTGAAAGTGCGAGACTTAAGAGGCTTTAAATATTTGCATTTTGAGCAGACCCTGTATTTTTTTTTTTTTTGAAAAGGAGAGTATTTCTCAATTGAAGACTTCATTGAAAAGCAGAATATTTCTTCATTGAAAAGAGAACAAAATACTAGTAAATAAGACTCTATATTTCTTAATTGAAAAGGAGAACATCTCTTCATTGAAAAGGAGAACAAAAGACTAGTGGAAAAATTGATGTACCAAATGTTTTAATAGAAATATTATTTGGTCAAGGTGGATGTTCCTAGACTTGTCTCGAAATTTGAATAATGGGGTCTACGGAATATTGTACACTTATGTGTGATTGTGTTTTGTGTCTAGATTTTTTACTCTCATATTTCATTTGGCAAACAATACACAACACATATAGAGTAACTAGGTGTTAAAATCAAATTAATCATTCACGACATGTAATCTCATGTAACAAGAGGACAAAAGTTGCTTGGAGCATTGTCAAAATATCAGAGACAATAGTCTTTTTAAGACTTAAATTGATCATTGAATAGTAAAAATTGAAGGATAAATCATTGAATCTGAGCATTGTATTGTACAAAGGGCAAAGTTGCAAAACTCTTTCAAAGTCAAATGTGAAAATTATCATCAAGACCTGCCTGAAATTTGAATTAGGAGGTCAAAAGAGTTATCGAAATTAAGTCATTGTAATCACACGTTATGGTGCATGATCAGTAGTACCTGAAACGCTAAGGTAACATCATATCAAGAGAGTGTGTTATAAAATAATAAAGTGCAAATTAGCGAGTGCAAATGAAAAAATACAAGCGAGCATGAGAAAAATAACAAATGAGTAAAGCAGAAAAGCGTTTACAAAATGTCTCTCGGAAAATCAAGGAATTGCAAGTGTACAACCATGAATTGTAGAATCAAATTAAAACACTTTAGTGGAAATTAATTCAAAAACAAAAAGTAATTGATCACATGGTTGATACAATAAAATTAGCAAATGATCTTATCCAAAAGGTTGATGCAAGTTGTGACATAGAAGATCTAATAGAAAAGTTTCATGCAACATGTGATATAGATGAGCTTATCCAAAAGTTTGATACAACATGTGATACAAATGAGATCATGCAAAAGGTTGATGTGACTTGTAACATATAAGGCATAATATAGATGGTCAATGCCAATTGTGATACAGAAGACTTGATGGCTAATACAAAAGACACGGAAGATATGGAATATTCCATTCAATTGATGGAGGAAATATTTATCAAAGATAAGTCCCAAGAAGCATAGAATAACAACAGCAGCAGTAGCCAAAGTAAATTCCAAGATACAAAAGAACAAAGTTAAGGTTCACAAAATGATCTTTCCAAGATGGTTGTCAAACCTTGGGAAGAATGTTTTGATCTCTATCTTCGTCTCTATTGTGGAAAGAAAAATCACCTCTTTGAAAAATGTCGAAAGGAACAAAAAAAAAGATAAAAAAATCTATCCATTATGGATGGATAAATTCTTGAAAATGGAATCAAGTAAAGAAGCTACATAAGTCTTATTGGCTAGTCCAGACACAGGGAAAGACACATTTGCATGGAGAAATGACTGGAAAAAAAAAGGCTTTCAAACAACTATTCCAAATGATTTTGGGCATGATCTAAGCCCAATTCTACATGTTTTTTTTAAATTGAAACACAAATCTATAGATGATACTCTCTACATCTCAAGAGGGGGAGTACATTGATAAAACAACAAGATAACCTCCAACAACTTCAGGGGCGAGTATATCCTCAAAATGGTTAGTGGTTAACCAAAACTACCACATTGTTCAAGTCAAAAAGGTTAGTGCTCAATCAAAAACCACCAGATATCATTAAAGAACATAAGGGTCCAAAAGTTCAAGCTTGTATCCCTTCAAAAACTTCTCACCTTGCACCTCACAGGGGGAATATCAAATATCGATGATGATAGTCAAGCTTCAAGTTTTGAAGTCCTACCACAATCAAAATTTAATCATCAATTGAGAGTTCAAGTATGACAACTAGTCTCATCAACAAGCTATATACAATCAGATCAACTATTCATCAGGATGCTAGTCAACACTTAATTGTGTCCAAATTCATAGAGAACTTTAATGATCCTATTTGTTCACCAAAATAACAAGGGAATGTTCAGACATGGAAAATGTTTACTTTCAAAGATTCTACTCTCTTTAGATGAACCATTTAGCATCTAGATATTGGTGGTTTTTCAGGCATATCTTCATCAAAGCTCAATTCCAAATTTTCAAATTGAAGACTGAAGATGACACCAGTTATTGTTTCCTTACTAGTACAATTATTCTGACTTGTGATTGATAGGAGAATTGTTAGACTATAAGTCCCTAGACAATCACAAAATCCGAGACCACCTACTTATGAGTTGTAATTCTTATCTGTTGATGAGGTGTTGTCATGATCCATTGATGTGTTGTCGATGAGATCTAGATCTAAAAGTGGTCAAATCCATGTATTATAAATTGATATCATGAGATCAAGACACTAGTACATAATGGTATAAATCATTTTCCGCCTATTCTTGTCTTGTCTTGCTTGTGCTCTATTTGTTAACAAAGCAAACCCCTAGCAACAATTGCAAAGTATCTACACTAGTGGTCAAAATCCACTACTTGAGATTACATGACCAAGAGAGATTCATTAAAGGATGTCATCATAAGAAGACAAATACAACAATCCTCAATATGGGTCTCGACAAACAATGTGCCAAATAAGGCACCCATGTACAAGCAAGTAATCAGATCTCATGATTATTGTGCTAAAGAAATGGAAGCATGAGATAAGAAATGAAATGTGGGCCTATTTGTTTCACATCAAAGTTTTTATTGAGCCAAAGAAAAATTGCTCTGAAATAGATGAGCAACCAAAGAGGCTCCTATGATGATGAGTGGGTTTGAAAAATGCATAGAAAGTCTCGACAATGTAGGTGATGGCGATAGTGATGACAGTCACTAAATTGGCCAACTACTCCACTTAGCGAAAAACTCATCAAATTCTACACAAGTTGTCTAGATCCACTGCTTGGACGAGATTCCCAATTGGTTTCATAAAAATTTACGTCCAAAATAGGCCATAAAAAAGTAGGTGACAAAATCCACAAAGTGGGTCCCCACAACGAGACCTAATGAGGTAGACAATACAAGTATGAGGATTATAAAGGCAATTTTCAAAAAAATCACACAAGAGTGTAGCCACGTATTGGCAAGTGTATTGAACCAAGTTCCCAAGGCAACTAACAAATATGAAATTGGAGCTCATATGCCAATGGTAAAAGGATGTCACTAGGACTCCTTACAACAAAGAAAGAAAGAAAAAAGATCTCAAGAAGACAGACAAGGTGTGGCATGGAATCGACCATTGGAAATCCACCAGAATGCCCTTCACAATGCACCTAACAGTACTCAAATTGGATACTCCAATGAAAGGTTATGCCAAAAAACAAATCCTCAACCTTGTGAGAGAATAAATTGAGGAAAAAACATTTACCTCCAAAAATATATGTTTTGTCCCTTTTACATTGAGCCCCTCTAACATGTCCATATGGCACACCAAAACACCCTTGGCTAAATAAGAGAGGATCTTAAAGCATGAAATATAATTAAATTGCATGACATTGTAATAATAAAAATGTACAATGTTTGATATCTCTTTTCTCGTATGAGTGACTTCCCCTTTCTTCATTGGATCAGATCTCTCTATACAATCAAATAAATTGAAATCTAAGAAAATCAAATTCAAGTCTAAGTGGATATAAGCTAACCATGTCTTTATTTTCATTGGAGATGAAACAGAGGCAGAAATGAATTTCTGGAGTCATAGAGTGTCTTTCGAGCAAAGGAGAACAATGCTATGTCTTTTGATTATATCTCCCTCATAATATGATTGTTGGTGCTCAAACTTGGTGAGTTAGGTCACCCTTCTCCCAGTGCTCAATTAAAATTTGAGATCCATATGAGTATCATAGACAAAGATCCATGCAATTATTTACCCACTGTGCAAATTGGAGCTGATTGAATTGTTTCAACAATAATTCCACCAAATCATTGAAATGCGCAGAAATTTTACTTGGAGAAATGTCCTTGTAAGTTAAAATTTCAGATCTAAATTATTTTCAAATAAAAAGTTAGGATGATTTAAATATTACAACGTCAAATAAAACTCCAACCAATTTGTTGATTTGGAGGCACAATGAACCATCAATCATAGACCCAAGAAGCAGTGGTTGCATTTCAAATCTAGAAGAAACGCTATAGTAAGTGTTGCAAATAGAATTAGGATATGCAACAACACACAAATGGAATCTATGATCACATACTTCGGGACCTCTCATGAGAGAGTTACGCCTAAACCTGCTCTGATAACAAGTGAAATTTGGGTTTTACCCTAGTTCATATATGAACCTAGACATAGTTAAACCACATAAAGTCAATGTATTGAATATAAAGGGTTCTCTATTACAAAGACATTGACTCTATTATATAAGAGCAGTGCATCTAACAATATAACAGCTTAATAGTATCATCTTTGTGTCTTATATCTAACAGTGATAACCAACAACATAGCCACTGGTCAACATCAACTAATAGAGGAGATAAGTAGGTGGGAAGGCGTGCACTCACCTAACAAAGTTGACACAATGTGTTATCAAAAGTCAAGATTACAAGGTAAAATGAGAAACTCGATTTACATTAACAATAAGCTCCTCCTTTTATACATTCATTAGCTCCAATTTCATCTTCCATGTTGCTACAACCATTTTCATCTCACCCAATTGCAAGGCTCTATCCATAGCAAACTACAGGAGCTTCCCACCAATGCTACCTTAGACAACCAAATCATCCTCGAAACAACTGCATTTGATTTACACTTCATTTCTTGTAGCATGCATGGCCTAGGTGAAGTTTGAAATGTGACCTACATCAAATTGCTTGTCGAGATACCATTTTTTTTTCCTTTGTGAGGTATTTCCATTCAATCCCATGACCTGGTGGAATTACACTGTGATTCCTCATCCTCAATAATTGTCAAAAGAGAGAAGAAAGTGTGGGTTATCGATCAGTGTCAATTAGATGGCCCACAAGCTCCCATCTAACAAGAACTTGTCAGGATTCCTAAGCTTGTGAATTGGACCCCTGGCCCCCAAGGTCAAGGCTTTCGAACCCAATCCGCTAGTTGTTTGATGTGCACCAAGCATGTTCGTTTGCCAAACCCCCTACATCAGAGTACCTTTGCGCAAGTTGTTGACCAAACATCGATCATTAGTCCATAAGCTCATATTCTAAACACTCTTGTAAGCGGTATGTAATTTGTAGTCGTTTCACTCGCTTTCTTATATGTGGATTTTGTTGCAAACATGGCTTTCAGTGTGTTTCTCAACTTCCTTACTATCTGAGAGTAGAAGCATGCCCAGGAGTATGAATGGAATTCTGAAATTTTGGTTTGAAGAGAACTCTAAAGAGTTGGGGCTCTAAAAGATGTAAGAACCCCACCTTGTGGATCAAATCCTGCCCTCCAAGCATAGTTGTCATGATCTAGGACTTGACCTGGGAACACACATTGCCTCCACAAGCCAAGACATGCGGAATGGGTGAGTTAGCGGACGTTCGGTTAAGTCGGGGTACTTGGGCGCGCGATGTGATGCCAAGTACGACTTCACTGAGTGACTTGCGATGAAGATTAAGTGGTGACTTGATCAAACAACTAGTTGGGTGGGCGTGCGACGAAGACATGGGCACCCACCGAAGAACCGAATAGTTGAAGTTGAGTGTGACGAAGGCTTGGGCGCTCAAGGGAACACACAAAAGATGGCTTGACAAATGCGAAACCAAGGATGGGTGCCCACGGAAGCTTTGGGCGCCCCATCGGTAAGACAGGTCGGCGAAAGCAAGATAAACGCCCAAACGTGTGACGAACACCTTGCGATGCGAATGGGAAAGGAAACAAACGAAGGCACAAGCTGGGTGCCTTTAACCGAAGAGCAATGTCAGTTGGGTTGGAGCACGCACGAGATAGGGGTGTGCGCCCATTGAAGAGTCGACTCAAGTTGCAAAAGTGGACAAACGATGAAAAGTGTGCGTCGGCTTGCGAAAGAAGGGACACGTCGGTTGGGATAGGTGTGTCACGAAGGAAAAGTGTGCACCTATATAACCAAGTGAGAAAGGCATTGGCAAAACGACCAAGGAAGGCAGGTGACTTCTCTCATAATCGCAGATTGGAGTTCTAAGGTAGCAACCAAGGAAGGAGGGTGAGCTCCCTCCCTAAGGAGCCAAGTAGACCCTGGAGGGTAGCCTGTGTTGCCTTGGGGATGGTTGTACTGAGGCAGGTTGGGAAAGCTCATCTAGACAAAGGGAGCTGAGGAAGGGTGAAAGTTTGTGAAGATGAAAGGGTGTCGCAGGTCGCACCGAATCCGAGGTTGCGGAAGAAAACTTGCAATGGGCGCTCCGCAGGTCTGGCAAGACCACCGAAGACGGTCAAGGAAGAAAAGGGCACTCATGCAGTGGAAGGTCCGCGGAAGTCTTGGTGGTGACATATGGGCACTCTGCGATGGAGTCGAACCAAGACTCAAGTGCAAGCACATGAAATGTGTGCAAACTTGGCAGGAGGTAGGGACGATCACATAGTTGTAGCGAAGGTTGTGAACAGAAGATGGGCAGATGAGAGATGTGTTAGGCATGATGGCAGGTTTGCGACGACGACGAGTCAGGGAGCAGAACCACGAAGAGGTCAAGTAATGTTGAGCCATGCGCTCTATGTTTTTTCTTTTGTTGTAACAAGAGTTGTGGCTCGGTTCCTTGGAAGATTATAAAGAAATGTGTTTCAGGCCGGTTTGGCCGCCCACTTATACATTTCGTCTTGTTGCTTTGCTTGAATGGTTTCTTTTACTTTTGTAGCTAAGTATAAGATAACGCAGACATAACATAAGTAATAAACAAAGATGTATTGAAGTAAGGCATAGTCTAGATTAAGTAGTTCGGTGTAGCTTGTTGTCAAACGAATGATTGTGGCTTCGCACGATGACTGGGAACGTAGGGTGATTCCGTCGCCGGACCATAGGTTCGCCAGGCCCATGACAATAGCCAAGGGCTTTGTACAGAAAATTTTGTTAATCTAAGATATCTTTGTATATATAAAAAAAACCCACGGTATCATAAAGACAAAAGTGACAACAAATTCTAACAATAGTTGGGCTACCTTCAATTATGTCTAGAACAACTTGCCATTTAGCCACATGCTTGATTTGTGTCATGCCTTAATAAGTTCTTGATCTCATTTATATTATTGTTCTATATTGTAATATCTCAAGGGGTATCCAAAAGTTCACAAATTAATTGCTCCCAAGGGTACTATTGATTTTTGTTTCCTATTGCTAGAATGTAAACTTTTTTTACTAGTTACATTTCCATGTAGGCAATTTTATATTGTTTTTTGCTGCTTAGTTACATTTCCATGTAGGCAATTTTATATTGTTTTTTGCTAAGCAAGGTGAATCCAAATTACAAAGTGGAATCACAATGGTACAGATCATTATGAAAACGCTGGGCCATCACCCAAAAATTCAAAATAGAAAACCTGGTATAACTAAGGAAAAATATTCTGTCCAAAATTCTACAATATGTTACGTCAGAAGTTCAAAATTGTGAGCCAGAGATATACATTATACATTTAATCAAGTTCAAGAATCAATAAATAAAACGAATCCAAATGCCATGATACAACAAAAAGATGAGATTGACTCGTTCAAATAAATCTGACTTCAGCAGACTCCTATTAAAAGTATTGATCTTACAAAGGAATGTGAAAGAACAGGTTACCTCATTTTTTAACATGAATACTATGATACAGGATCCACGACTTGAACCTGAAAAGACGGCAACAAATCATCCACTAAATCAACATAGACTCCACTCTGGCATGGCATTAAATAGGTTTTCTGAATTTAATGCCTCTAGCATGCCCTTTATTTTACCATGCAGTAGGCTGCAATGTCCCTAGAGTATCTAATTTCCCTATCAACGACACTGGCCATTTTGACTGTCATATCTAACTTTATCTACATCAATGAATTAAATCCCATAGAAATAGGACCTGCCCTCTGGTTGGGGCAGAAAGAGAAGATGATTTGGATCATTCCCTGAATCACCAAGACAATCATTATTACACAAAGCTGGCACAAAAGTCCCAAGCCACGAAGAGAATGTGGGCACCTAATAACTGCTGAGTGATGTTTGAACCCAAAATCTAACAAGCTTAAAATCGAGAAAGAAGATTACATTGTGCATCAAGAATGACCAAATACATGGACATCAATACAATATGAGCCATTGCACTTGCTTTTAGTTTGTCAGCTTTTGACACAACAATAATGTCCCGGGTATCCAATGTGCTTGATTTCAAACTTCTGGGACTGAGTTCAAACTGCTAAAAGGTTAGTCATCTGAGCGTGTTGCATGACAAAATCTTCAAAGGATGAACATGAATAATGACATAGTCTCCCAGATGGATTGATATTCAACGACTGAACTCAATTATAGGCAATTGAGGAGGCTCGCAGGAAACACAATTTGCCCACAAATTTGCCAGTGGAAGGAAATAATACTGGCCACTCCAGTCTGCTACTTTAAAACCTACTTCAATCATGCAATATTGGAATCAATTCAATGTAGTTAAAACACAAAATGAAGTCAGGTCCTGAATCTTCATGTCAAACAAATTATATTTAAAGGAAGAAAAGAAAAAAAACATGGACAACCAAAGAAAACTTTACTGAGAATGGAGAAACTTCAATGTTCTGAAAAAAGGCTGTTAACACTATACCTACCTTCAAAAATATTTGCAGGTAGTAATGATAGTCTACAAACTTGTTGATTCTCTCCGGCAGCACTGAATAGTGCATTAGCAAGATGTATCTGTTCCATTGATTCAACTCCCTTCAATATGTCATCCATGTTTTTCAAGACTGTTGAAGAAAATGGATTCTCAACATTATAGTTAGCAAGACTATTGCACACAGCTTCTTTTAAGCCGGATTCAACCCAAGTAGCCATGCAATTTGTCAAATTGAGAGAAATATATTTTGCCTGATCTGGATTTAACAACATCCAGGGTCTGTAAAGCTTCGCTGATGATCTAAGAATCTCTGAGACTCTGAAAACCTCTATTAGTGAAGCAAAGTAACTCTTTCCTGTGAAAATGGCAGGATTAAACTTTAATACATCTAAAAACGCACATAACTTTGCATTAAAAAAATAAAAGAGGAACAAAACAAGTGAATTCATTACTGCGATCATCGACAGTGTCTCAATAATAACTCTGCATAAAAATAAAAAAACAGAACACTCTTGAAAACATGACGATTGACAGACCATAACCACTTTAAATGGATATTAAAATCTACACATTACTGACCTTGAGGATGAGTTAAAATATGCATGTTAACGTTTGCATCTAATGCTCGACTCCACACATTAAAACCATGTTCTAGCTCAGTGGCACAGACAGATGTCATGGTAGCCCAGACATTTAAATAAGCAGACTGGTCTTTGACTGATGTGGAAATCAAAATGAGTACAAAAACTGTATGTATATAAAGATCTACTGCTGCTGTTAGGTCCTCCTTTGCCTGAGCCACAAGAATATTCTCAAAAAAGTCAACATTGTTATACACAATTAAATGGCACAAATCTATTTTAGTGTTTTAAGAAGCCCACAATTGCTATAAAATATTATAGTTAATGGCCAAAATGGGCTTTAATGTGGCATCTAAAGTTTATCCTAGACATTGGAATGTTACTATTGAATTATACTGATGAGGACTATGCTAGGCACTGAAAATTTTCGGACTAAGATATAATTATTCAACCACAAGTTATGCTACTTTGAGTAATCCCTTAGATTTCTAATCAAATGATTTGCTTAGATAACAACTACTTGCAAAACAGCATATGCAGTGGATGTCAAATTATCCAAAATTGTCATATACCATATTCTTCTCTTTAAGTGCATGATCCCTTTTATCTCAAAGAATGTTAGAACAACAGGTATAATCCAGTCTAGGAATGTTACTATTGAATAATACTGATGAAGATTATACTAGGGACTGAAAATTTTCAGACTCATAAATATTCAACCTCTGGTTATGTTACTGTGAGTAATCCCTTAGATTCCTAATCAAATGATTTGCTTAGATAACTTAGAAGTTAGAACTACTTGCAGAGAAGCATAAGCGGTATATGTCAAATTATCCAAATTTGTCATATATTGTATGCTTCTCTTTAAGTGCATAATCCCTTTTACCTCCAAGAAGGATAGAATAAAAGGCATAATACACAGAAATAGAACAAACTCGAGATGATAACATGGCAATATGAGAATTTCTTTATTGCGCTGAAAGGCACTTTCTAGTATTCTACATCCCAGTATGAGGGAAATGTGTAATTCCTTCCATGCTCAACATGGATCTGACATGTGGCATTTTAAAAAAATATTAATAACAAAAAAATATTTTAATATGCCATAAATAAAATATTTCAATTGCTAAAATATTTTGATATCCACCTTAAGTACAGTAATTTTCTATCAACTTTATTAAATAGAGAGAGGGAGAGAAAGAGAGAGAGAATTCTTATTCCCTTCATAGGTAATTCTACTTCCAAGTATGAGGGAGATGTGTAATTTCTTCAATGCTTAATATGGAGTTGACATGTGGCATTTAAAAAAATCTTAATAAGAAAAAAATTATGTCAACATTAATTAAAATATTTTAATATCATCTTTATATATACATATATATAAAGCAAATGAAAGTAAAAATTAATTATTGTGTGAAAATATATGTTCTGCTGTTGAGTATGAGGGAGATGTGTAATTCCTTCAATGCTTAATATGGAGATGACACGTGAAATTTAAAAAATATTTCTACATCTGCCATAAATAAAATATTTCAATATCCACCTTAAGTAAAATAATTCTATATCAACTTTGTATATAGAGAGAGCAAGAGAAAGAGAGAGTAATTAAAAGTAAAAAAATTATTCTTTCATTGATAGGTGCTTTCTACTAATGAGGGAGATGTGTAATTCCTTCAATGCTTAATATGGAGTTTGTAGATTTTCTGAGGTCCTATGAGGCTGCCAACTAAAATCTGTCTTTGACCTTAGTTTGTCTCTAAGTTTCAACTCTGTGGCTGTCTCTTGCTGCTGTTTTAGGACAGCAAACAGTCACCAACTTTCAGCTCAATATTTTGAAGGTTAAGTGTCCTTTTGAGGTGCCCTTGCAAGTGTTTTCTTTACTCAATGTTAGCACATGCAATATACATCAAAACAAATAACACTACCTCTAGATATTTTAACTTTAAAATG
>ML784794.1:513246-532481 GCA_009831015.1 Picea engelmannii
CATTGTTCTGATTGCCATGTAGACCATCAGTAGTGTTGAAAATGATTATCATCCAGATGAATAGTCAGTGTGCTTGTGGACAGACATTCTCCAGGCAAAGAATGGTCCAGATAGAACAGATTGTTGGCGGACAGGTATTCTCTCTGAAGAGAATAGTCCAGGGTGACAGTTTGTTGACATGACATGGACTAGTATTTTTCCTAAGGCACAGATTGTGGCCCGATTAGGAAAATGGTTCAAGACCGATATTTCCTAAGGCATATAGGTTGAGACGAATCTCTATGACTTGATTAGAAAATAGTCTTAGATTGACATTTCTATAGGAATGGTCTTTGTAGTCCATGGCGCAACTTTTAGCATCTATTGGGATAGTCATTCTTCTAGGACGTATGTCCAGATTAACAGAATGGTCCTTGTATCACTCATTGGAGTGAGTGACTTATTCAGCATCATGTCTGATTACTCAGATGGAGTATGGTTTCGAGAGATGATGCAGTTGATATTGTCAGATGACACTGATAGTGATGATGGTGCTCGTGATCTAATCATGAGATAGTCTATACGACTAGGATGATGCTACCGGTTGAATGGTGTGTTTGTGCTCAAGATCATTGCCTTCAATACCTCCCTAGCTAGGAGGGAGTGTTGATATTATGGTAGCTACGGGAGGTATTTACCTCCATGTGTAACCTTGACGAGAATAGAATATTTCGGGACGCAAGAAGTAACCCTAAAGCATTGAACATAACCCTAGAAGACAAGTTGGCTCAAGGAAATAATTAATATTAAATATTTAGTCTCCATAATGAGAAGTCGGCCCAGACAGCTCAAGAAACAGTATAAATACAAGTAGCCAGACCTCATTTTGTACACACTGCTCAGAATTGTAGCTGGGAAGAAGTGTGCACTGCAAGAACTGGGCTAGTGCGCAAGTCTGGGGAGCAGCTGCAGCCGGCAGCTGCCGCAATCTGGTTCCTGGTTTAGGCTGGGACTTTCTGTTGGTTATGGTTAGATTTTCTGATCAGTCTTGGTTATCTTTATGCATTAGCCTTGGTTGGCTATTGGTTTTCTTCTGGAATCATTCTCTGTCAAGGTTAAGGTGCTCGGGGGTGGCTTCGGCCTATGGTTGGGTGGCAATATTGCTATATTGTCTATGGTTAAACGAGCACATCCATTATTTTTTAACAGTTTGTGGACAGATATCAATAGCATCAATAACAGGAAGCATGTATTATGTTTCCTTTATTGATGATTTCTCTCGCAAGACTTGGATCTACTTCTTAAAGACCAAGGATGAGGTCTTTAGCAGGTTTCAAGAATTTAAATCTCTAGCTGAAAACCAGACAGGGAAGAAGATCAAAGTCTTGAAATCAGGTAATGGGGGTGAGTATACCTCCAAGGAGTTCAATAGTTTTTGCAAGGAGGTAGAAAACAAGAGGGAGTTGACAATTCCATACAAGCCACAGCAAAAGGGAGTTGCAAAGTGGAAGAATCAATCCATTATAGGGGCTACTAAGGCCATGATACATGACCAGTACTTGCCAATGTTTATCTGAGCAAAGGCATGTAACACAACAGTCTACATCTAGAACCGATGTCCTCACAGGATCTTGGAGGACAAGACACCAGAGGAGGCATTCACTAGTGTGAAGCTAGAGGTGAGTCATTTTCTCATCTTTGGTTGTCCAATTTATATCCATGTACCACAAAAGTAGGTCGAGGGGACTAGTGAGTACAATGATGTCTTTACAAAGCAAGATTACCAAAAGGTCTCTTATAAAAGGCAAAATGCAGAAAGTAAAGTAAGGTAGAGTAGAGAGTGAGATCTAAGTTGAGGCATGAACAACTCTCGACCCCAAGCCTAGAGCCCTGCTCTGAAGTGGAGATGTATAGGAGGGGAAGATCCAGGAACAAGAAGAACCAAAAGTAATGAGATTTGTATGTCATGGAATAGACCATCTCTCCTACCAACTGAGGCCAAATGAAGGAATCTGAGTATAGTATGATGTCCAGAAGGAGAACTAGTGGGATGCCCGGGTCGTCCACTATGTTGTTGTCTAGAAGAGGTAGTTCTCTAGTGAGGTCTGGGGGATCTCATCTGTCTCCTGGAGAGGGATCTGATATGGTCATGTCGCTGAAATCTTGTGGAACGGGGGAAGGTCCCATGGGTTTGCAATGATCTGGAGTCCGAAGCTATGTTGATATCGGTCTGTCTCTTAGTGCCCCTCCATGAGGGTAGCACCGTGAAGAAGAAAGTGATCCGTTGGGTAGAGTATGGTCTAGTGGGAGGCTGAAGAATGTGAGCTCAAAGCCTGAGAGTCTCTTACGTGTATAAAGCTAAGCACCTCTGATCGGAATATCTAAAAAAATCCAGTGAGGTTCTAAATCCCCCTGAATAGGCAATGGAACCTCCCCCTAATCTTGTAATGGATGGAGCAATGGAAGATGGAGTGCTCCTCAACATCGACCTCAAGTAAATGGCAGAGCTGGAAGATCTTGTTTGATCGATCAATCTTGTGGTTAGTCTCTATCCGAAGTCTATGAGAACGCACTTTGAACTGGCCTAGGGGAATGCGAAGAGCGTGCACCCAATGGCAAAGTGTACACTATGGTCAAACAATGAGCCCATCGCTAACCTCCAAGAAGTGCTCAGCGTAGAAGGCCATCTTTGGGCGTAACCTACCCTGAGGGTTAACCGAAGTGATCTGGATAAACTACCTGTAAATGTCATCCTTAATGATTCTGTTCAACTCCTATCTGGTAGGTAGGAGGTGACCAGATGCGTCCAAGGAATATCTAAATGGAGGGAGATAATCCATCTGAATGCCCACGAACTCCAAAAGATCTAAAACCCCTGTGAACCAATTGTGAGCCCAACACAAAGGGCTAGAGAGGGCAATGGCCTTTCAAGAACAATAGGCCAATTACGAGTATCGGTCTCGCCCCTTCACCGAATCAGCGAAGCTCCGGATGCGGTGCAAAAACGAGAGCAGTCTAAACACTATCTCAAGTTGGAAGGGTCGGGCCCCAAACTCTACTAGGATGATGCGTTGAGGGATTGTTTTCTTGAATCTAATGATGCGCCGGAGGAGAAGGGCCTGGACTCCCTTAGCTGATGCCCAATCCATCTCAAGTAAAGAAGGCCCCTAGATCTTTGAGCCATAGAGAACAGTGGGTCGGATGAGGGAGTCCATGAAGGACGTCTTGGATGAGATGTCATGAAAATGGTGATGGAAGCATTGTCTCTCGAGAAGGGCTAAGGATCCGTAGCCCTTGTTGATACGAGGTTGGAGGGTCGGTCGCACACTGAAGCAGGGTCCTGAGAACTGCACCCCCAAGTATGTGTAGGTGCTAGCGATCTCATCTCCTCCACTCTAAGGAAGAAATGAAGGTCAGAAGTCTTCTTCAAGCCGTTAAAGAACATAACCTTGGTTTTACCCAGGTTGACCATCAACTGTCCAAGGTTGTAGAAGAGAGCTAAGGCATCCAACTGTCTCTATAATCCCTCTAGAGATGATGCTAGGTGTAGATTTTTAATGACTAAAATCAATAAACTGAAATTCTATCAAACACTTAGCAACCTAGAGATAGTTGTCTTCATAAACTTCATAAATGCAAAAACCCACATTCAGAAATTTCCATCAGCAGAAATACACATTGCTAAGCAAAATATGCAACGGAAAAACACAGTGGACAGCAACCCAATAACACTCAGAAATTTAGGCAAATGCCAGGGAAAAACCCAATATGGAGAAACCCAACGAGAGAGAGAGAGAGAGAGAGATCTTATTATTATGCTTCAGGAAAGTACAAAACAACAGCAAAACCACATTTCCAGCCAAGGAAAATACCTCAGCACCAAATCTGTCCCACAGAAATCTACCTCGTTTTTCGTGCCAAAACCATACTGTTGTACGGCCACTTCTGTACCTCATTTTCCGTGCCCACAGTCAGCTGTATGGATTGTTCCGTACGGCCCAGAAACAGTGAACAGAAAATTGAAATCCATCTCGAAATCTGTGCCCAAAGTTGCCTCGATTTTTGTGCCAAATCTGTACGGATCCATATAGTACAGCCTCCCATAGCAAAAAAAAAATCGGCCCAAAACTCACAGAAAATTTTTCTCGAGATTCGTGCCCTCCTTCCCTGGAAAATGTGCCCTCTTTGTTGCTCACTTTCCTCTCTCAAGCATGCTCAGAAAATCTCTCTAACTCTCCTCTCAATGTCCTCTCAACATGTCTTGCACACTACCCAATGCATTCTTTTATAATCTGAAAATGACATTTTCCCCCCAAAGTGTCTTTTCACTTTCCCAACCCTAGATCCAAAGGCCAAGATTAGATCTTGCCTTTTTCAAGATCAAGGGTCATGATCCATTCCCTCCAAAATGAATCACTTGAAATATTAAAGTGATTTCACTTTATTACATAAGTGCTTTATGAAAATAAAGTCATTATAAAAATAGAAGGTACACTTTATTAAAAAAAAGTCACTTTAATAAAAGAACCACTTGAAACAACTTTATAAAAACTATTACAAAGTTAAGTGTCTGGTAGTGTAAACATTAAGGTAACATCTGCATACAAGACAAAACATGCAGAGTATCTCCCGAGCTAAAAACTAACACTAGGAGGACCACATCATCAACAAAGAGCAGGATGGATATTCGAACCTGGTGGAGGAGGCACCCATCGTTGTCCTGGATATGCTCATGAAGAAAGGCCTCCAGCTCATCAATGTAAATCCCAAACAAGTTGGGGGAGGATAAGGGGAGACCCTTTTTAACCCCAATAGTACTCCTGACAAAATCAAACATCCTATGAGTTGTGTGAAGACAACCAAGAACAGACTCATATAGGTGCATGATGGCAATGAATAGGGTCTAGGAAATGCCAATGTCTTTGAGCCTCTGGAACAAGGCCTCTCACGGGACTGAGTCAAAAGCTTTCCGAAAATCTACAAAGCAGCAGTAGACTTTCGAAGAACGATGCCATGCCTCCTCGATGATGGCCCGGAGGGTAAAGATGTGATCAATGGTCTAATGAGAGGATCGGAATATTGTTTGTCCCCTAGCTCTGAGGGATCTCTGCTCAAGCTCACTAGAGAGCTTCATATGGAGAATCGTAGCATAGAGCTTCG
Organism: Picea engelmannii; assembly: GCA_009831015.1. Lineage (NCBI taxonomy): Eukaryota > Viridiplantae > Streptophyta > Pinopsida > Pinales > Pinaceae > Picea > Picea engelmannii. The sequence goes on from ML784794.1 coordinate 518,386, forward strand.
AGAATGTGTGACCCACCATGATCATCCTATAGTTCTTGGGATTTGAGCTAGGCTCGATTTGTGTATCAAGTGAATGATGTGATGTGACCATGACGATGGAAAACCTGTACAGACCACATGGTTGAAGAGATCAACCAAGTGAGAACACAAAGGTCGTGCTTAAAGAACTTTGCATGGAAACCCTCCTCGTCTATTACTTTGTTGTTGTTCATCACCCAAACAACCTCTCTAATGTCCCTGTCTGAGAATAGGAAGCATGAAGAGGGCAGAGAGGTAACCTGAATCTGGGGCTGCCCAGGAATATCATAGAGAGTGGATATGTGAGAGAACAAGGATCTGGAGTTAAGGTTGGATGGGAGGGAGGAGTGGTGGTGGAGGATTGTGCGCCAGAAGTGTTTAGGGGAGTGGGTAAGGGAAGTAAATAAGTCATGTCTCCTCTAAGAAACAAAGAGGCATTTCTTGCGGCGGAGGAGATGACAATAGGAAGCTCTGAGGTTGGGGTAGGCGGGGTGAACATAGGTGAATTGGTGCGGAAAGGGTTTATTTGCGGGTTACAGTGAAACCTCAACGGCTTATAGGGTCTTTATTCCAAATCAGAGGAAGACAGTAGTGAGTTGGGATGTAAAGTTTGAGAAAGACTTTGCATCCAGGAAGTCCCATGAGCCTATTCCAGTTACAGGATGAGGAGCAAGAAGCTCCGAAGGTTGACCCAGGGTCACCAATGATTTCCAGAGCAGGACAACAGCCTTCAAGTGAAGAGGGGGAGACAGCAGCCCCTTAAACTTTTGTCAAGAGACCTCGATGGTTCACTAAAACATTGAGGAATGCTCAAGAGCATGTTGAGACTCCTAGGAACACTTTTAGAGAGACTAGGTCTCCAAAGAATTTTCCAGACTATATGGCATTAATGAGCAGAATTCTAAATTCTAAGCCTTCCAGTTTTCCAAAGCCAGGGTCACCAATGATTTTTGGAGCAGGACAACAGCCTTCAGGTGAAGATGGGGAGACAACAGCCCCTTAAACTTTTATCAAGAGACCTCGATGGTTCACTAAAACATTGAGGAATGCTCAGGAGCATGTTCAGACTCCTAGGAACACTTTTAGAGAGACCAGACCTCCGAAGAAGTTTCCAGACTATATGACATTAATGAACAGCATTCTAAATTCTAAGCCTTCCAGCTTTCAAGAGGCAACAAACCAACAGGTACGGGGAGATGCCATGGTGAAGGAGTACACCATCATGAAGAATGATGTTTGGGACATAGTGCCAAGACCGGAGGGGAAGTCGGATGTGAGTTCCAGGTGGCTCTACAAGATCAAGCATGATGCAAATGGTAGCATTAAGAAGTTTAAAGCGAGGTTTGTGGTGAGAGGGTTCTCCCAGAGAGAGGGAGTGGACAAAGAGGAGACATTTTCTCCAGTCTCCAAGTACACTTCCATTAGAGAAGTTATGTCTGAATTCATTTATGAGATGGAGAATACATCAAATGGATGTGAAGACAACTTTTCTTAATGGGATCGAGGAAGAAGTGTACATAGAGCAGCTTCAAAGATTTGAGGTAAATATGAAGGAGTCCCATGTGTGTATCCTTAAGAAAGCCATGTATGGACTCAAACAAGCACCAAGAGCATGGTATTCCAAGATCGATGGATATCTAAAGAGTATGGGCTTCACCTAAAGCGAAGTAGATTCTAACTTATATTAGATATTTGTTGGGACAGATCTGCTTGTTTTGGTGCTATATGTAAATGACTTGTTTCTAATGTGTGCGAAGAAGCTCATTCCAGGGTGCAAAGCAGACATGGCAGCTGAGTTCAAGATGAAGGACATTGTCATGATGCATTGCTTCCTGGATTTGGAGGTTTGGCAGAGACCAAGGGAGATTTTCCTTGAGCAGGGTAAGTATGCAATTCAAATTTTGAAAATGTTTCGAAAGGAGGAATGCAAACCTATGGCCACACCCATGATCACTAATCTGAAGAAGGTGACAACATAAGATTCAGAGTTTGTGGATCCCACGTTTTACAAGCATTTGATAGGTTCTTTGATGTATTTGGTCAACACCAGACCAAATATATGTTTTGCAGTGAACACCTTGAGTCAGTTCACGATGGAGCCCGGGTAGGAGCATTAGGTAGCAGCAAAACATGTGCTCGAGTATTTGAGGGGCACAGTGGAGTATGGCCTGAGATATCTTAGAGACGGTGAAGTGAAGTTGCAGGGATATTCAAACTTAGATCGGACAGGAAATGCAACAAACAGGAAGAGCACCTCAAGGTGTTGCTTTAGCTTGGGATCAATGATGATATCCTGGTTCAACAAGAAGCAAACTTCCATAGCACTTAGCTCAGCAAAGACAGAATACATGGCAGCTAGCACTGCGAGTTGTTAGGCCATCTAGCTTCAAAAGTTACTTGCAAGCTTGTTTGATTAGGAGTTGGATCCCACAATCATTCATTGTGATAATCAGAGTTGTATCAAACTCTCTAAGAATCCAATGTTTCATGAGAGATCCAAGCATATAGAGATCAGATATCACTTCATACGAGACAGGATTCAAAAGGGAGCAATGAAGCTCCAGTATATTCCCACAGATCAACAGGTGGCTAATATTTTGACCAAGCCCTTAGAAAAAGGGAAGTTTGAGGCATTCAGAGACAAACTTGGATTGGTGTAGAATTCCTTCCTCGCAAAGAGGGAGTGTTGAGAAATATAGCTCAAACAAGAAATTTCACACAAGTTCAGTGTGAACATGCGAGTAGTTCAATATATTTCTATTTTCAAAAAATTAATCACTTTAGCAAAAAAGAGAAAAGTCTTACATTTAGCAGTTAAGTCTAAAAAGTGTATTTCATGCATGCATGACTTAAACTAGGAGTAATCTCAAAAATAGATTAGGGTTTTAGTTTCAACCTAGTATAAAGACAGGTCAAGATAGACTATACACGAACAGTTGAGCAAGTTAAGCAACCGAGAGAGAGAGAGAGAGTAGGGATTCAGGCAGATGCAAATTCAGGCAACGGGCAAAGGCCGTACAAAGATCCATACAATCGTACAGAACAATTATGTACAATCGTACGAACAGGGATCCAAACATTTCCATACAGTCATACGAAACAATATTGTGCAGTCGCACAGACATGATCATATGGATCCGTACAATCAGCCATACAATTCGTACAACTAGGCCATACTTCTCAAACAAGTTGTTCCACTTGTCAATTTTCACATGCAATTCTCATGTGACTAATTTCAGATCTAAAAATTACTTCCTAGCAATCAAACAGTAAACCCCAGTTGTTATCACTGAACAATTTTACACTGAAATTATTGACAAAAAACTTTAACAGCGGAAACAATCAGATCAGAGATGAACCATCAATGCACAAGAGACACAAATTTTCTATTCTGTAAAATTGTCAAATTCAGAAATTCTGAGGGCAAAATCAGTCCTCCCAGTTGACACAAATTTCACCAAAAATCTGAGGACAACCTTGTCCTCTGAAAACCAAAATCAGCAAACCAACCTCAGCAAAATCCTAGGACAATTTCCAATCTACAAACCTATTGATGTCACTTGTACGACCTACTGACATCAGTCATACAGACTGTATAGACTGTTGACATCAGCATGTACGAACTGTCCTCTGCCTAGAAAACTTGCACGTGCGGATTGTTCTGCCTCTCCCACATGTACAGACTGTCACACATGTGACTATACAGATTGTCCGTACAGTTTTGCTCACACATGTGAGATGTCTCCCTCACACGTGTGGCTCAGCTCTCCTCTTCACACGTGCGACCCAGTTCCTCTCTCCTCACACGTGTACGTGTGGCCTCTCTTGGCTAGGAAAATCAAAAGCCTTCCTTGGCTGAAACAAAAACAGAAATCTCCAAGAACCCTAGGCCAGTTGTGCTACAATCATAGAATTTCCCTTGCTAAAATTTCTAAGCTCCTAGCACAAGTGCACTCTCACTTATGCTAACTCCATAATGACACAATGAGATTTGTCACAATCTCTCCTCTCCTCTCCTTATATAGGAGTCTAATGAGTGAGTCTAGACACCCCTTCTAAACTCAACATTTAATTAAAATATTTTATTCCTTTTTGTGGATGTGAAGCCCCAACACAAACCCAAAAAACCCATCTACAAACCCATGAGGCCCTAGCCTCATTCCAATGGCGTTTTCACTGAAATGAAAGTGTAGATTGGTGCCAACGAAGATTCCCACATACCTAACACCATGGCCTCTAGTGGGAATACCTATTGAAGCTACAAAAGCTTCAACACTCCCTCTTAGCGAGGGAGGCATTCCATCCTCCAACATTGGGATGCACCTCTATCTCCCACATAGGAAGTAGCTTTGTCTCTTATACTGGATCTGCTACCACAATTGCACTCCAATCCTCCAGATTGACCGGTTCTTTTGTCACTGAAGTAAAACCTGTTGTATCAAATGGGTCTTCCATGGAGGGCACACAGCTCCTAGACGCCTACTGCTTCTGAACCTCATGTCTGGCCTCCTCAACCCAAGACACCTTCTTGATGGTCTTGGAAGATTCCTCTCTTCCACCTGTACATGAAGGTAGACTTCCTCTGGACGAGTATTGCTCCCTCTGAGCCTGTTGACTCCCTCTGAAGTCTAACTTCCTTTGAACAATCCTGGGAGGTTGCTCCTCCCCACTAGATCCTGAGGGTTGACTCCCTCTGAACTTTGGCTTCCTCATCCGTCACTCTACTACTGCTAGCCAGAGCTCGCATAGGCTGGCCCTTCAGCCTATATAGATTGCCCTCTCTAACTCCAAGAACCACTGTTGATCTGAAGCTAGATCTTCTGGGCACAAATAATACATGTCCATCTTCAAACAATATATGGTAGCCCTTCTTCTCAATCTCCGAGACTAAGAGTACACTCCTAAGTTCTGGAACCCATAACACATTTGACACCCTTAGCACCTCTCCTAACTCCATCCAGAACAATACTGTACTAGATCCTTGTATTGCATGTTTGGTCCTCGTACCAAGCTCCACACACAAATCTGAGTCAGTCTCTATGAAGCTGTCAAACAACTCTCGTGCACCTGTCATATGGCATGAGGCTCCGCTATCCACCAACCAAGTCCCACTAGAGGAAACTACACCTGAAAGGGTGGAGACCAACAAGATCTCCTTTTGAAACCTGTCAACAACCTTGTCAAGCTCTGTTGTTAATGCCTGCTACCTTCTTTCCTTTCCCTTCCAGAGTGGACACTATGAAGCATAGTGGCCATAATCATGACATTCAAAACATCTAATCTTACTAAAATCCTTCTTTCGTCTTGGTTTTGGAGAGGCTTCTCTCGACAGAAAACTTCTTCTGCCAAGAAAACCTCTTTCGCCCTTCCTAGTGCGAGCTACCAGGGCCTGGTTCTCATCATTTTTGTTCTTCTGCATGTCATTCCTGGACTCTAACCAAGTCTCCTCTTGGATACAATCAGTCCATAATCTATCAAATCCTGGTAACATCTCTCGTGCACACATCCCCTGCATAAATGGTTCCCAAGATCCGAGAAGACCTATCAATTCTACATTCACCAAGTCAGCATCCTTAATTGTCTCACTAATGGCTGCAAGTTGATCTCGGATCTGAGTAATCTTCATAAGGTAGCTCACGACTGTGTCCTCACTGGACATCTTAACAATTTGAAGATGGTGCTTCAAATGTATTTTCTTGCCTGTATTTTTGTTTTGGTATAGACCCACCAAAGCATCATACATTTCCTTGGCATACTTCTTCTCAGCAATGTGATCCTTCACGGATTCTAGCAACACCCACTTGGCCTTTACCTCCTTATGAGCTGCCAATTCTTGTGGATCAGTAGGGCTTACAACCACACTCTCAACATATTCTTTGACGTCATTCTCCTCCAATAGAAGAAGAACCCTGGCCTTCCAAGCTCGAAAGTTTGTTGCCCCTTCTAACCTATCCTCAATCTTCGAAGTGTTCACCATTGTGACCTGCCCAGAACAAAAACAACAATCTGTCAATTTTGCAGCAGCAAAATATGTCTCAAAAATTATCCCCTTCTCTTCAAAGCCTCAACTCTGATTCCATGTCAATTTTCACATGCAATTCTTATGTGACTAATTTCAGATCTGAAAATTACTTTCTAGTGATCAAACAGTAAACCCTAGCTGTTATCACTGGATAATTTTACACTGAAATTATTGACAAAAAAATTTAGCAACGAAAACAATCAAGATCAAAGATGAACCATCAATTCAAATGAGACACAAATATTATTTTTTTTACAAAAACTAAAAAAAAATTATATATTTAAAAAGGCACGACCGAAGTCGCAGAGTACAAAAAAAGGGGTGCTGGTAAGGGGAACCAACTACAAGAATTTATGAAAGCTTGCTACAAGGAGCTGTCCATAGAATCTACTGTCGGAAGCTAGATTAACAGACTGTTCTAGATATAACTATCACTCGGAAAATACTAAACATATCGCCTTTTTTACAAAATTTTGAAAAATTGTCTGCATTGCTTACTGACTCTTTTCCTCGGGGCCTCGTTCTTCTTCTAGTGGTGTTTCCAGGCCAATGTTCAGGTCTGGCAAGACTGGGTCGACTTTGCTCCCACACTCCTCGCTCTGGCTTTGCTCTGTGGAATTATGAGCTCTGGCTCCATGCATTTCTTCAATTCTTTCTCCTTGCCTTCTGAAAAAATCAACCTCATCTTGGAGTTGATTGATCAGAGATTGATGTTGCGACAGGGTTTCCAACGTGAAGTTTAAAGTGGAGCTATGAGAATCCAACCTTAGGGCCAATTGCTGGCTGGTGGAGAAATTGTCTTCCACCAACTCTTCCTTTTGTTTTTCATGTTCTGGACGCTCAGCCATTTTAGCAATTACTCTTGTTGTTGAGTCCTTCCTAAGCTTGTTGGTGAGGCATGCGTCTGCACTGTCATTGTTGTTGCCTGGATAAGTGTCTTGTGTGAATCACTGACCTCTGGAAATTCTTTTTGGTATGATGTCAATGGCCACTTCTCCCCTTACTGAATTGATAGTTAGACGAACCAGATCAAGTTGGAGCTTGTCCCTTTTTCCACAGCCAATTTTGCCTCTATAGCGATCTTTGTTATGACCTCTGGATGAGTCGATGTCGCCGTTGAGCATTGAAGCCTTGATACTCCGCTTCCTTTTCTGCTCCACCATACCTGCTGAAGCTTCTCTCTAATTTTTGGCTTTCATTTCTTATTAGTATCCCTTCGCCAGACAGACTAATTATTCCCAAAAACTTCCTGTGGAGGCAAAGACAAATTTTATGTTCTGTAAAATTGTCAAATTCAAAAATTCTGAGGGAAAAATCAGCCCTCCCAGCTGACACAAATTTCACCAAAAATCTGAGGACAACCTTGTCCTCTGAAAACCAAAGTCATCAAACCAACCTCAGCAAAATCCCGAGACAATTTCCAATCTGCAAACCTGTTGACGTCACTTGTATGGCATGTTGATGTCAACCGTACAAATTGCTGACGTCAACCTGTACGCACTGTCCTCTACCCAAAAAACGCGCACATGCGAACTGTTCTACCTCTCCTACACGTGCGGCACGTGTGACTATACGAACTGTCCATACAGTTCTTCTCACATGTGCAAGTTGTCTCCCTAACACGTGCGACTCAACTCTCCTCTTCACATGTGCAGCCCAGCTCCTCTCTCCTTCTCACATGTGTGACTCACAGGTGTGGCCTCTCTTGGTTGGGAAAATCAGAAGTCTTCCTTGGCTGAAACAAAAACAAAAATCTCCAAGAACCCTAGAGGCCAGATTTGCCACAATTGCAAAATTTCCCTTGCTGAAATTTCCAAACTCCTAGCACAAGTGCACTCTCACTTATGCTAACTCCATAATGACACAATGAGATTTGTCACAATCTCTCCTCTCCTCTCCTTATATATGAGTCAAATGAGTGAATTTAGGCACCCCTTTTAAACTCAACATTTAATTAGAATATTTTATTCCTCATTGTGGGTGTGAAGCCCCAACACAAACCCACAAAGCCCATCCACAAGCCCATGAGGCCCTAGCCTCATCCCAAGGGCGTTTTCACTGAAACAAAAGTGTAGACTGGTGCCAACGAAGATTCCCACATGCCTGACACCATGGCCTCTAGTGGAAATACCTCTCGGAGCTACAAAAGCTTCAACACCGCTTAGTTTAGGGTGATTTTGGTAACCCTAAAGCTGTTATTTTTGGTAGCTTGTGGAGGATTCCTTGTAAGTTTTTCGAAGGAATAAAAAGCTTATTATTTACCTTTGTATGTGTGAAATTGATTTTATGTTTTTGCTATTTAATTTCCAGCTATTGTGTGATTGATGCTATGGTCTAAATTTAATTTCAGCATTACTTAAATTCAGCAATTTACTTGTTTAATTGAGATCATAAGGATGTCCCTCATCTAGGCTTGGAATTTTCACAAATATAAGCTATGTAAAGAGGGTGCCATGACATCATAACATTTTAATACACATGGTCACTTCCTTGATCCCAAACCATGGCGCATCATGTAAGTCGCCCACTTATCTTCTCAACCACGATATGTCATTGCAAACGCACAGTAAGGTTTGCAAGAGGGCTCACCCCCTAGCTTAAGTTTATGTGGAATGGTAAAGTGTGAGTGATAAAGATGAAGCCACCACCTAATTTGTCTTCTTTTGGAGCCACCAATCACATCATATTTGAATCATGGGGATTTTGTATGTCATCGATAATCAATCTATTGGTCAATACATGTCATGTGAGCCCCTTTGACTTGAAAATATATCATAGACTTTGGATGCATACATGGGATTGAGCCACCACAGATTGATGCCTTGATTCTCTAACCCATTAAGTCAAATTGAAGGATTGGAGGACTCGTTTGCATTTGGTCAAATTTCTATAACTTGATCAATGTATTATATGGGGCCAATACATATTGGGTCCACTATCGTTTCATGTTCCGCCTTGTGCAAATGAAATCAAGGGGTCGTCATCCTACTCTTTCAACATCCTATGGAGCCACCTCCTATGCTACCTTCATATGGGATGTGTACATACATTACAAAAGTCGTGGGTCCTCAAAAACTTAGTACAAGCCAACCATTGCATGGATAAGTCATTGGGTGGAGAGGCCGATTTGTGCTTGAACTTGGTCATTGCATGGAGGCATCCACTTATGGGTGGTCTTATTGCATATTTAATTGACCTTGGTGGATCAATTCCTTAGGAGTTGGTTTGTGGACACTTGGAGGCCAAAGTCATTTTACCAAAACAGGGAGGTTGTTAGTTTCTTAGCTATCTATGAAAGTTGTGGAACTAACTCATTAGTTTATTATTGTTGAAATTGTCTCATGGATTTAGTTAAAATGAGAACATTAGTATATTGTTTTCCTTGTGGAGGATGATTATTTTACTGTAACCTCTTCGAGAAAACTGTGGATCTCAACAAACTCATTGCTACTTTTAGTAAGCAAGTTATTGAGAAGATTATTTTATTGTTATTCCTTGGAGGACTAATGGATCTAGGAAAACAAATACTTGTTTATTGCAAAGGGAGATAGAGTTGAAGCCTATATAAGGGTTCACTCTCTCCATTTGTAAGGTGTGAATGAAAGAGCTCCCAAGCTTTCGAATGAAATAGTTTCTATCTTTTGTTTAAGCTATTGTGAAGTGTATGTACAAATTTTCTATATGTGTGGCAAAGTGATCTTGATGCATTATTAGTAGTTATCACTTGCAGGTTTGTGGATGCCAAAGCCAATTCAAGAGCCATAGAGGAGCAGCCTTGCTACATTGGAGAAGGTTAGGTACCTCTTAATTCTTCTTGTGTTGCTTACTTCAAAGAGGAAAACATTATGCTTTAATCTCATCAAATTATTGCATACGTAGACAATCTTTAAGTAGGGGCCACCCTTAGAATTGTCTTCAGAAGTGGATCTTAGATAGACCCTCTCCCCATCAAACTTGTGATTCTAGTAACCAAATTAGGGTTGTTGTAGGGCACGTCGCTTGGCTGCTTATAGCCCCTAATATTTTACAAGAACAACCCTCTAAAGTCGCATGCATGACCCCATAGCCCAAACAAATAAAGGCATTGATCTTCCTGCTAGATCTCAATCTAGATTCCGTGTTCTCCCATACCTCCACTCTATAGGATGTCCCTAGACAGACCCCAATTCAGGTCACTTGTCACCCTTTCTTGCTATTTATTCTCATATCAAGATAATCGGGACATTGTTTGGGAGATGAGAACCAACAATGCCACAAATGAGGAAGGGTTCCAAGCAAAGTTCTTCAAGCACGGTCTTCACACCCCACTTGGCCGACGAGCACGAGAACTAAATCTCAAAGTGAGAGGACTCCCTCTACCACTCTCATCCACAGACCCCATGGTGATTGGAACATCATTTCTTAAGGATAATCTGGATATTCAGGATGTGACACTCGATAGAGCTTGGATTGGGTTTGATTCAGGTCTGTGGTTGATCAACTTCAGGTTGTCAAAGCTAAGCGAAGATTGTTTTCACTTCCTAGTAATATCTTCCTCGACGAAGATCTCATGAGATCATAGGTTGTGGAGCTCAAACACTTCAGGGAGTAGGTTATAGCAGCACGCCAGGCAGGAAAATGGGTAGTCATTAGAAACCTCAGAGCAGTCATTAGAGATTCTTTTCCACCTGGGTGGGTACCATGATCTGGGGCTGGGAGAGATGCCAAGGCGCAGGCATTTCCATCCACTGTTGGAACGGCATGTTAAATTTGGTAGCATCAACAGTCATTCTCCAATGAGAGGCCATATGGGCCACCCTGAGGCTAGCCAAGGAGATTTGGAGAATCAACCAGTCTTGTGAGGTATTGACAAAAGCCAGGGGGAACGTACAACCTATGTGAGTCAAACCAAAAGTCAAGACGAACAAGATGCTATGTAAGTCTAATGCAAAAGTCAGGGGGAACGTACAACCTCTGTGAGCATAAACAATCCAATGCAAAAGTCAAGGGGAACGTACAACCTCTATGAGCAGACAAACTAGTGCAAAAGTCAGGGGGAACATACAACCTTTGTGAGCCTAGTCAAGCCTTGTGAGCCATAAGCAAAAGTCAAGGCATCTAGCAAAAGTTAGGTTGAATGTAAAATTCCTATGAGCTAGAAACAAACGATCTTCCTGATATTGCAAATGATGTAATGTATTGATCTAGTCCGTTGGCACGTGTAACACCTTCCACCATGAAGAAATTTGAATTGCTTTGTAAAGAGTCAAGTTGTAAAAAGTCAAAGTTGCATGTCTAGGTCAAAGTCAAAGTTGTCAAGTTTGTTGCATGTCACATGTTGTATGTTGCATGCATGTCTAGTTGCATGTTGCATGCATGCATGTCATGTGCATGCTAAGGAGTTCTCATGCATCTCATGTCAAGGGCGAGTTCCTAACTGAAGTGGTAAAGTTCAGTTCTAATTCTGGCTGTTGAGTTAATGGTCAGTTCTAAATCTGATGGCTGAGTTAAGTTCAGCATGCACTCATGCCTCTGATTCGAGCCCCCTCCTCTCTCCACTCATAAGCAAGAGGTCGAACCTCTTTTCAATACACTGTTATGCAGCGAATAGGTGAGGAAGTTGAAAGATATATCAGCCATAGAGAAGGCGCATAACAGAGTGGTATATCAGCCATAGAGAAGGTGCATAACAGATTGGTGTATCAGTCAATAAGAAACTGTAATATCAGTCATTAAGAGGCAGCAATAACAGTCAATAAGAGGCTGCAATATCAATCAATCAAGAGGCAGCGTAACAGTCCAGAAGAGGCATAGTATATCAGCAAAGATACATCTTCAGTGCTCGTCTGTAACAGGTGGATATAAATCAGCAAGGTCTCTTAGTTACACAGTCAGGTCAGAGTCAACTTGGCAAGCTCTTTAAGAGCAKAATTTCATGATGGAAAATTTGTAAGTAGTCATACATTATTAATGCAATAAAAGGAGATTGTTTGTTGGGGTTTTTCTCCCTGTATAGGGTTTCCCCAGGGTACATGTGTTGTGATCTTGCATGCTGGTAATTCCTTATGATTATTGTTGTTCTAATTTATGAATGATGTCAAGCTAAGTTCTGAATACAATCAGAATTTTAGAGAAGTACTTACATTATTAAATCAAGCTAAAAGCTTAACACAACAATGGGTCTTTCTGGTCATCGTCGGGTCTACTATATGATGCTCTTGGGTCATCGGACATCCTATTCGTTACCGAGACGCACGAGAGCCCTATTCGGCATCTCCTAGACATTGCAAGATACCATCAATATTTAGCATGTAGACAGGAGACGACGAGTTTGGGGGGTGTCAGAGGTTTAGGTGGTGTTGCTTGTTTCATTAGAGAATCCCTCCGGAATAGTCTCTATGGTGGCCTCAGATGAGTTTGCTAGGTTTTTGTGGGTTCGGGTTTCTGGTGTTTCCCCTCTCCCAAGGGGCATTTACATTGCAATCTATTACTTTCCCCCAGCATCTTCATCATAGGCCATTCATAATGGGCCTGACGAAGACCCCTTTATTGATTTATATGTCGCTATCATCCGATACACGGCAATTGGGGAGGTGGTCCTCCTGGGTGACTTCAACTCCCGCACCAGAGCCCTCTAGATTCCTCTCCACGACCAGTCAGATAACATATTCTGCACCCAAGAGATCAATCCAGAATCAGTGGGGCTTACTAAATGTCTGACGATGCATTAGGGTCTCTTACAGCATATGGTCGGCACCTTTTACACTTAAGGAAATCTCATGAGTTATTGATTCTAAATGGGCTCCCATGCTTACCAGACTCTCGCTTTTTCACGTGTTAGCCCCATGGAGGGGGTAAGAGTGTTGTGGATTATGTCCTTTCTAGCCACAACTTACTCCCCTTTATTCACCACTTCTTTGTTTCCCCCCTCCCCCTTGCAGGCCATGCTCTTCTTTCCTTCTCTCTCTGAGCTGACACCCCCCCTCCCCCCATATCCCCTCCCTAAGGCCCACCCCGCACTATCTTTTGCTTCAACAAAGGGGACCCAGACACCTTCTCTACCCACCTTCGACAGATGCTCCCCTCTGAGACCTAGATCTCCCTACTTGATTCTGCCTCTACCAAATATGATTACCTCTCATCCAACATTTGGGATGCAGCCCTCAAATCCTACCCTTACTCCACCCGGTCCACTTCCACCTCCCCAAAACACAACTCCTGCCCTATGAACCGATGGTACGATAAGGAATGCAAGGTCCTCCACCACCAGCTTCAACATGCATTCACCCATGCTCACCCCTCCTATCCCAACCTCAAAGCTTCCTATCGTTGTCTCCTCCGCCGCAAGAAACGCCTCTTTGTCTCTCAAAGGAGACATGAATTATCCATTTCCCTTACTCACTCTCCTAAAACCTTCTGGCATACCATCCTCCCCCGCCGCTCCCCCCTCCAATCCGACCTTGATCCCGACTCCAAGTTTTCCCACATATCCACTCTCTATGACATTCTTGAACAGGCCCAAATTCAGGTCACCTCTCCACCCTCGTGTTTCATATTCTCAGACAGGGACATCGGAGAGGCCAATTGGGTGATGAACAGGAGCAAAGCAATAGATGAAAAAGGTTTTCAAGCAGGGCTTTTTAAGCATGGTCTTCGTGCTTTGGTCTCTCACTTGGCTAATCTCTTCAACCATATGGTTCATAAATGTTTTCCTTCGGCTTTGTCACAGCACATCATTCACCCGGTACACAAATCAGGCCCTAACTCGGATCCCAACAATTACAGGACGATCGTGGTGGGCCATACATTCTCGAAGCTCTATGCTACGGCTCTCCATATGAAGCTCTCTAGTGAGCTTGAGCGTAGACACCTCAAACCTAGGGGATAGGCAGGATTCCAACATGATCATCAGACCATTGATCACATCTTTACCCTCCAGGCCATCATTAAGGAGGCACAACATTGGTCTTCAAAAGTCTATTGTTGCTTCGTAGATTTCCAGAAGGCTTTTGACTCTGTCCCAAGAGAATCCATGTTCCAGAGGCTTGGAGACATTGGCATCTACCATACCTTATTG
>ML784794.1:552920-603042 GCA_009831015.1 Picea engelmannii
ATGATTACATATACAACAGCAGGCCCCTGGCCTTCAACACTTAGGCTCTCTAGCCTAACAGCACATAAGTCTCCCGCTTATAAGAACTTGGCTCACCAGCCTATAAAACATAATTACAATTTCTTTCAAAACATGGTTTACAACGGGCTCGGCCTTGGGGACACTACACCATGTTGATGTTTTACTTATACATCTAGCAATTATGGTTCTTCTTTATTATTACAATCATTTAGCACATTAGTTGCATAAATAAGATCACTGAAAGAGAGGAAATCACAGAAACAATAGAGACACAGATTATCCTGGGAAACCCTCATGGGGAAGAAAACCCAGCAAAAACTTCCTCAATATAGATAGACCAAGAACAAAGCAGAAGATCCTCCTCTACTCCTTCACTAGGAAAGAGTAGCGCACTACTTAACCAAGAGACACCAAGACATAGACCGAGAACCCTCCTTGACATCACACCTAACTGCAATAGGTTCTCCTCCAAGACTTACGCACTGTAGAGTTGGTTGGTGTGTGTGTCCAAATGAGGTGTTGGCCTCCCTTATAAATAGTGGTCTGGCCAGCCTAAAATTAGGTCTGGGCCGACTTGTCACTTTACCCTCTTAATTTTCATTTGATTGTCAAGGCACAATAGAGACAACTTTTACAAAGGCACAATAGGGCCTAATTAACAAATATAATATAACAATATTATTCAACACTCCTTCTTAGGTAGAATATTCTTTGAAGCTACAATATTTCAACAAAAATTACTATGGAGGATGATGATCACTGATAAACCAGTTTGGTGGAAAAAGGTTCTATGGAAAAAATATCCAGAGGAACTAGGCTAAGATGTGTAGAACTCCCCTTTACAGAAGTCAAAGGTTCCCCTATTCTAAAACATCTGAAATTGGCCATCCTTGTTTTCAAAGATAAGCTTACTTGGATCCCGGGGAGTGGGAAATCTATGAAAATTTGGGAAGACAGGATTTATGAGAAAGAGAAATTGTCTTCCAGGGAGGATTTGGCTCCTCTTAAAGAATGGATGGAAGATCAAAACATTCAAACTCTTTATGATATCTCTGCTTGGGACGAGTCCACTGAAAACTGGGTAGGATGGAATTTAGACTCACCTCCAAATCCATTAACCCCCCTTGTTAGCTCTCTAGTTCATGCGCTTTCTGGTTGTTATCCATGGAATAGATATAAGAAGGATTCGCTCTATTCAATGTGCGCTAACTACCACTCCTAGTTGGAGGCAACACATCTCCCTCCGCGATCCTCAATTTGGAAGAAAATCTGGAGCAATGACGGATTGCCCAAGATCAACATTTTTTGTTGGATCTTGGCACATGGGAAAACACTCACAACATAGAATCTAAAGAAGAAAGAAATAGTGAGTCCCTCACAATGTGTCTTGTGCACCAATGTTGAGGAATCGATCCAACACTTGTTCATCTATTGTAGTTATGTCGGTGAGGTGTGGGCACATGCGTTGGTTGGTATTAGTCACCAAACCAGGCGACCTCGAACTTGTGATGAGCTTTTCTTGCAGTAGTGTAATATGTATAGTGGGAGCTTTAAGCACAAACCAATCTTTCAAAGGGCATGGGAAGCGCTACCAAAATTTCTCTGTTGGAAAATCTGGCTAACCAGGAACAAAAGAATCTTTAACAATGAAAGGTGCAATCCGTCTCAAATTGCAGTAAAGGCCATATCCCTCTGCTCTGAAAATTTGCAAACGAGAATAAAAACCTAGGATCGGGAGCTAGAAAATCTGGAGGAAGCTTGGCTATCACAATTCAAGCTAGATCAAATTCGTATCACCTCCAACCGAAATAAAGTGGTCTTAAATCCAAAATGAATGATTAGGAAAGAGCCCTCGGAAATTTTGGCCTAGAATACTCAACAGTATTCCTACATGCTTTTCTTTGATGGAGCTTCTAAGAACAACCTAGGGGTGGCAGGTGTGAGGGGGAGTATCGATGATCCCAAATGAAGAAAGGTTGTCTATTATGCCTGGGGGCTTGGAAATGTCCCAAACAATCTTGCAAAGTCTTACTCATTGTGGTGGGGTCTCACCATTTCCAAGGAAGAAGGCATTAGAACCCTAATAGCACTCGAAGACTCCATGTTGTTTATTAAAGCAATGATGGATCAAGCTAGCCCAAGGAGGGGGGAATTGAACTCACTTATTCGTAGCATCAAAAGAATCATCTCCTATTTTGACAAGGTCTCGTTTTATTACATTAAAAGGGAGTTGAATGGTGAAGCAAACCATTGGGCCAAGCTGGCCTCATCCTTAGGTTCTAGTTCCTTCATAAAAAATGGGGTTCCAAGCTATACCCCAATTCCTTAAATATTTGAATGGCACCCAAACCAATATACAATAAATACGCATCAACAATTAGAGGCGATTTTGGGACAGATGGCATGCGGCCTCCATGGCTCCACACTTGGATCGTCTAGCCTCGCTCGAGGTAATTAAATGCAAAAGAATGCATCTCCTTTTGATATATGGGACATTGTTGAACATGCAACTCACCTGGTTTTTCTCTCCGATCAAGTCGGCTTGCGTTTTGAGGAATGGGAGACTTGGCAGCAAGCATGGTCAAGTTGTAATGGTCTCTATGAGACACTGGAGCGGGAACATCGTTATTCTTGGAGAGACTGTGCAGAGGTGTCCATGGGAGGTGGATTCGGGTCGCATCAAGTCCTCAATGCAGGTAATTTCTCTCATATTGGCCAGGCAACCCCTGGTTCCTCGATCCATACTTTTGGTGCTTGTTATTTTTGGTATTTTTCAAGTTTTAGTAAGGAAGAGTCAAAACAAAGCTCTTTTGGTCCTTTTAGCTTGTCAAAGGAATGGAATAGGAGTCAATGTTTGGGTTTTGTTTGGTATGGAACTTTTCATCCTAGGTTTATTATGAAAGGTATTTTAAATACAGTCATGGATAATTTAGAGTTGAAATAGGTTCGTAGAATCCTCTGTGGGCACGAAGAAATCACTGAGGCCAACAATAGTGTTGTCATGCTAATCTCCTCTAAAATTACAAAGTTAGAATAGCCAATGCTACGCATAACGCATAATGCAAACATTATGAATCTCATTCTCCTCCAGAAGCAACGGATACATTCCTTGGAATGTCGAATCTAACAAACTTCGTTATCTGGTTGTCTCTCAATGTTTGGAATCTCTCTCTCTCTCCTCCAACAACCACGGCTCTAGGAATTCATTACAAGTAGGTTTAATGGAGGATGAAACAGTTTGCCAAAATCGAGACCCCATGGAAATCGAAGAACCAAGCCCCCCTCACTAAGGAGAGGTGTAGGAAGCTCAAGACAGTGTCCACCCCTGATGTTTGAATGTTCTTTCGAGTTGTAAGTCTTTTGTGTCAGGTTGTAAAGCAAGTTACTAGTAGAATCACCTGGAACTCCTATTTGGAGAAGGCTTTAAAGTACATCAACATTAGCATAGAAATTAGTATAGTCTTATAGAGTTATCTCTGAATTTTGTTGAATGTAATTGATGCTAGCTTCGATGCACCCCTCTTTGAAATGAATATAAATTTTATGTTCTGATTTAAAAAAAAAAAAACATGTTGTTTATATAGATTTTCCACGTTCTTGGTCGCACCACACTAATCACCCGATCCATAAATCGAGTCCTAATGCAGATCCAAACAACTATAGATCGATCATGGTAGGCCACACCTTCTCCAAGTTCTATGCTACGATCCTTCATATGAAGCTCTCTAGGGAGCTTGAGAGGAGACTCCCTAGAGCTAGGGGGCAAGGTTATATTCAACACATCAGACCACTAATCACATCCTTACACTCTGGGCCATCATTGAGGAGGCACAACATCACTCTTCGAAAGTCTATTGTTGCTTTGTAGACTTTCGGAAAGCTTTCGACTCTATTCCCATGAGGCCTTGTTCCAAAGACTCGGAGGTATCGGTATTTCTGTGACACTCTTGACCACCAATATGGGCCTATATGAGTCAGTTCTTGGTCGTCTTCGCACTTCACCTAGCATGTATGACTTTAACAAGAGTACCATTGGGGTCAAACAGGGGTGCCCTTTGTCCTCCACCCTTTTTGGTATCTACATAGATGAGCTTGAGTCCTTACTGCATGATCATATCAGCGATGGCGATGGGTGCCACCTCCACCAGGTCTTGATTTCTATCCTTCTCTTCATCGATAATGTGGTACTCTTCGCCTCTTCTCCGAGGGGGATACAAAGACATCTAGATGCTTTGGCACTTTTTTATGATCTTCAATAGTTGACGTCAACCTGGGTAAAACCAAGGTGATGATCTTCAATGGGTTGAAGAAGGTTCTATTAGACCACCATTTCCTTTTCAAAGGAGAGAAGATTCAGATCACCAGCACTTATACTTATTTGGGGGTACAATTCTTAGGACCTCGCTTCAGCCTTCAACATGCTCTTCAACCTCATGTAAAACAAAGGTATGGATCCTTAGCTGCTCTTGAGAGACAGTGTTTCCAACATTGTTTTTTGGATATTCTGTCCAAGATGTCTCTTATGGATTCCCTTATCCAACCCACAATTCTTTGTAGTTCAGAGGTTTGGGGACCTTGTTTGTTGGATGTCAATTGGGCTTCAGTGAGTACAGATCCTTCTCCTTCGACACATCATCAAATGCAAGCAGACAGTACCCCAACTCATCCTTGCAGAGTTTGGTGTGAAACCCTTCCGACTTGAGATTATTTTCCTCCTAGTTTAACTTCTACATTGCATTCGAAGTTTTTCCAACTCAGCGACAGGCCAAGACCCGTACCCATACCTAGTCTATCACTTATCGGAGTCCATTTCCTTATCTAGTCCTTTTTGGGTATCTGTTATATTCTTTGCGGTTTTTACATCCTTTTTTTAGCGGTCTTTTCTTTTGGTGGTTTTGTGGTGCATGGGTGGATTTGTGGCTTAGCCCATGGTTTTCTAATTCTAGTTAAGGAATTAGGGTTGTAGTCTAATTTGAGTCAATGGATTAGGGGTTTTGGGTGCCACGGGATCCTATATATATTGTATTGTAAACTAGCAAGTTTGAAGATGATGAATAATAATTAGAGGTGCGACTCTAAACAGGTTGCTAGTTTTCTCGGTTTGGATTTCCAGGGTAAATCTCGGTGTATATGTGTGATTGCAATTGTGTTATTTTCTGTTTTTTTAATAATTTGTGTGTGCATTGCATTACTGTAAAAGATTTAAAACTTACACTCCTCATGGTCGCACTAGATGTTGGTTTGCAAGGGTCTCAGATCTTTTGGATACCTTTGGTATTTCGATGGATTGGCTTCCTCCATTCAAATACTCCATGGATGCACCTAGCCACCTCCTACCTACTAGGCAAGAGTTGAACAAGATCATCCAAGATGACATTTACAAATAGTTTGTGCAAGTCACTTAGACAAACCCCTACAGCGAGTTACATCCAAAGATGGTCTTCTATGCTAAGCACTTCATAGAGGTGAGGGATGGACGCATTATCTAACCCCCATGCACATATTGTCATAAGGCGCACTCTCTTCATATCCCCCTAGGCCAATTCCAAGTGGACTAACACAGACTTCGAGTTGAGACGAACCACCAAACTGTATAGGCAGAGAGGATCTGCCAATTGTGTCATCTTCATGAGGTTGAGACAGAGGAGCACTTCATATTCCACTGCCCCATTTATTATGAGATCTGTGGGAGATTTCATTGCTTGTTTAGGGGGATACAAACCCTGTCCCATTTCATTCGATACTCAAACCAAAGATGTCTAGTCCTTTACATGCAGGAGGCCCTTAGACTTTGTGCCCACATTCTCCATCCTTCTCCTAGACAAGATATCGCTAAGCAGATTACTTCCTTCTTTACGGTGCTCCCATCAACTAGGGGCACTAAGAGACAGATTGATAGCAGCATCGCCTCTGACTCCAAATCGGTGCAAACCCAAGGAACCATCCCCCTTTCCCAGAGACATCAAAGACATTGCCAGACCATATGCCTTACCAGCAGGTGGACAAGACCACCTAGATATCAGTGGCAAGTTGCTTCTTCCAGACAAAAGCGCAATGGGTGATCTAGATCTTCCCCTAGCTCTTCCTCAGGACACCATTCTATCTTGAGTTTTCTTCATTCAACCTCAAATGTTAGAAGAGATAGATCTAGTGGACTGTGATCTAGTCCCCGGATCCATTTCCTTTGTACATCTCCCTCCCATTGCAGTTGCCCACACTTAGAGTCGAGGAGTTTCCATGTTTTAGCATAGACCTAATGCTTTACTTTACTTCGTGTTCTTTATATAGGTGGCCTTATAGTACTCCTGCTTTGTATCGACATCATTGCAGCTGCAGTTCCATTGACCTACTTTGTGGTCATTTGTTGGACATTAATATAATTATCTTATCTTATCTTCCCTTTCATCCACCACCCAAAAAAATTACTAATTTTCCCAAAATTATTTTTGTTTTCTAAGCTCTCTCTTGCTCCCATTCTATACTACACATATTGATGTTAGTTAGCCATAGGGAAGTCCTCCTAGGCTAGATATCACCTAATCTAAAAAGAGAAAGGCAAGGTTACTTAGGTGACAATGCTTGCGTAAGTTTCCCTTGGGGTCTCACCACCTATGCTTAGGGACTTTTGCACCAAGTGAGAACCTAGGAGGTAACAAAGCCTTTAAAATCATGACGCATACAAAGAGGAATATATGGAATATGAGGACTTTAAAGAGGTGTTTCAACAGCTACGGAGCCAAGTTCATGTAAACAAAGGTGACGATAAGGATGACTATCATCTCCATAATGGTTTGCTCTACAAACCAGACAAGCTCTGTGTTCCTAAAGGTGAAAGATTGCAGATTATTAGATAGGCTCACACCTCCAAGGTTGCAGGACATTTTGATGTTGGGAAGATAGTTGCCAACTTACAGAGGTATATGTATTGGCCTAGAATGTAAGAAGATGTAGCTCAATTTATTAGAGGATGTGTACTTTATTGTACCAGCGAGCCTAGTAACAAACAACAAGGTTTATACAATCCCTTACCTGTACACACTAGACCCTAGGATAGCATCTCCATGGATTTTGTGGGTGGTTTGCCAACAACTAGGAAGGGACATGACTATATATTTGTGGTAGTTGATAGGTTCAGCAAGATGTGCACTCTTATGCCTTGTAAAAAGACCACCAAAAGACAAGAAGCAATGAATATGTTCTTTGAAAAGATCTGGGTGCACTTTGGGATAACAAGGAGCATCATCTCAGATAGGGATACCACATTTCTCAATGTCTTTTGGACTACACTTTGGGAGAAGATGGACACCAAGTAAAAGATAAGATAAGATAATTCTATTAATATTCAACATAGGACCACAAAAGTAGGTCAATGGGACTGCTAAGTACAATGATGTTGATACAAAGCAAGAGCACCACAATGTCTCCTATATAAAGAGCAAGATAGAAAGTAAAGTAAAGCCTGAGATCTATGCTAAAGCATGTAAAACTCTCCACTCCAAGTAGAGGTGACAGCAATGGGAGGGAGATGTAAAAAGGGAAATGATCTAGGAACTGGAGATCATGGTCCATAAGATCTATCTCTCCTAACATCTAAGGACAAATGAAGAAAACTCGAGATAGAATGATGTTCCGAGGAAGAGTTGTGGGAAGATATAGATCGCCCACTGCACTGTTGTCTGGAAAAGGTAACCCGTTGTTGATGCCTAGGTGATCTCGTATGCTTGCTAGTAAGGGATCTGGTTTGGCAATGTCGATGAGATCTCTGGAGAAGGGGGATGGGCCCTCCGGTCTACACTAATATGGAGTTAGAGCTAATGGTGTTATCAATCTATCTCTTGGTACCCTTAGCTGATGGGAGCATTGTAAAGAAAGAAGTAATCCTCTAAGCGGAATATGCTCTAGGAGGCTAGAGAATGTGGGCACGACACCTGAGGACCTCTTGCATGTATAGGGCCAAACATCTCTAGTATGGGTACCTAAAGAAACTAGATAGGGTCTGGGTCCCCCTAAATAGATAATGGAACCTCCCACAGATCTCGTAGTAAATGGGGCAGTGGAACATGAAGTGCTCCTCTGTCTTGACCTCACAAAGATGACATAACTAGCAAATCCTCTCTACTCGTACAATCTAGTAATCCATCTCAATCGAAGTCTATGCAAGCCCACTCAGAATTGGCCCAGGGGGATATGAAGAGAGTGTGCTCAATGATGAGATGAATATGGGGGCTGGATAATGTGTCCGTCCCTCACCTCTATGAAGTGCTTAGCATAACAGGTCATCTTCAGACGTAACCCGTCCTGAGGGTTTTTCCAGGTGACCTACACAAACTGCCTATAAATGTAATCATCCCAGATGATCCTGATCAACTCTTGCCTAGTAGGTAAGAGTTGGCCATGTGCATTTAGGGAGTATCTAAACTAAGGAAGTTGATCCGCTCAAAATAGCACAGACTCCAAAAGGTCTGAGAACCCTGCAAGCCAACACTAAATACAATCAGGAGGCCTGGATAAAGCAATGGACTCCAATGAATGATAGGCCAAGTACAGGTACCGATGTTGACCCTTTGCTAAGTCGACGAAACTCCGAATGTGGTGCAGAAGGAAAACAAGGAGGAAAACAGTCTCGAACCAAAAGGGTCGAGCACCAAACTCTGCAAGAATGATGTGCTAGGGTACTGTCTTCTTGCATCTGATGATGCGTCAAAGGAGAAGGATCTACACTCTCTCAGCTAAAGCCCAATTAGCCTCCAGTGAACAAGACCCCCAAACCTCTAAGCCATAAAGAACTGTGGACCAGACAAGTGAATCCACGAGGGACATCTTGAATAGAACAACGCAAAAACGGTGTCGAAAACACTGTCTCTCAAGAACGGCTAAGGATCTATAACCTTTATTGAGCTAGGCTTGAAGAGCATGTCGAAGACTAAAGCAAGGCCTTGAGAATTGTACCCACAAATAAGTATAATTGTTGGTGATCTAAATCTCCTCTCGTCTAAAAAAGAAATGGTGATCCAATAGTACCTTCTTCAACCTATTGAAGATCATCACCTTGGTTTTAACCAAGTTAACTGGCAATTTTCGAAGATCACATAAAAGTACCAAAGCATCTAGTTATCTTTGTAGGCCCCCTAGAGATGAAGCCAAGAGGACCACATCGTCAACAAAGAGCAAGATAGATATCAAGACCTAGTGGAGGTGGTACGTATAGTAGTCCTAGATATGATCATGCAGAAAGGACTCAAGCTCATCTATGTACATCTATAACTTTCCATCCACAGACTATGCACATGAAAGGACCTAGAAGAAGTAAAGACAGAAAGAAGTCAGCAATCAAGAGGAAATTGGAAAAAGATTTGTGACACTTTGCAGAAGGCAATAAGGATGCAGACGGAAGCGTGGACTCTCCTAGATGGAGGGAGCCGATTATATATTTCCAAAAGAAGAGCATGCATTCATGCATGAAGCAAGAATTAGGAGGGAGTTAATCCTAAATAATATGATCCATTGAAGATGATGAAGTATCTATCCATGGTAGCAACCATGAAAAGTAGCACGTGTCCAAAGTGACTTTAGAAGAAGTCTTCCTCGATAAGAAGCCTTAAAGTATCCCTGGTTGTCCATCCACATCCATGATCCTATGATGAAAGAAAGAAGTTGGAATCTTTAGGGCATGGAATCTATAGAAAACTCCATGGACCAAAGAGCTAAAGAGAAACATGAGGAAGAACCTGAAGATTCCAAGAGAGAAGAAAAATCCAGAACAACCAATCATTGTATCGAGAATCACAAGACTACTAGCCTGATCTAAACTCACTAAAAGCAATCAAGCAGAGGAACTGATGAAGAACAATGTATGGAATACTTATGAATGTAAGCATTGCAAGATCCAGAACTAGAGGTTCTCCCAGATGGAGGGAGAAGACTATGATGATTGCTTGTTCCAGTAAACCAGACATACCTCTACATGAGCCATTATATCGTCCACAATATCCATGGGTTGGAGTTTACATTAGATGAATGCAAAGACTGTTCTCCAGAATAATTGAACAAAGAGCGTATGTAGAGCAACCTCAAGGCTTTGAGGTATACCAAAAAGAGACCCTTGTATGCAAATGAAAGAAGACAACTTGGTGGAGAACCTCCAATGCACAGCAGAAGCGTGGTGAAAACTTTCTATAACAGAAATATTGTATCAAAATGGTTACTCAGAACTCCAGGATGAAGGATTGCCAATCCATGACAAAATCTCATGATAGCAGAAGAAGTACCACATGGATATGTTCCAGTTTGAGTCTTGCCACGATGTTATGAGCTAGTAGGAAACAAAAGAGTTGAATTCAACTATGATATACTGTAATGATCAGAGCTACATGAAGCCTTCAAAAAACCAGTGTTCCAGAAAGACCGAAGTACATTGAGATCAAGCATTACATTCTCCATGATGAATTCCAGAAAAGAGAAAGTGGTTCTCCAATTTATATCTCCACAAATGAGCAGATAAGCAGACATTTTGGAGCTTGTGGAGACAACTTCCTTATTGGAAAAGGAAGAGATGACTCCCAGGTCGGGAGGGAGCACTGATTTGTTATTGATTTATGAACAGTCATTTTTCAATTCGAAAAATGGTCCAAGATGAGCACTTCCTTTCCAGTTCGGAAAGTGGTTTGAGATTTCTGACGGACAGGCATTTTCCAGTTCGGAAAATGGTCTAGATCCAACAATAATTTTCGTAATGAAAATGGTTCGATGGATTGTTGATGTACCATAGACAGTGATTCCCCTTATGGCCAGTGTGGGGGAATGGTCTAGGACAGTCTCTCTTCTTGACAGTCACTCTCAGTAGTGATCAAGAAGACTGGTCCACCTCGCCGGACAATCATTCTTTCGAAGCTCACAGTTGTGAGCAGTTTCGAAGAATAGTCCATTTTGGAGGTTGGTGCAGGACAGTCATTTCCTTAGGAAATAGTCCGGACAGTGATTCCCTAGGGCATATTCATTCTCTCCAGGTTGCACTTTGTTTAGTGCCGGAGGAATGGCCCAAATAGGTGAATGGTCCAAGTTCAGCAATCAGGGACAGGCATTCCCTAGGGCAGACTCATTCTCTCTAGGTTGCACTTTGTTTAGTGCCGGAGGAATGGCCCAGATAGGTGAATGGTCTAGGCTCAGAAATCGGGACAATTATTCTTCCTTGCTTGAGAAGAATATTCCATATAGCTCATCGTTGATGTTTTACCTTCTGAGGGCAGATGCTCTTCCAGATCTCACAGATGTGAGTGGAAGAATGGCCCAAATGATTCAGTTTATATCATAACAATGTTTTCTATGCAGGTTGATATCAGATGATATGATTATTATGGAGATTGTATGTCTCTGAACAGTAGATGTATGCTACTGTGGTGGATGTCTTCCACTGATTGTGACTATATTTCACTGATCAAGTATCTGTGTGCTACTTGATGTGGTAGTGTACCATTGGATTGTAGTTTTGTACTACTATGGATAGACACAGTTGTGTTCTATTGAATGACATTGTTTTGATTGCCTTGAAGACTATCAGTAGTGTTGGAAATGATTATCAGCTAGACAGATGATCAATGGACAGAGATTTCCCAGACAAAAAATGGTCCAGGACATTTATTCTTCTAGGACATATGTTCGTATTAGAAGAATGGTTCTTGTGTCACTCTATGGAGTGAGTGACTTATCCAGCATCATGTCTGATTACTCAAATAGAGTATGGTTTCGAGAGATGATGCAGTTGATGACACTAATAGTGATGATGGCGCTCATGATCTAATCATGAGATAATCTATACGACTACGTTGATGCTACCAGGTGAATGGTATGTATGTGCTCAAGACCATTTCCTTCAATACCTCCCTAGCTAGGAGGGAGTGTTGATATTATGGTAGCTGCGGGAGGTATTTACCTCCACGTGTAAACCTGACGAGAATAGAATATTCCGGGAAGCAAGAAGAAACCCTAATTAATTGGTTAATAACCCTAGAAGACAAGTTGGCTCAAGAGAATGACTTGTATTAGGTTATTAGCCTCCAAGAGAAAAAGTCAGCTAAAGGAAATGTTATATACTAAAGAATTAGTACCCAGAATGAGAAGCCGACCCAAGCAGTCTGCCAGAATTAGTATAAATACAGGAGGCCGGTCTTCATTCTGGCCAGTATTCTCAGAACTGCATTAGCAGCACTTGTGCGCACTGCAGTTGGCCAGTTTGTGCGCAACTTTGGAGGAGAGTTGTTGTTGCAGCTGCTGCAACTAGCAGATTTCGGTTTTGGCTTGGACTATCTCTTGGTTATGGTTTGGACTCTCTGATCAGCTCTTTTACTCTTGCTTGGTGCGCTATCCTTGGAGAAAAGGTGTGCCACCTTTGTTTGGCTATCTATCCTAGGGTTTGCTTCCAGAATAATTCTCTGTCAAGGTTAAGGTGCTCGGGGGTGGCTTCGGCCTATGGTTGGGTGACAATATTGCTATATTGTCTATGGTTAAACGAGCACATCCATTACTTTCTAACATCTCCATCATTAAAGGTGCCAAATGACATCCAACGGACAAGGTTGCTCCATCTTTGCAGCCTTCAACTGTTGGTGTCAACCCAATATCATCTCATGGGTCAAATCTGAAGAAAAGAGGTATGGTTACAATCGATCGAAATCCCCCTATTGTTCCTCCTATGGAAAACAATATATTATTTGGGTCGTGGTTCTCTGAAAAATTGGGTTCAACCAAGGTTGGAGAAAAGGGGGATTTTTAAAATTCTTTATCGGGTTACATCGAAGGTTTCTGCATTCCCTTGGGTGATTCCTCTGTTTCCGGAAATGAAGCTTGTGAAGTGAACTAATTCTCTGTTTTAAGGGACTCCTGTAGTAGGGTAATTAAGGAAGGGGTTTTGTTTTCTGCTTAGGGAAGGGAGGATCAAGCTAAATATAATATCAGTCCTAGGAACATTGGGAATGGTTGTTTCGAGGGGGGAACTAAAGGGGGGTTAGGTATGAACTAAGGCAAAGAGTCTAGGGCTTCCGGCAGAGGTAGGAAATCCTATATTTCTATGGCACCAAAATTAAGCATTGAATGAAGTAATGGCAGGCAAACAATTGACTATGGAAGGGGTCCTTAGAGCAGACATTGCCCCTATCAAGGATTCCTTGTGATTTGTATGTATCTTAATCATCAGGCCTGGCCTGCCCTTCTAAAAAACAGGCTTTAAAAAGGGTTATCGATGTTCACAAACCTGATACCTGATATCATGCTTCTGATGGGGACAAAATTGTTGGTGATCTTAATAGGTTGTTTGGGGGTTGGGAATTTAAATTTATTGATGCTAGAGGTATATCTGGGGGCCTTATCACTGGTTGGAATTGCAGAGACTTGGCTTATACCTATTGTTGGTCATTTGTATCAGATTTGGGGGTGGCCTCGTACTCCCAGGAACTGGGGCTGGAGATTAAAGTGGTCAATGTTTATGGGCCTTACAATGATAGGCCTGCCTTCTGGGATAATTTTTTTAGCAGGGCGTGGATGTATGATGATAATACTATCACAGGAGACGATCTGAACTTTTCATTGGGAAGCTTAGAGATCTAGGGTTCAGCTGCTCATGTAGATCCTCTCTCAGGTTATTTCTCAAGGAAGCTGGATGACTCAGGCTTGTATGATGTTGAGCCTATAAAAATAAACCTATGTGAAGAAACAAAAGAGTTCGAAATGACAGGGTAGAAACAAGGCTGGATAGATTTTTGGTATCTGAACTTTTGATTTTATATTCTGTCACACTGAGGCAGTGAGCCATTTCTGGTGGGGATTTGGATCACTTTCCGGTACTGCTCGAACTGTCTTCTGTTGGTAAAAAGCCTCCCAATCACTTCAAGTTTAACCCTAGGTCGTTAGATGACGAGGATTTCATCAAGCTAGTCAAGGCACATTGGGTACCATTTGATGGGACTATGAGAGAATCTGCTGCCATTCAGTTTGCAGCTATTTTTAAAAAGGTCAAACAGGCAGCTATCACTTGGGCACATATGAAGAAGGAAAGAGATAAGAAGAATCTTATTGAGGTTGAGGCAAAATTCGATTTATTGTACAATAGTGAACGTGGTGGGTATCTGAATGAGGAATCCAAAGCTGAAGTACAATCTCTAGAGCAACTGAGAAGGAAACTATTGGCAAAAAGAGAAGAAACCTGGAGACTTAAGAATCAAGTCCTCTGGCCCAATAAAGGGGATGAAAATTCAAAAAAAAATCACCGGTTTGCTAACCACTGGAAAAATATTAATACTGTTTGCAAGGTTGAAAAGACTGATGAGTCTATGGCTACTAGTTTTGAGGA
Organism: Picea engelmannii; assembly: GCA_009831015.1. Lineage (NCBI taxonomy): Eukaryota > Viridiplantae > Streptophyta > Pinopsida > Pinales > Pinaceae > Picea > Picea engelmannii. The sequence goes on from ML784794.1 coordinate 567,283, forward strand.
GATAGCTAAGGAAGGGGTGGATCATTTTAAATCCTGCTTGAAAGCAGATGATAGAGCCACTCTAGCAAAAGTGATTAAAATGACCTCATATTTTCCCCGATCTGTAGAAGAGGAGAACAACCTTACTTTGCTGGAGGAGGTTTCTAGGGAAGAGTTGCATTGTGTTCTTCACAGTTTTCAAAAAGACAAAAATCCTAGCCCAGATGGGTTGACACTTAAATTCTTTCTTGGGTTCTATGACATGCCGGAATATGAGCTATTGAGGGTTATTGAGAAATCAAGGTCATCAGGGAGGATGCTTGCTGCATTTAATACAACCTTTATTGCTCTCATTCCAAAATCAGATAATCCTGTTTCTTTTGGGAAATACAGGCCAATTTCCCTCTGCAATTGCATATACAAGATAATTGCCAAAATCATATCCAGAAGGGTTAAGAGTTTGCTGTCTAAGTCTATTTCTATTGAGAAATTTGGGTTTTTGGAGGGTAGGCAAATTCATGAGGCCATTGGATGTTGATGTATTTAGCATCAGACAGGTACTTCCACGTAGGCTCAGTGTCTAGCATGTGGAAGTCGTCCATAATGCCTCTCAGAACCTTAGGAGATTCACTTTATGTAAGTGAATGTATGTTTGTAATAAAGTGAGTTTAATTTAATTAAATGCCTAAGTATTTGGCATTAGTAATTAAATTAAGTCCTAGCAGTTTGAACACGAGATTAGATCTCAGTCATTGATCACTTTAGGAGATCTAGGGTTTTGGACTTAGGGAAAAACTCAAGGTTATAAAAGGCAGCCTAAGTGAGAGGAGGAGATACAGTGATGGTACACAAAGAGTGAGTGAGCACTCAGGTGTGCAAGGAAAGGGGCCGAGGAAAGGGTGCAAGGGGGCAGCAAGGGAAGTAGCAGCCAGCAAGGTCGAAGCATTGATCCTGGGTAATAGACTAGGCTATTTATTGCATTTGTATTTCCTCAGAAGGGCCATTATCCCAGGACGGGAGCCTTGATTTTATTTAATAAAATCATCGCAGATCTGGTTTTCCCTTCGGGTTTTTTTCAAGGGTAGTTTACCCGAATATCTTGTGCAATGTGTTTTGGTTTCCTGAATTTGTTTCCACTGATTTAATTGTTTCGTTGATAACCTAGCTGTGATATTATTCAATAAAATAAATTTTTACTTTGAATTAATACCCTGGTGCTAGGTTTAGAAAATCAACATGGTATCAAAGCTTGGACTCTAAAAGGAAGCCAGTTTTGTACTGATCGGATTTTTGCAACGAGAAAGTTTTTATCTTTTTTTCTCAGGTCTGTTGAAGGGTAAATTTATTAAAAAAAAAAAGAGCAGACGTACAGCCATACAGCCGCGATGAGCTGCATAAGTCAGTCCACAGGCACATGTGAGAGGTCGCGGAGCTAGGAGATTTTGTTGTGTATCGGGCTGAAGCAGAGATTGGGCCGCCGTTTGTTGCTAACATTTGTGGATCGTGATCTGGTAGCAGATTGGGCAACTGAGAAAACAACTGCCAACCATGTGGATGCTGCGGTCGTGGGCATTGGCGGCAAATCTTTTTTGCAGGTGTGGCAACAAAGGTGTGAGATGGAATCTTGAGACCTGAGTAACCGTCGTGGAGAGAGCCACCAGTCAGCAAATTAGTTGGGCGCGCATTTAGCATTGGCAGCCATCAACAAGGGAGCTCGCGCAGGTGACAAGAAGAAGCGGCAGGCGGTTGTTAGCAGAGCTAGGCATAAGAGTAAGCACGAGCTATAGCATGGAATCATCTGCAGGCTATAGAAGATCCGCGCAGGGGGTACTGAAATTGGTCGATTATGCATGGAGAGTTCAACCACGGTGGTACAGGTCTAGAAGGCGGATTGGCAACCGCCACTGTAGTTGACAAAAGAGTCACCAATGTAATGGTAGTTGGGCAGAGTAAAAGGCAGCAAGGAGATGCAGAGCTAGGAGCCGCCAGGAGGTGACTGTTGAATTCTCCTTAACCTAGCATCCGACTGTTAACTCAAATAAAAATGCTTTATTAATTTATAGCATAGCTAAATTAATCAACGAAAATTAGCGGAAGCATAAAACACAGAAACCATAACACATTTGCACACGCGATTCGGGTAAACACCCCTGGAAAAACCCTTGCAGGAAAACTAGTTTTGTGATGATTTTATTGCTACAAAATCAAGGCTCTCGTCATGGGATAATGGCCCTTCTGAGGAAATACAACTGCAGTTGATAGCCTAGCCCACCTGGCTGCTATCTCCCTCGCTGCCCCTTTGCACCCTTTCCTCGGCCCCTGCCCCGGCACACCTAAGTGCTCACTCACTCTTTGTGTACCATCACTCTCCTTAGATCTGACTTCTAGGTCCCTAACTCGACCCTCTCTGGCAAGCACAACTTAGCTTGCTACTAGATCACAATTAGATCTCCTTGTCTCTAGCTCAGATGGTGAGAATCACTTGTGATGTTGAGAAATGAGGCTCTCTTGGTCTTTTATAAACCCTAGCCTTTCTCTCATTTAATCCTGGCTCTTAGATCTTCTCCTCGAGATCTAGATCTGACAAGGTGGACTTAATCAATCGTTGAGATAACTTAAGTCAAGATCAACGGCTATGACTTAATCTCACATTGACTTAAGTCATCTCCCACCACTACTAAATAGTCTAGACATATGACGGACCCTCTCACATTGCTAGACACCCCCAATTTGAAAGTACTTGCCTGAGCTACACTTTCTAACACTCCCTCTTAGCGAGGGAGGTACTGGCACTAGAGTTGCCTCCTCCATGAACTACATCTCTGTCAATCTCTCCCTCTAAATCTGAGAGACATGCTCCCTCTAGATCCATATAATCGACCTCCTTTGTACTATAGCTACCTCTATCTGTTGTACTGAAGCCATTCGAGCATCCCACTCATCCAATTGGGACCACTCCCACCATGTGGGTCTGCTAAAGTGAGTCTCCTGCTCTCTCAACAATGATTCAACTAATCCTCTGCTCCTCCTGGAGCTGTAGATGGGATGCCCCCATATAATGTACAGCTGACCCTCACCATGGTCGATCATAACAGGTACCCCTGGAGCTTCTCCCCATGTAGAGAAAATATGGACTCCACGACCATAAAACTCAACTCCATAGCCCTGATCCTCCAAGCCTACAGCTGAGAGCACACTGACTCTCATCCCTAGTACACAGAGTACCCCAATCACCCTTAAAGTCCTGCCTGACTCTATCTGGAGGGTCATTGTTCCTTCTCCCCTGACTGTTGCCATGCTGGTGTGAATCCCACACCTCACAAAGCCTCTAGCGTGGGCTGAGAACTCCTGGAATGCATCCTCCTCTCTAGTCATGTGATAGGTGGCACCACTGTCTATGTACCACCCTACTCTGGGTCGTCCCTCTCACTCAAGGAAGAGAGTGTACTCCTGCCTGAATATCTTAGAGAAATGACGTGTTGTAGTAGCCAACCGCTGCTCCTCCTTGTCCTCATCATGGTCCTCCTCCTCTGCCTGAGCAACCACTTGCTACTTCTTGCCCTTTCTTCCCTTGCCCCTCTTGGCCTAATTACATTGACTAGCGTAGTGGCCAAACTCGCCACATACATAGCACTTTGTGTGAGAGAGATCCTTCTTTAGCTTTTTGCTTGGCAATTATACTCATTGTCCAAAAAATTCTGGGCAGTCTGCCCGTTGCCTGGACCCCTACCGAAGACTGCTCAGGGTTGCCCGCAGCCTCCTACTGTTCCTCAAGTCCTTTTTTGGGTTGCCTAGACCCTTTATGGGCGCTGCCCAGCTACTGCCCAAAACTTTTCTAGGCAATCTACCTGCTACCCGGGTGTTGCCCGGGGGCCTCCCTGCCCCTGCGCTTGGCTGTTGGGCAGTTCTCTAGTTGATGACCTACTTGTCTCGATCAGTTGTAGCTTCCTTTCCTAGCAGTTGCCCCAGCCCGGTTGGCTGGCGGTTTCCCTGCCGACTAGTGGCGATTGGCCACACCTCGACCCCCCTTTGCGCACTTTTCGTTTGCTTGTTGTCTTCTCCACATGCAATTGTCTCTCCAGCATTCACACGGCGGCTTTACCTCTCCGCCATGTCTGTGCATGTCCGTCGACCCAGCCCATGGCTTTTCATCCGGTGGCTACTCCTTCTCCCAGCCAACGGCATGACCACAGCAGCTACCCCTACACTATCACCCGGGGCTCAACCCGTGCACATCTACAGCTCCAAACGACGGCTCCAACTGTTGCACCCACATCTGCTTGACCCATGCTCTACTAGAACCTCTGTTATCTCTGCCTTGTGCATCTTTTCTCTCGGTGCTGACACCATCCAGACAGTTGTGGCCCCTTTGCGTCACACTACACCGTGGCCTCTCTACCCAGTGTAGTCCCCTGATTCGTGCACAGCCGCCTCACTTCCACTCTGCCCAATGCCAACAATCCTTCCACCACCCGTTGCTTTGTTGCTACATGCAGCCCTCCCACTTCGGCTATTGAATCTTCCTGTCGCCCAGCCTAACGGCTCTACTATGCTGTCCCAATTCTCACTTGAACTCATGCGCACATACTACCACTCGACCACTACAAAACAGCGCGAGCTCTTCAGCTTGATTTCTCCAGCAAACGGCTCAATCCACACAGTCTCTCTTTGCGTGGATTTTGTTGCCTCAACCTCAGCCACGAAGGCATGCGTCCATACGCTCATACAAATTGTACGTACGGCTATGTTCGTACGCTGTTGTACGGACCTTCCCCTCTTTTTTTTTCTTTTTTTTAGTTTTCCTTCCCTGCAGAAATAAAGAAAATTTTTGATGTCGAAAACCTTGATCTTAGTGCAAATCTGGCTTCCTTCTTCTCAGAGTTGAACCCACTCTGATACCATGTTGAATTCTCCTTAACCTAGCACCCGACTGTTAACTCAAATAAAAACGCTTTATTAATCTACAACACAGCTAAATTACTCAACGAAAATCAGTGGAAGCATAAAACACAGAAACCATACCACATTTGCACATGRGATTCAGGTAAAGACCCCTGGAAAAACCCTTGCGGGAAAACCAGTTCTGTGATGATTTTATTGCTATAAAATCAGGGCTCCTGTCTTGGGATAATGGCCCTTCTAAGGAAATACAACTACAGTTGATAGCCTAGCCCACTTGGTTGTTATCTCTCTAGTTTCCCCTTTGCACCCTTTCCTCGGCCCCTACCCCAGCACACTTGAGTGCTCACTCACTCTTTGTGTACCATCACTCTCCTTAGATCTGACTTCTAGGGCCCTAACTCAACCCTCTCTGGCAAGTACAACTTAGCTTGCTACTTGATCACACTTAGATCTCCCTGTCTCTAGCTCAGATGATGAGAATCACTAGTGATATTGAGAAATGAGGCTCTCTTGGTCTTTTATAAACCCTAGTCTTTCTCTCATTTAATCCCGACCCTTARAACTTCTCCTCAAGATTTAGATCTGACGATGGGGACTTAATCAATCGTTGAGATCACTTAAGTCAAGATCAACAGCTGTGACTTAATCTCACATTGACTTAATTCATCTCCCACCACTAYTAAATAGTCTAGACATATGATGGACCCTTTTACATTGCTAGACACCCCCAATGTGAAAGTACCTTCCCGAGCTACACTTTCTAACAGTGACATCAGCGGGTGCGCCAGCCAGGTAAAGGAAAGGAGTTGGCCGCCAGCAACAGTCGGCCAACAGAGCTGTCGGCAAAGGCCATGGACCATCCCAGGCCATGCAACATAGCTGCCAGCACAGCGCAGGCTAACATCAAGGCAGCAAGACAGCGCCCTCCAATTCAGCCAGGAGACTCAGGTGGTTTGAGTAGACTTTGAGAGATGCTCAGGAGCATGTTGAGTCTCCTAGGACCACATTTAGGGAGAGTAGACCTCCACAGAAGTTTTCGACTTGTATGGCTTTGATGACCAGCATCATAGACTTAGAGCCTTCCAGCTTTGAGGAAGCAGCCAGCCAGCAGGTTTGGAGAGATGCCATGGTGGATGAACACAACTCCATCATGAAGAATGATGTTTGGGAGATTGTACTGAGACCAATGGGACAGTCAATGGTGACCTCCAGATGGTTGTACAAGATCAAGCATGTAGTAGATGGCAGCGTGGAGAAGTACAAGGCGAGATTCATGGCTCGACGATTCTCTCAGAAAGAGGGAGTAGACTACGAGGATACTTTTGCTTTTGTAGCCAAATACTCCTCTATTGGAGCAATGATTTCTATTGCTTCAGAGATGGGATGGAGGATCCACCAGATGGACGTGAAGACATCCTTCCTGAACGGGATCATTGAGGAAGAGGTCTAAATCGAGCAATCACAAGGGTTTGAGGTTCATGATAGAGAGTCATATGTATGTAGGCTTAAGAAAGCCCTGTATGGACTCAAACAGGTGTCGAGGGCTTGGTACTCCAAGATCGACAGCTATTTGCAAAGCATGGGCTTCACCAAGAGTGAGGCAGATCCCAACCTATATTTCTTACTTGTTGGATTTGAGCCCTTCATCTTGGTGCTCTATGTGGATGATCTAATTCTGACAAGGGCAGAGAGGTTGATTGCAATATGCTAGTCAGACTTGGCGTCAAAATTTGAGATGAAGGACATTAGGTTGATGCACTACTTTCTGGGACTAGAGATTTGGAAGAGGTCGGGCGAGATCTTCCTTGGACCGGGGAAGCACACCTTAGAGATCCTGAAGAGATTCAGGATGGTGGACAATAGACCAATGGCCACTCCAATGGTGACCGCCCTGAAGAAGGTGGATTCTCCAAATTCAAAGTTGGCATATTCTAGGCAATACAGGCAGTTGATTGGCTCATTGATGTATCTGGTCAACACTTGACCAGACATTTTCTTTGTTGTTAACACCTTGAGTCAGTACATGGTGGAGTCGAGGCAGGTTCATTGGATAGCAGCAAAGCACGTGCTCAGATATTTGCAGGCCACAGTTGGATATGACTTGAGGTACCTTGGTGGAGATGGAGTGAAGTTGCAAGGTTATTCAGATTCAGACTAGGTAGGTAGTGATATAGACAGAAAGAGCACTTCACGGTGTTGTTTCAGTTTGGGGTCAGCATTGATTCCCTGGTTCAACAAGAAACCGACCTCAGTAGCACTCAGTTCAATAGAAGTTGAGTACATGGCAACGAGTTTAGCTAGTTGTTGTTGAGATTTGGGTACCTTGGAAAGTGGTCCCCATGTGTTTATGAGTCTCTGAACACAAAGGGGGAGACTATTACCCTTGTACTTTACTTTATGATTCTAATTTTACTTTGACTTAAGAGATTTAAGTCAAAAGTGAAATATGTCACTTAATCATTAAAGTGACAATTAATTCACAAAGTGGATGAATTAATAGACATAAAGCAACTAAGGAAAGTGGGTTTCCTTCGTGAGATTTTTGGATTAGATCTCACCCATTGATTAGACTTGGCTAGAATGGATTTAGGCCATTGATCTTTTAGGGCTTGGCCAAAGGAGGCTAAAGGAGGGTATAGTGCATTTATGAGATTCATTCTTTACTTGTGAGAAGAGGAGGAGAGCTAGGGCACATTTTCTCAAGGAGAGGAGGGTGCACTTGCATGAGGGTTTGAGGAGCAAGCTTGTGTTGGTTTGAGAGAGCTTGGAGATGCCTTCCATGGAGGCTTGGCTACCATTCTAGAGGAGGGCACACATATGTGATGGAGAGCGCATTTGCTAGAGGAGAGGGCGCAACCTTGAGAGGAGGGGCGCATTTCTAGTAGAGGGAGCTCTACCCATTACTTGTAGGCTCACTCCCATGGTCTTGGCTTACTCTTGTGCTATGGAGGAAGCTATGTGGAGTGAGGGCGCATGAGTCTAGAGGAGGAGGTGCATTTTATGGAGGTAGGTGCACTTGCTTGAGGTGGTGGCGCATTCTTTGGAGGAGGGCGCATCAAGCAAGTAGTTGGCTCATTCTTGGAGGGTTCTAACTAGTAGAGGAGAGGCGCACTTCATGAGGAGTTGAGGGCGCTTGGCTAGGGAGGATTCACCCCTTGTTGGGTTTTTGCATGTGTGGGGGGCGCACTTGAGAGGAGGGGCGCACCATCACTTGGAGGAGGTTTTTCTTGTGAGAGGGAGGCTACTTCAAAGGCAAGGACAAAGACAGGGCAAGCAAGAGCAAAGGCAAAGCAAAGGATCAAGATAAAGACAAAGCAAGCAAGAGGAAGAAAGGCTCACCAAGGCAAAGGGCACCTTACTTCACAAGGTTTGTGGGAAAGTCTTCGAGGAACTCCAAGGCACCAGAGAGTGGTTGCTATTGTACCAGGTTCACTTATATATGTTTCCTATGTTGTACATTGTGCTTTGAGGCCTTCTATATATATCTGCTCCAAACTGGTTTTCCCCATGGGGGGGTTTTTTCCAGGGTCATGTTGACCAAAAATTCATGTGTCAAATTTATGCATGCTTAGAAGTGTAGATCAGCATTTTAAAGTTCAAGATCTAGAGGTAGTGTTATGTGTTTTAATGTATATTGCATGTGCTAACATTGAGTAAAGAAAACACTTGCAAGGGCACCTTAAAAGAGAACTTAACCATCAAATATTGAGCAGAAAGTTTGGTCACTGTTTGCTGTCCAAAAACAACAAGAAAAGACAGCCACACAGTTGAAACTTAGAGCCATACTAAGGTCAAGGACAGACCTTAAATGGCAGCCTCATAGGACCTCAGAAAATCTACAGTTGTGAAGCCATCTGGCTTCGCAAGCTACTCACAGGATTATTTGATCAGGGGCTGCAGCCAACAGAGATTCACTGTGACAACCAGAGTTGCATAAAACTCTCGGACAATCTAGTTTTTCATGACAGGTTGAAACACATTGAGATCAGATACCACTTCATTAGAGACAAGGTCCTGAAGGGAGAAGTCAAGCTCTATTACATTCCGACAGATGAGTAGTTGGCAGACATATTCACCAAACCCTTGGTGAAAGGGAAGTTTGTTTTCTTTTGAGACAAGCTTGGAGTGATGGAGAATACCTTCCTCGCTAAGAGGGAGTGTTGATAACTGTAGCTCAAACAGTTATTTCCACAAGGGGTGTCTAACTTGTGGAAATCGTCATTTAATGGCTCCTATGTTTTTTGGAAGTTCACTTTATTAATTAATTAATAAAGTGAACGTTTTTTTATAAAGTGAGTTTAATTTAATAAAGTGCATAAATTTTGGCACTAGTGACTTAAATTAAATATGAGCCATTGATCTAATAGGACAGTGAGATTTAATCTCGTCCGTTGAGATTAGGGATTTGGCTCATATAAAAGGGCAGCAAAGGGAGGAGTTAAGACACACATTCATTATTCACAGCAGAGTGAATAATTTGGCAAGGAGAGAACAGGGCAGCAGCCGCTGCACACAAATCATGGCAGCATATGGATTTCGAGGCAGCATGCAAATTGAGGAGTCGCAGATTTTGAGGCAGCATGCAAATCGAGGTCGCATAGATTTCGATGCAACATGGAAATCGAGGCAGCACTTGTGAGCTACAGAGATTAATTACAGCTGCAAATCGTCCGTACAGGCTGTACGGACAGCCTTAGTAGCTGCATGCAGATCAAGGCACTATGATTTATCAAGTTTGCAGGGTGTTTGTGGTTTTCCTTCTCAGAGCCATTTTCCCGAGTGTGGGAGCTCTTGTAAGTTATGAAGATATTTTGAATGAAGCACTAATCTTGATGAGCAAAATAATTGTCCATGTGTGATTTTGTTTTTCTGAAATTTCCACTGAGAACTTAAATAATTCCAGTAGTATAAATCAGATCTGATCTTATTTATCTAGTTGCTGGTTTTAGAGAAATTAACATTGGAGTGGCCCAAGAAGACCTTCATCCCATCAAAACAAGAAATATCAGAGATATGGTTTTAAAAGTTGACCTCCCGAAGGCATGTGACAGGGTTAATCGGTTGTACATTAGACCGATGCTTCTTTATTTGGGTTTTTGTGTACCTTTTGTTAACTTGGTTATGAGCTGCTTGACTTCTGTGTTTCTCTGTGTTGACCAATGGTTCTGCATCTCCTTTCTTTAGGCCTGAAAGGGGGCTCAGGCAAGGCTGCCCTCTCTCCCCACTTTTGTTTTCTCTTGTTGCTAAAGGCCTTAGCAGGGCTATAATGGAGACTAAGAGGCATGGTTTATTTAAAGGCATAAAAATTGGAGAGGGGTTCTATCTTTCTCATCTACTATTTGTGGATGACATTCTCATCTTCTGTGATATTGGAGGAGTTCGCTGTGAGAAATTTCATCTTACAGCCTGTGTTAGATGGACTGTCTAAGGATGGTGTCCTGCTGGCTCGTGGGGATTGGATTATTCAAGAACATGCTGGAGGGCATATTTATGAATATCGACACCCTCCATTTATATGGCTGGTTTCTTTACTCACTACAGGATTTCTTTACTCTGATTAAATTGAGAAGACTGTACTAGTGGACTTTTCTGATGACCTGCTGATTCTGCTGTCAGCCTAGATGGAACATAACTTTTGTTTTCTGTTCGATCTCTTTTGAGAAATTTATGATGATGTAATTTTGGTCTTTTGGTGATACACATTTGATGCTACTAATGATACACTCTTTTACAGAGGTCGACCTACTACAAAATCCTCATAAGGCTTTTGGAATGCTATTCAGCATCTATGGAATGTAATTTTGTTCATCTTAATAAAATTACAATGTTTTTAACTTTTTTCCGTGTAAAAATAATAATAATAGTAGTAATAATTAATGACTTCTTATTCTAACAACCTAAGAGAAAGGGGATCAGCTATGAAAGAATCATAGATCAGAAAAGCTGGAAACATTATTATTTTGGGGGGTATCTACTATTTTCAAAAGGAATGATTAGTTAACTTACTGAAGATATCAGCGCTGACAGGTTGAATACTGACTCAAAGGCATGCACCGATGAATGTGGAACGTGTTCAAGCATTGCCTCTATTGAAGCATTTTTGAACTGATGCTCCTCTATCTTCCATTGTTTTAATAAATCATTTGCCTCCCCAAGCTTTTTCTTGGCTGACTGAAACCAATAGGGAAAGAAATTAGTATAACCTTTCTGTATCCATTATTAACATAACAAAATAAAATGGATGCCAACATAAAAAAAAAGGAAGATCTGATATTTCCAACTCCTGCAGACTGCAACCAAGGAACATCATGTACCTATAACCATATTCTTTTATATATCTATAGTTTAACTTCATGTGAATAAATTAATGTTAAAGAATACAATCCCAAGACTACATTTTTTAGAGTGACAAAAGTACAACATAAGCATACTGTAAGAAAATATTGTGTTTATCAAGATCCAACAATATTATAACATTTCAGGAATCTTAGGATATCTGATCATGGAAAGACTTAGGACTTTCTGAGAATATAAACTTTAATGTAGTTCAAACTTTGATTTTAAATCCGATGTAGAGGGCGATCCATATGAAAATCAGAGATTTATAAAAAAAACTTATATGTTGAACTACCAACTGTAGCCAGACAAAGACAAAGAAAACATCAACAAGTGTTGGACCAGACTTACAGACTGCTATTAACAAAATAAAGGATTTGAAAATATGTTAGTATATGAATGCAGCCCTGGTCCAAGAACATTGATGTAAAGGAAAAAAGTTCCAACTTCTGGCAATTTTGGTTCAACATTGCAAAGCCATGTTTTCTGGTTTCAGGACAAGAATTCTGCCTAACTGTAAATAATCTGCAGTTGGAATTATGGCCACACTTTTTTGAGAAATTCACCAAAAACAAGGTATAGCAGAATGGAAATGCTAAGAGAATAGAGACACTAATGTCTAATTTTAATAACGCAACGGCAGAAAGAATTTTTTTACTCATGCAGAGATCAAGAACATACCTGAATTTCATTTGTGATCGTTGCTGCCCCCTCAACATTGTTAAATTTTGATGCAACTAATAGGGCTTCCTGCAAGAAATCATACCAAGAGTCAAGTGATCAGGTCTTGGCCTTAACGAGAAAAATCGCATTGCTTAAACAAATCATATTTGGCCAAGTAACTTCACCTCTAGTGAAGAAAGATGCGTGACTGCAAATGAATGTGACTCTGTTCTTAGTTTAGTATAAAACACAGCCAGCTCCCTCAGTTTGTCATCACTTGCTTCTAAAGAATTAGTGAATTGATCTAACTGACCCGATGCATGTCCACTGCTGATGCCAAAATCATGAACAGTGGGTTTAGAATTAGGTTCAGAAAATGCATCCTTGAACTCCCAACCAGAAGAGTCAAAGTCGTCGTCATTATTGCCAAATAGATTGGTATTTAATTGCACACTATCAGAAGGCATCCCCGTTGCACTTAACATGTCACCTATGTTATTGCTATCAGTAACTGAACACTCTTGTCTGCAGGAAATCCTACTGACCTCTTTACCATGATGTTCTGAAAAGGCATCTTTGAATTCCCAAACAGATGACTCAAGGTCTTGGTCATCATTCCCAAATAAATCAGTATTCAACTGCACACTACGGGAACTGATCCCATTGACACTTAATACGTCAACTGGGCTATTGGCAGCAATAACTACGGACTCTAAATTTCCCGACGCTGTACTGACACATTCCCCATTATGCTTAACTATAGAACTTTTTTCATTGCTACTTGGAATGGGAAAGCCATCTGTTTCAGCTTGCTTGTATAGAGTTGCAATGAAATCGTTGAACTGAAGACCAGTTGTAAAGGATACGCTGGGGGAACCTATGGAGGCCCGATTTCTATCAAATTTCTGCCTAAAATCTGCATGATTGGCAAACAAATCAACCTCACTTCTTTGTTCAAAATCAGCTTTGTCATCACCAAACAATGACAATGGCAAGGGTTTCAAGACATCATCTGGACGGGCTGCATGGTTTTGCCTCTGGGCATTTTTCTGACCATCTGTACTTTTAAATGCAACAGCAGAATCACAATTAGACTTCACCACTGGCACAGCAGTAGCAGATACCTCATCGGATATCCTCTCATCGAAAATAGCAGTCCCTGAGTCTTTCACAGAATGCAAATTCCCAAAAGGATCGAAAACATCATTGCTGCCATTGCCGTTATATTTAACTTCGCACGTATTTCCCAAAGGGTCAAAAACATCATCGCTGTCATTTTCATTAGCTCTAATCGCAGGTGCCGAATGCCATAGATTCGAGAAACCACTAAATCCCTCGGAACCAATCGGGCTTTCCTCAAAGCCACTGAATACATGTGCTTGGACATTATTTTTCTGTCTGAATTCCTTAACCGGAGTTTGAATAAAGTCTCCCCATTCGTCATCAACACCATTTTCCGTTCCCCCCGCTGTTCCATTAGACTCAACGGAAGCCCCAATTATCGCCGAGGACCGATCCAACGGCACAGAATTACTCTGATCCGGCGTTTCGGCGGGCCGTGCAGAGGTGTTACGATCCGGGGTTTGATCAGGCCGCTTGTAACCATGGCGATCTAGGGTTTGTGTTTGACGGGTTGAAGAAAAAGGAAAATCGGTATCATCCTGAAGATCTAACAAGCCAGAGGATGCTTTAAAATCCATCTGGAAGTCACGGGATCCAGAAAAAGTGAAGGGGAAAGCTCTTACTTGTTCGATAGGGGGCGAAGTGCTGCTCGCAGCAGAAGCACGAGAGAGTGGGGAAGACTTCAAATCAGACAGCCCGGCGGCGCCACTGTGAACATCCACATCCACATGGGCACTGTTATGGAGCAGCTGTGCCGGAACGGATTTGAAGTCCCCAAATTCATCACCATCGCCATCGCCATTTTGAATTTGAGTTGAAGGATTTGATGGAAGATCGTCGAGGTTGAAATTACTGTTGATGGGCTGAGTACGCTGGAGCGCTGATGAACAAGAGTTGTGCATAAAGAATGCATTGTTCTTACTGTTGTTATTGGTCACTGGGTCAGATTCGATCTGGGGTACAACTTCCATTGACGAATCAATTCATTCATTCCTTAAGTTCGGTTTTAGAACACGGCAACTTCCATTGACAATGACGAATCAATTCATTAATTCCTTAAGTTCGGTTTTAGCACACGGCCTGCTTGCTTGCTCGCTCTATGAAACCAGGAGTGTCTCTGTGTAATTCCACGTGGAAGTTGAGCTCTCAACAGAGACAACTCATAATCTGTACCTGGAAGGAAGTAAAACAGTAATCTGTATAGGATTTCAAACCATACCAACAAGTATTCATCTACATTTGCGTCGTGACAAAATTCATTTGCCTGTATCTTTAGCATTACTCATTGGATTTAACTAAATTAAATTAACATGAAACATTAAATTAGTGTTTAATATCATTTTTTATTTAATTTCAATATAGCCAGAAAAAGATGGACGAGTCGCACCACATTTGGACTTTGCCATTTGCCCTTCTCATAGTAATTGGAACTGTGCCTTCTTATCACAACATCGACTAAAGGTGAATTACTTAGAGCAACACACAACCTAATCCGGTCACCTAAGTTCATCGTCAAAAGAAGTGAACTCCACTCCCTAAAGCGTGCTTCTAGTCACCTTCAATTTCTCAAACCATCTTCAACACTCTCCACTTATGGCCAACATATCAATCCACCACTCATGCTTAGTGGCCTAAGTCTCTCCCAATCCACCAAGAAGAATAAATTCCCCTAAGCCTCCCAACAAAGGGTGGTGATCAATGTAAGTTGTTTTCCCAAGATAATCAAAGAGACCAAACACCTAGAAAACACTAACGTTTCAATGCAATGGGTAACTCTACCCACTAATCACACTAAATGAAATATCCTCTCCATAAGGTAGCCAACAACTATGAAAGCRCATTCACATTATCATTTACTACCACAATCACACTATCATTTACTAGCAACAACATAATACTCCTACCAATGAGCATAAAGGTATCGACCTAGCAATGGATATCAAACCAATGGCATATCATTACTTTCTAGTTCAAAAATATCAAACCAATGGCATGTCTCTACTTTCTAGTTCAAAAGGAATGTCTCACAAGGAGGAGTTATGTATAGGTTTTACCATCACTCCTCACTTACCTACCCAAGGTCTAGTGACATAGGGAACCTTGACTCTAGCTCCTCATGGGTATGTCTCTCGAAATCTCTTATAGGGCCATAGTTATAGCCCTAATCTTAGACAAAGTTACTCGGATGTATTAAAGTTTTAACTTGGGCTTTTGCATAGTTTTTACTTACTTTTTCATCTATAACCTCTCTCATCTTACTCAACCTAGTGGTACTTGGTCAATTTACAAGTTCTGAGTAGGTTAACCCTTCTAAGCCACGAGTGTTTGACAAAACAAGGTATTTCCACATAGGTTGAACACCTTAAGCAATCACTCACACAACTAGATCAAAGATCATTACACCAATGTTTTGCGTGGTTAAAATCTCAAGGAGGGATATAGTCCACGAACTCGGCTAATGCAACCATTTAAGGCAATATGCTAATGCAAAAGAAAAATATTGTACATAAGAGTTTCTCACAATTGATCTTCAACAAATGACCCTCCATGCTCTTTAAATAGAGATCATGGACCAATCGGGTGTTTAGTCATGGATCAATATAACTATTAGTATCAAGAAGAATATGAACCATCAAATCACTTTATGTCTAAAACATATCGTGACCTTGGGATTACATAACTACAAATGCATACTACAGAAACACACTTTACCTAGAGACACATTAGACCAAGTTGATCTTAACTAACTCGTAATTGCTTAAATTCCTAACATCTCCCTTAAGAACAACTTGGGATGAGATTTAAGGATTTACAAAGATGACACAATAGGAGAAGGAAGGAGGCAGTGGAGCCTATCCCCCCTTAATGACAACTTCATGAACTCCTAACATAGATCGAAGTTTGGAAAACTTCGCTTCTATAAGAAACTTTGTGAAAATGTTTACAACTTGATCATTTGTAGGGAAAAAGAGCACTTTGAGAACGCAATCTTGAATAAACTTTCTAATGAAGTGTGTATGTAGCTCAATGTGTTTGTTACACTATTGTTTAACTTGATCTTTGGCGAGCTTGATGGCACACTAATTGTCACACCAAAGTGTGATCAAATGATGTTGTTGGAATCCAAACTTTGCATGGATCCGCTAAAGTCACAAGGCTTCTTAACTTGCATTAACCATTGCTTGATACTTTGCTTCCATCGAAGAAAGAGCAAGAGCATGTTGCAAGCCCAAGTGACAAGTCTGAAACCAAGACTAAAAACATAACTTGCAGTAGATTTCCAATCATTGGGGTTGCCAGCCCAATCGAAATTAGTGATATTAATTGACAAAGGAGACCCTCGATAATTGTAATATCCCAAACTAAAATGTACTCAACATATATTGAAGTATCATTTTTGTTGGTTTCCAATGGCTCTCATGGGGTGTTTGCATATATCGGGCAACAAGACCAACATCAAAGGAAATATCAGGACAAGTATGAGTCAAACATAAGAGGCTATTGTAAAATATCAATCTATAGAATATGAATATATAAACAACTTTTCATTTATACCTTGAGCTTTTCATTTATATATTTGCAACAACAAAAAAAACAATGTGACCAGAACAATTCCTTTGACCTCAAAATCTTTTCACCGGTCACAATTACAATGTTCTTGAAGGTCAACAATTTATCATAAGCAAAAAAGTAAGACTTTGACTAGTGCAGCCTTTTGCAATGGCACAGCTGTAAATTATGGATTCCATGTTAACAACTTCCTCACAGGTTAGAAATAGTGTTTTGATGGCCAATAAGACAGTTCAATTATACAAAAATTGCATATGCAAAGGCCATGGAGACTTCAAAAAAGACATTATGGTATATTTACAACCTACAGATTTCAAAATGAATAAGTGACATACATCCAGATCTTGCTCATGGGAATACCTTACACCCAAAATAAGTCCAAGTTCCTATATTCAAGAGTTAGATTGCATTGTTATTTTAGAACTTCCTCAACTAAAACTTAGGACATGCATATTGTTTCACATATACATGTTTGTCACAAGCATTTTGATACATCAAACATTCATTTACAACAGAAAACTTACATGTCATAAAACAATTCTGAACTAATGTTATGTCATAAATTTAAATGTGTTTCAATAACCACTCTCGAATCAAACTTTACAACTAAACAAAAGAGCCATGGAAAGTTTCCCTCGGGAGTACTTGGATGGCCTAGTGATATATTCACTCTAGTCAAACACTACACCTCACATTCTAATGTTGTAAGAATGAGGAAGGCAAATGTTGTAAGAATGAGGAAGGCGAAAGATAGCCCATTTGGTATTCCATATATTGTTTATAGTTTATCATGCAACAATAATATATTTTGAGTCTTGACCCATAATTTAAAATGAGAGATTATTAATGTATACTAAGTTTCAACTCAACTCTTTCAAAGAAGAAACATTTATTTTWTTTTTTTAAATAAGCAGTAGCTAGAAGTTAAGATTAATAAAGAAATGAAAGAAAATAAACTCGGGATTGCCATTAAACATCAATGTTGAAACACGTGTTCTCCATGTTTTAATACCCTTGTTGACAATGCCATTAAACTTTCATTTGTTCCATAAGTTTTTTTTATGAAACACATTAAATGTTAGAAATTATATGGAAGTTCAAGGTAGTGTTGTGGCATAAGTTTGGTGTTAAAGTTTACAAAATCTTTTATACAAATTCATGGTTAATATAAACCCCTACAAAACCTTATAGAGTGATTCAAGCATTCCCATAAACCCCAGTCAAACATGATTTTAGAACAAAAAGTAGATCAAAAGCAACTTTGTATGCATCATACTTGCCATGTTCAAACTCAAAGCCTATCACAGAGCAACCTAGCTAATCTAAAACCCACACCTGATATGTTATAATCCTTTTCCTTGAGACTGCTCTGCACAAATCTAGATTATAATTTTATTTTATTTTGTAAAATGCACATTTGAAGTTTGAAATCCTCATAGTCACGAAGCCCTCAACCAAGTCTAGATCACATTAGAACTTTAAGAGGAGATTTATACCATTTTCTTTATGAAACAAAACCCATACTAAGTTGGCATGGAAGTACATATTAGATAACAAAAATTATGACATGGATTCTTCAAGGATAAGACCAAAAACTCTAACGTTGTATCTCAAATTGAAAAGAGAATAATTATCATTCGATGATTCTCATTGATATGGAATCTAAAATACAAGAGTCCACATCCACCAAAAGAAAGAACAGAGTATTCAATGATCGCCTCTAAAAGGCCTCTGATTCTAGAACGGATATGGAAAGATAAATAGAACCAATTCTACATCATAGCAAATCTCTGCAACACAAATTGCATACAACCATACATAAATCAAATACAAGCCCCAAAACTCTTCTTGAATCAAACTATCCCCTACACGTGAATGGGAGAACTAAATGATACACTTATTTTTCCTCTTGGATCATGTTTAGATTAACATTGATGTCATCAACATGCAAGAAAAGCTTGAATCCAAACAATACAAGGTTGTCATGCAATACATACCCGACAAGGGAATATAAATATTGATTTCCATACCTCAGATAAATCTTTAAACTATGTTTGGCAATCAAGTTGGTCATAGAAAGTCCTCGTTTTTTTTTCAAAAACAATATTCCGGATATCTAGTTTGTGTATACAAATATGAAGATATCCAGACTTGAAATCCAGAGTATTAAAGTATTGTGCATCATTGTGACTGAAATTCTACATGCATTCAGTCAACTCCTTCTTTAGCACTAACACTATAACCAAATCGATCTTTGGAGAGAGGAAATGGTTTAAAGAGTGACAAAAGCTAACCTAAGTTCTTTCAACAACATGTATTATGTTATAGATAAATCTAGTAACTGTTATCTTCTCTGAATATATTTTATTATTGGCAGACAGGAGGAACCCTCCATAGACATGGTTTATCCAAAATTAAATTCAACAACAATTGAAAAACAAAGATGTATAGAGATTCTTAGAAACCAAAGATTGAATTTCAATAAACCAAAATTTATAAACCAAAATAGAGTTTTAACTTATCTGTTGAAAACTTATAGACCAACAACCAATTGAGCGAGTGATTTCCACCCAACCATAGGTAGCCCACAATGGACACCACCCCCTAGTCAGGCTATGATACCACCAAGGAGAAGCAGGAATAAAATGAACTCTGAATTTCAACTCAATGGAAATGAACCAATAATTTTTACTACTGGCTTCTAGAGGACAAAGCAACACTAAGGCACCCACATTACCTGCCCCACACAACATGAGGAGCACCTCTTTCTCTATTGTATAGTCCATCAGAAAATACTTTTTTTTGTGATATTCAACGTGTGCATAGAAAGGTCCAACCTATTATCTCAAGCTTCAATAGAATCTCCATGGTTTTGTGGCTTTTCTTCAAGGTCTACAAGCTTCAATTAATGGCCAATTTCATCTATCATGGAATTGGCTCTATTTTTTTGTTGTCTAACCTCTCAAAACTCTTTTCCTCCCTCTTTTCTAACTATCCTTCCCTCCCCATTTGAATTTTTCTTCATACATAATGGAAAAAGAATTCAAACTCAACTTATTTTCCTAGTTCCAAGAATGTAGGGGAGACAACTTACTAGATTTTAGGAAATGGTGGCTTAGATTGATGAATTTGTTTCCTCCACTCCTCTAAACCCTGTTTAGCTTGGCAACTCAAATTTGAAATGGGTGAAGGTTCAAGGTAATATAAGGCAGACGCTTTTAAGCATAAACCCCCTTTAGACCCCTTCGCCTTGCCCCTCTTGTGGCATCATATCTCCTATAGGCACTCAAGATTAGTTGATCATACTCTTCTTCTTTATTAACTACAAAATAAAAAGATGTACAATATTCACAATACCATGGTATATCTACCTCATGGTGTTAATGTAGCAGAAAATAAAATATCCATGCAAAATATTTAAAAATGTAATCACAATTGTTTCAAGGAGTAAAAATTGGGATATTACAGCTACCAACTAATTAACAATGCAAAGTGGCATCTACTTTGGATGTACTACAGGTGGCAACAAGTTTGACTCTAGACTGGAAGGGAGATGGGACTAGTTTACAATCTTCCATGTGAAAGCAATGAAGAAGGTCACATGCATATTTAGACTAGGAAAGGGAAATTCCTTCCTTGGTTTGCAATACTTAGAGGCCAAGGAAATAATGTAACTAACCTAAGTCAACCATTTCAATTTTTTTCTTAAGGTTGAATTTCACACGGTTTAAGAGTTTGGGGTCACTACTAGTGAGGATAAGGTCATCAACATAAAGAACAAGTATTATGAGATTGTTTCATACTTTGTTGTTATAGACATTGGGGTCATAATGATATGTAGAAAAGTTGATGTCAAAAACAAAACTATCCATTTTAACATACCAAGTTCGAGGACCCTGCTTAAGACCATAGAGAGGTTTTTTAAGGTGACAAACAAGGCTGGAGTCATTCTTAACATAGCCAAGAGTTCGTTCCATGAAGATTTGTTAAGATTAATGTTGTTATTAGGTTATTTTTAATTTATTAGAGCAATCAATGCATTTCCAAAACAACAACACAAAGAGGATCACTGAAAGAAACACAATCACAAGGTACACAACATTTTATCCTAGGAAACCCTCATGGGGGAGAAAACCCAACAAAAACTTCCTCAATAATAGATTGTCAATACAATGCCAAGACTAAGACCAAAACACCAAGAATAAACTAGGACTGAGCATGTGCCTATCTTCTCCTTCTTCCTGCAACTTCAATTTCCTTCAAAAGATGCGCACTAGACGAGCGAGTGAGTGGATGAACAAGTGAGGTGCCATACTTACTTATAAATACTCATTGAGGAGGCACTAGGGTTATGTCTCTTCACTTAGTAGGGTCGACTTCTTCCAAGAGTGGTTAAAACCACTTTATAAACCCTAGGGGTTGACTTTACACATACCACCATATAAATATGGTTTGACCAATCTACAAAAGGGGATTTGGTCTTATACAAGTCCCAACGTGATCAATCCACAAAGGGGGATTTGATCTATAATATAATAACTCGAATATAATTAGAATATTCTTGGAAGTTATAATATTTCAACACTCCCCTTAACGAGAAGTGTATTCTATTGACATAACCCAATACAACATCATCAAGAGAGAGAGAGGGCAACATCATCATCTGGAACACTGACTGGCACATTTACAAATCATCAGAAGTTTTTCTCATCATCAATATCATAATCCACAACCTGGAGCCGGAGTAGCATCATCATCATCAACAACATGAAGTTGAAACATCAACATCAATAGCATGAAGCTAGAACAACAATATCACCAACATGAGGTTGGTACAACATCATCAACAACATGAGGTTGGTACAACATCATCAACATCATGAGGTTGAAACAACAACTTCATCAGCACGAGGCTAAGACAACAACATCATCATCATATGGCAATGGAATGAGGCAGGTGCCACAACAACATTTTTTGGTACTCTGACAGACCATCCTTACCAAACCTTCAAGATCTTCCTAGGAATCATAAGGCTCCCTAAGATATAAAATCCTAACAAGCTACCACGTGGTACTCTGATAAACCGTCCTTACCGAACCTTCAGGATCTGCCTAGGAATCATAACATTCCCTAGGATATAAAATCCTAATGGAGCTACCACTACTGACCACAACTGGCATATACATGCACATGTACTCTGAAAGACCGTCCTTACCGGACCTTCGGGATCTTCCTAGGGATGATCAATCCCCTAGGATATAAAATCCTAACGGAGCTACCCGTTGTTGGTCAGGATACTATAGTATCATCAACATCACTCCCTCTTTCTAGGGAGGTCCTTTCAGACAACATCAAGATTGTCTCGAAAGTACTCAAACTTCACATGAGATAGAGGCTTGGTCAACACATATGCAACCTGCTCATCTATGCCAACATATTGGAGCTTTACAGCTCCCCTTTGCACCATATCACGAATGTATTGATATCGGATCTTTATGTGCTTCAACTTATCATGGAATGTTGGGTTCTCTGTCATCTTTATGCAACTCTGGTTATCACATAGAATCACGATGGCTTCCATCTTCAGATCGAATAGACCTGTCAATAACTTCTGAAGCCATATGGCTTCACAACTAGCAGAACATGATGCAATATATTCTTCTTCTGTCGTGCTGAGAGCAATACCAGATTGCTTTCTACTTTGCCATGAAGTCATAGTTGACCCTGTTGACACTCAGAACTGAAATGGGCTGCAACAAATCAATCCCGAGGCAACCTCGAACCACTTTGGATTGGGAGCTGACCCTTCCAACCCGAGAGGGATCTCTCGAACAATGTCACAATAGGAATTTAAGTAGCGTGAAAAAGGTGGGCAAATTTATGGGTAAATGAAGGTCTTAGATGTTTGGAGTTTGGGTGTTAAACCAGGGAAAAGGTCCACTGGGCATGGAGTCAAATGAAAACCGAGAAAAAGAGACAATAGCAGAGATCAAATAACTTGCAGAAAGTGAGGCAAAGTAAGTCTATCTTTCAGTGTTTTGATAAATCATGATGCGGTAGGGGAAAGAAAAAGGAAAGGCCGACGTAGCAAAGGATACATACAGAATTCCGAAAATGCAGATTGGTCTTACACAGCTGATAGCTGGTGCAGAGGAAAGGCAATAAACAATCGCAGAAAACCCAAATCCATTCGTTACAGTAGTGGTCGTACTAAAGTGCAACGAAGCCCATCCGTTAGAGGAAAATAAAATGTAATGCAGTCGTGATGGATTAAGGAAGACATAAAGCTATGGTAAAGACAATATCAACTGCGAGTAAAGAACACATAAATGCAGTCCAAACATATTTAACATAGCTGAAAAGAAGAAAAACATGTTGAAAGAAATCGACTGTGATGAATCTCACAGTTACAAGAAAAAATCATCTTTATTACTCCAGTTTGGTTTACAAAAACTCAGTCATTACAATGAAACTCTCTTCGAAAGAANCCCCCCCTCTTTGTTACATACATCATATCTTTTTAAAAGAAAGATCTGAAACTCTTTGCGTTCCAGGAATCTGAAGCGTTTTGTCTTCTGGACTCCGCGACTGCCAGGTGCCTCTGCCGGAAGCTCTGCTGTTAAAAACATTTGTATGCGCTGGCAAAAACTCGTTCAGGTATAGAGGAGATGAATTAACAGAAAGCTCTTGAACACAATAGGAATGCAATAAAGATTGCGCTTTGCTTCTCCAATCTTCAGAGTCAGAAATTTCGCTACCTAGTGGCCACGCATCAAAATTTGAGTTAAAGGATGTGTCTCACATTTTATCGCCTCCAACTATTTGAATCAGATAATGCTTTCCCATCCTCCTTGTTTAAAGCATCGTTCTTCTTAACAGTGCGCGCTTCTCTCACAGAAAACTGTATTTCCTTTTTCCTCTTTGACTCTAAAGGATCCAATTCCACCGTCTCTGACCCTCCTTTTAAAAGCCGAGGATCATTCAGTACATTATGACTGCTTTTGATTTTCTCCTTCACAGCTGCCAAGACCTTCTGCTCCTCTTCCGCTTCATCTCCAAAGGAAAGCAAGTTCAACTTGTTTACTGTTTTCTTTTTGTTCTCTTTGCTTGACTCCTCAATAGAAGTTAGCTCCGACTCTTTGGAAACCTGTCTTGGGACGATATCATCGAAAGGGTTCCACAATGCCTCAACTGAGATGATCTTTGGAGGTGAATCTATAGGTCGATCATTGTTATCTGTTTCAATGTCTCCCAGCTTCAAAAGATTGAAGATAGACTCTCCTGTAATCTTTCCAAAAAATAGTGTGCTTGCGATCAAGCCAATCACATCGATCCAAAGTAATAAAAAACTGACTGTTATTTGAATTTGGATCTCCAGCATTTGCACATGAAACAAGACTCCTATGCGTGAATCTGAGACGTGAATGAATTTCATCAGCAAATGGAGCTCCATAAATACTTTCACCCCCTCCAGCTGTTTGAATCCAGAAGCCATACCTCCTTCAACATGGAGGGCTGTAAAGCATAAGGGCCACCCCAACTAGATAATGTTTCTGCATGGTTTTCGCTAACAAAAGCACCACCAAGGAATAAAGACGACACCAATATCACCACCACTGATGCAATTTTGTTTCGATATAGTTTCCTCCTCACCCAATCACCCGGAATTGACCCGTCGAAAGATTGACTCCAACTGGATATTCCTGGTGCCATTCAATTAGTCGACTGGAGTTCGTAGCTTCCCTGGCTTCTAAATGCTAGGGATTAAGCTATCAACCTTCTGGACACTCCAACGCTGAATTACCGTCTCTACGATCAACTAAATGAGTATGCTTAAACTTCACACTCTGAGTCCAGATACATGGTATAAATGTGTCTATGGTTTGCTAATCAAGAATGTCCCCTGTTAGAATCGCGTTGTATTTCTGCATCTGCTCGATAGTGATTGTAAAGATGGCATGAATTAAACGATGGTAGTCTTCCCGAGCTGAATCGTTCAGAGAACACATCATTTCCATGGGAGTTTCATTCCATAATGCAGAAACGCTTCTGCCATCTGTCTGTTTGCCAGTTTGCGCCCCTTCGCAATGCAGTCTGATAGATTCTCTTTACTACCTGTCTATCCTCTGCGTAAAAGACAGAGGCGGCTCCTGGCACCATAATTATTGAATAGTATGGGTTCGCGAGGTGTTGTGGTTCGTTTTCGCGGAGTTTCTTGCAATAGAGAACAATACCCACTATCAACGCTAGAGCGACGAGTAGAATTCCGCTTAGTGTTAGTCCGAGGACATCCTTCAATATATCATTGTTTGAATGCGTTGAATGTCTTAAATAGCGTATCATGTTAGCATGCACGCCAAATTATCAGCTCATCCGGTCTCGCAACAGGGTTATAGAAGAGAAGCTCTTCTGGACAGTCATAGAAACCCTCAGAATTACACTCTTGTGAAACGAAACTATCGAACGAAATTTGACTACCCCTTTTTGTCCGTTAGAATTGTTGAAAATCTGAATGATTGGGGTGAAGATAATTATTCTTCCGAGATGCTGTAGCTTCGCAGACGGATGCATTGAGTTCGCTCGCCAAATGTCTGTCGACTAGATAGATTCGGGACTACTGAGGGCTGACATTCAACATCGAACACAGTCCTCCCAAAGCATCCACCAGCCTGCTCCTTTTCACCTTCAACACATCGAAATTAGTGAACAAGGTAGCCGAAAGAGAACTTATCCCAATTGCCACACATTCCAAAAATTTAATGACTCGATCATACACTAAGCCTTGCGAAGCCATAATGAAATTGGATTTTTAAAAAACAACATCAAATGCAGGGTTTAAAAATGGATACACATCAAGATCGTCGTTTTGTCAACGGTATTTGCTATTGCTGCTGTAAGAGAATAAGTTCTTTTGGCATCCAACGAGGGGACTAGAGACATGCATGTTTCACTATTGGATTGCCTCAAGGATTCATGGCATTTTAAGCAATTCTCTTCTCTTTCCTTGATTTCTTCTGTATCTGATACGCATTTAAGTTCATTTCCATAAAAAATATCTTTAAGATTTATGTGAGATGGCTGTAGAAAGGATGTGTCTCTATTTCCATCAAGGTAAAAAAAAACTTGTATCCGAGTCTTCTGCAGACTTAAGCTTCTTCCTTCTTCTTTGGCAAAAACAGAAGTGCAACCCACTTGAAAGCCCGATGTCTCCTCTTGCGTAATCACTTGTCTTGAGAAATGAATTTCCATCGTTGCCAATGCCAGAATGAAACTTATCCATTGTTTGAAAGTGATCCTTAACCCTCGATAGCTCTGGAATGTCATCTTCTTGGAGGTCTGGTCTGCCACTTCCACTGCTAGTGCAAAGGCTTGTTAATTCAAAACTAGTTCTCAGTGCATCTTCATAGACAAGTTTATCAACAAAAATAACAGAACCCGATTCCTCAGCATTCACCTTTTGCTTGGAAAGAGGGCGCTGCATCACTACCCTTAATAAAAGGAGATCCTTTGTAGCCTGGAACAAAGTACATAAACATGCTACGAGCTGTAACAACCCACACATCAAGTTCAATATCATAATCGTACATGTTGCTTCTCTGGAATTAGGTTAACTTGAGATTGCTCCACTRATGGTGAAYGAAAAGTATTACCTGCCCCTTTGATTACATTCTCCATTATCTCCYCGCTTGGGATTTCATTTCCAAACCAACCTTGGAGATTGAAAATGGCCATTGTACATGTCACATGCCTCGGATGGATCACGAGCTATTGCTGATAGTAATTCGAGCAACAATAATATCTTGATCACTAAGGGTTCTTCTTTTGTTTTCCCCAAACGATAAAGAACAATTATGATCTTCTCGAACTGTACTTTAAAGTTAAGTTTGGTATTGCACGACGAATATTTTTCTACTTGCACTGTAGGTGGCTTCCATTCAGCCGAGAACYAAGCTCACAAAGTTCACCATAGATTGTCACCAGGTTTGCCAATTCTAGCTCAAGGAAGGAAGGTGCCACAACCTTGTCAAATGATCGTTGGGCAGCACAGTCGATTTTAATATCTATTACAACAGACCCCAAACTGAAACAACATCCCGAAGTGCTCTTTCTATTAGGAGCACTTCCAGCCCAATCTGAATCAATATATCCATAGAGTCTAAAGTCATGATCTCATGTATAACAGAGACCATAATCCAACGTACCCTTAAGGAATATCATCACATGCTTTGCATCTACGAGGTGAACACGTCTGGGCTCTGCCAGATAATGACTCAAGGTGTTCACAACAAAACATATATCTGGCCTGGTATTCATTAGATACATCAACAAACCAATAATCTATCTATATAGAGTAGCATCAACCAACTCTGACGAAGTATCAACCAAGAGCTTCAAATTCGTTTCCATGGGTGTGTTCATGGCTTTACATTCCAACATGTCAAATCTCTTAAGTATTTCAATTGAATACTTCCCTTGGTTAAGGAAGATCTTCTTTGGGGTCTGCCAAACTTCAAGACCTAAGAAATAATGCATCGGGCCTAGGTCTTTCATCTCAAACTTTGTGTCAAGCTTCTTCTTACAATTTGTGATGAGATTTTCTTCTCTTGTTAAGAATAAGTCATCCACATACAATAGCAATATAACTAGCTCATCATTCATAACCTTGAAGTAAAGGTTAGAATCAACGTTACTCTTGATAAATCCCAAGCTTGTCAGGAAACTATAAATTCTGCCATACCAATCTCTAGGAACTTGCTTCAGCCCGTACATAGATTTCTTCAACCTGTAGACATGAGTCTTTCTATCTTCAACTTCAAACCCTTGTGGTTGTTCTATATACACTTCTTCTTCAATAACATCATTTAAGAAGGTTGTTTTCACATCCATCTGGTGTAACTTCCACTTCATTTCGGTTGCAAGAGCTATGGTAGTTCTGATAGAAGTGTATCTAGATACATGAGCAAATGTCTCTTTGTAATCAATACCTCCATTTTGAGAAAAACCACGAGCCACAAATCTTGCTTTACGTTTTTCAATACTTCTGTCTATTGCATGTTTTATCTTGTATATCCACTTGGAAGATACCACATCTTTGTTCTTTGGTCTGGGATCTACTTCCCATACATCATTCTTTATAATGGGTTGGTATTCTTCTTTCATGGCATCCACCCATTCTTTCTTCTGAATGGCTTCTTCAAAGCAAGTAGGTTCCTTTTCTATGAGTTCACACATCAAGGCCATATAGATGGAGAATGGCTTAGGTTTCTCTACATCTTGAATAAGTTCTCTTTCCCAAGCTGACTTTCTCTTGTGAGAGATTGTCATACGGGGAGGTTCTTGAGATTCTATCATATCATGATCTTCTGGAATCTCATCATCAGGGGTAACTGTAACTTTCTTCATGGGTTCTACAACTCTGGGAGCTACATGTTCTTCTTCATATAATTCTTCAAGATGGCATTTCCTCGATCTCTTGAGTGTTTCATCTTAATCAAAGGTTACATCTCTGCTGATCTCAATATGATGGTAAATTGGTATGTAAATTCTGAAGGCCTTAGAGACCTCACAGTATCCAACAAATATTCCCTTCTTTCCTGAGGGATCCAACTTAGTTCTCTTTTCTTTTGGAATGTATACAAATACTGGATAACCAAATATTTTGAGATGGCTTACTTCCGGGTGAACATTTCTTTGGGGGTTTTGAATCCAAGTGCACTATGGGATAATATGTTTTGGACATAAATTGTTGTTCTTTCTTCTTCAACCCATAAATGCATTGGAAGATTTTGATCGTGAATCATAGTCTTTATTGCTTCCATAATTGTTCTATTATTTCTTTCTGTTGCACCATTGTGTTGAGGATTATAGGGAGTGGTGAGCTCCCTCTTAATCTCAACATCTCTATAAAATCTTCCAAATTCATTTGAGGTGTACTCTCCTCCATTATCTGACCTGAGTATCTTGATTTTTCTTTCTAAGAGGATTTCTACCAAGGCTTTGAATTCCTTGAACTTTCTGAGTACTTCATCTTTTGATTTCAAGAAATAAACCCAAGTATTATGACAGTAATCATCAATAAATGATACATAGTATACATACTCGCTTCGAGAGGTTGATGGCATTGGATCGCATACATCTAAGTGGATTAGTTCCAAGATTCCTTCTGCTTTATTGTCGCTCTTTGGGAAAGGATTCGTTATGTTTTTTCCTTGTGCACATCCCTTGCATACACCTTCATGATCAACCTTAAACTCGGGTAAACATGTAACTACCTTGCTTACATATGGTAAAGCTTTGTACTTGATGTGAGCTAGTCTTCTATGCCAAAGTTCATAAGGATTTTAAGTAGAGTGAGTTAAGGCTACATCTGAGTGACCTTTTAACTTGTACAAACATCCTTCTTTTGTTCCAATAACAACTGCATCTTCTATAGTTTTCCTTTAGGCCACATAAGAACTTCACCATCTATGAATGCAACCCTGAAACCTTTCTTATCTAGGGTTGAGATAGAAAGCACGTTCTTTGTCAAACCTGGTACACAAAGTACATCCTTCATTCTCATCGAAGTTCTTGAATCCTGTTTGTAGGTGGATTCTCCCATTCCTTTGATAGGGTACTGATAATGATCTCCAAGTGAAACTTTATGGGGGAATTCCTTTTCTGTAAGGCTAGAGAGAATATATTTCTGACCTGTCATGTGCTTAGAGGCACTGCTATATATGAGCCAAGTATCCTCTCCAGGTGTCACATATCCTGAGAGGGCGGAAAACAAAAAACATAATCTTCAATTTCTTCTTTAGTCAAATTCTTGGGTGGCTCATCATCTTCAACTGCATGGGCTCATCCCTTAATAGTATGACTTCTCGGTTGGCCACTCTTGCTTCTTCTTGAACACATTCTTCCCATAGACTATCAAATTGGAGTTTCTCTTTTCTTGCACAGATAGTTTGGATGAAGGCATCCCAAGGTCTTGTGAGACCATTAAGAGTTGTCATTATGAGTTCATCTTCATTTAAGTTATCTCTAATTGCTTCTAATTATTCCTTGAATTGGGAAACCCTAGAGAAATAGTCTTGAATTGTTTCTCCTTTTTGCACCTTTGTATTCTTGAGTTGGTTATCAAGATCATCTTCTGGTTGATCTTCTTTCCTTCATACATTCTGGTTAGGGAGTCAAACATCTCTTTTGGAGTATTCTTAGAAGACACTTGAGGGATCAAGTGGTCTTTAATGGAATATGCAATTATTATTTTGGCCCTAATCATATCCTTCTTGTACTCCTCTTTGGATGCTTCTTCTTCGGGTTCCAGTACATTTTATTTTATGAATTTTGCAAGGTCATTCTCTTCAAGAATGAGTCCAATTTTGTACTTCCAGGCACAATAATTTTCCACACCTTCTAACTTGTCAACAAGCTTAGTTCTTGCAGACATCTTTACCTGGAGCTAGGAAAATGACCAGAAAATGAAAGTACTCTGAAAATGAATATGAACTTACCAGGAGATGCATTGGGTTGAGGTGAGTTGGTTGGAGCTGACTGTTTCATAAAATTCCAAGTTTTACCCCATGAAACTTGACCTGCGCACTTTTGGACAAGTACTTCTGGAACTGGTTCTGGTTTCCTGGTTTTTTGGTACCAGTCAAAACTAGGGTTTGACTTTTCAGAGAATCTGGCCACTGAAAAGGTGTGCTCAAGCTGCCAAAAGATGCGCTAGGGTAGGGCACACTTCCCTAGATAAAAAAAATTGGTCAGAAATTCCTCTTCAGTAAAAATCTCTGATTTCCTTGTATGACAACAATGACGTTTTTAGATACCCAGTGAAAGGTTCTCTATTCGGTCAAGCTATGATACCATGTTTAGATTAATGTTGTTATTAGGTTATTTTCAATTTACTAGAGCATTCAATGCATTTCCAAAACAATAACATAAAGAGAATGACTGAAAGAAACACAATCATAAGGTACACAACATTTTGTCCTGGGAAACCCTCATGGGGGAGAAAACCCAACAAAAGCTTCCTCAATAACAGATTGCCAATACAATGCCAAGACTAAGACCAAAACACCAAGAATAAACTAGGACTGAGCATGTGCCTCTCTTCTCCTTCCTCCTGTAACTGCAATTGCCTTCAAAAGATGCGCACTAGATGAGTGAGTGAGTGGATGAACAAGTGAGGCACCATTCTCACTTATAAATACTCGTTGAGGAGGCGCTAGGGTTATGTCTCTTCACTTAGTAGGGCCGACTTCTTCCAAGAGTGGTTAAAACCACTTTATAAACCCTAGGGTTTGATTTTACAAATACCACCATATAATTATGGTTTGACCAATCCACAAAAGGGGATTTGGTCTTATACAAGTCCTGAAATGATCAATCCATAAAAGGGGATTTTCTCTATAAGATAATAACTCAAATATAATTATAATATTCTTCGAAGTTACAATATTTCAACAAGATTTATAGTTGTAAATCCCCATGCAATAAGGAAGATTTAAAATCCATCTGATGGACCTCCCATTTATGTGAGGTGGCAAGGGCTAAAATAAGGTGAATGAAATTCATTTTGGCTATAAGAGAAATTTTTTCATTATAGTCAATCAACCCTTCAACTTGAGAGAATCCTTTGACAACCAATCAGGCCTTATGTCTTTCGTCACTTCCGTCTGATGCATACTTAGTTTTGTACACCCATTTTCATCTTACAAGTTTCATTCCTTTCGAAAGAGGTACAAGATCTCAAATATCATTCATTATCAAGGAACAATATTTTGTATTCATTGTTGTGTCCTAATCTAGATGATTGAAAGCTTATGCAAGTGTTTATGGATAACGAGTTTCTAAAACTTGATCCAAAATAGAGGAGGCTCACTAGTACTGTGAACGTGTATAATGTTGATCTGTAGGACCACTGGAAAGAACATCAACTGCTTCGACTTGTGTTGTACAAACCCATCTAGGAAGCTACGGTGCTAGTGTAGGTTCATATTCAATGGACCCAACTTGAGGAAGGTGAATAGGTGGAGGTGGATTTTCATCCTCATTGCCATCATCTAAAGAAGAGACTAGAATATGATCGCTAATAAAAAAGTTGGGAAGAGAAGATGACAAAGATTTCGAAGATGGCTTGTAAGCCAAAGATGGTAGAAATGTCAAATTAGGCTTGCATTTTATCAAACTTAACATCTCTCCTAATAATAATTTCATTGGAATGAGGTTGAAGAAGACTATAACCTTCTACATCTTTAGAATATACAACAAAAATGCACTTTACACTTTTAGGTTGTAATGCTTTCCTTGTCTCATCAGGAATGTGAGCCAATACTTTACTACCAAACACACAAAAGTGGCTTACATATGGTTTCATTTTACTCCATGCTTGTTCCAGTATTATATTTTTTAAATCTTTTGTGGGAGTGTGATTTACAATGTAATTGGCACAATTAATGTCTCCTACCAAAAAATGAAGACTTAATCCCTTAGATTGGATCATATAATATGCCATTTCCTTTAACATGCAAATCTTTCTCTCAACAACATCATTTTATTGTGGTGTATATGGAACAATATGTTGCATTCGAATTCAACATGCAGTGCAATAAGTTGTAAATTTGTTGTGAACATATCCACCTCCATTGTCTATGCTTAACCTCTATTGTTTTTCTACAATGACCTTGTACGCCACAAACATGTCAAAAACTCCATTCTTAAGTTCTAACAAATAAACCCAAGTGCACCTGGAAAAGTCATCAATGAAAGTTAAAAAGTACGTGCACCCAAATAAAGAAGGAGAAGAAAGTGGACCACACAAATCACTATGAACATATTTCAACGGGGTCAAGGTGTGCTAAGAGACATGTTTATCAAAACTATGATGATGATGTTCGTTGAGAACATAGCCAACATAAACACTATCTTTGTAAGACATGAGAGGAAGACCAATCACCATATTTTTATTGCATGGTTACTACAATGAGAAATAGTTTAGATTACCAAATACCCTTGCCAAAGTTTTCTCAAGTCATCGCTATGAGCAATAAAACTAATGGAAAAGATGATGACCCAAAGTTGTCAAATTTGTACAACCCGCTAATTTGTACAACCTGACTTGGTGAGATGAAAACTCTATTTTTTTCTCTTCACTTGAATGAGTAATTTGATATTTGGATAGAGATTTGTTGGAGAGACTTGGAACACATAATACATCATTAAAAACATCATCATGTAGTTGAATTGTTCCAAACCTTGCGACACTAAGAGATTTGTCATCACAAACAAGTATTTTTTTGGTGTTGCATTCATTAACAGTAGAAAAAATGGCTTTGTCCTTACCCATTTGATAAAATGCCCCAAAATCAGTAAGCCACTCATTAGAAGAAGAAGAAAAAGTAGATGTTGCATTGAAGGGAAAACCAGAAGAAGAAAGTGCATGTTCATGAGAAGAAGAGTTTGAAGAAGAAGAATCAATATTCATGTTATGCTTCTTCATTGTTGCTTCTAAGGCCTCCATCTTTTTAAAACATTTCGACTCTAGATGACCATCTCACCTACAAAATGTCATTGTCTTTGAGTCTTCTCACCTTTTGATTTTGGTCCTTTGTCACCGTTGGGAGTAGAAGCTGGATGAGAGGGTTTGAGACTCTTGTTTTGCTTATTATTGCGAGGGTGTTGCTTCTTGGGATGCTTGGATTTATCCTTTTGTTGGGCCATTAAAGCTCTGTTAAATGTACTCGTAGTGCTTATCAATCCAAGATGCAAGAGTTTATCTTACTCTCTAATCTTCTCTTTCTTATCTTCTCTTATCTATCTAATCAAATAATCACAAAAAGATTCAAGAGGGGGAGGTTTGTAAGCAACCCCTATAGCTTCTCTAGTGGAGTGAAAAGTGGATACAAATTTAGAATATGCACTATTAAGTTTCGCAAGAATAACATATATACATTAGTGATCCTTCATTTCTATTTTATAGTCTTGAAGTAAAAGTCTAAGTGTCTTGAACTTAGATAGATAATCTTTAATGCAAGATAAATCGTTGGGATTTAAAGAAATTAATTGGTTTTAAATCTAGTGAGCTCAAATTTCATTATGTTTACCAAATACAACTTCCATCTTTTCCAAAGCTTCATCTGGATAATCAATTCCTTCATGGCGAAACCGTAAATCACCAAAGATGGAGCACCATTTTTATTATCTGAATTGGTGTTCTTTGTGGCATAAGTGGGGGCCTTTTCTTTTCCCAAGGTAATTTGGTAAAGTCATTTACTTCGTAATACATCCTCCATGGAAGATTTCCATGGGAAGTAGTTTGTATTGGTAAGCAAAAGATCAATTGGAATAGCCATATTAAAATTTGTAGGTAATATGGATTTAATAAAATATAATGACTATCTAGATGGAAAGATCTAAAAAAACAAGCAATTTAGAACAAAAACAAAAACAAAAAAAAACCGCACCAAAAACGAACTTTGGATGTCAAAGTTATGCCATTTTTAAGAAATGCATAAAAGGTAACCAAGATGCCACATGGAAAATAGAGGTTGGTCCATGTGGTGACAAATGTATAATGAAGTTGTTGAGGAAAAATGTTTTCCTTCTTTCTCTCACTTTTCTTATAAGTTCACTTTTACAAATAAATTACTTATGAAGTGACCCACTTTTATAAAACAAGTGAAAATCACTTTTACAGTGAAGTTACTTATAAATTAAAGTTGCATGCAAAAAATAACTTAAAAAAAACCCATTAAGTTTGAGTCTATGGGTTTTCATAGTTAATTATCACGTGCTTGAACTTTTTGGAGGTAAATTGTGTAAGAGATTTTGAAACATCCAACGTTATGAGTGGACACTCCACCCATCATGAAGAACATTAAATTTACTTTATAGTCATTCACTTTTATAATTTAAGTGAAATGCACTTTACAATAAAGTTATGTGATAATTTAAAGTTGTATGAACTTAAAAAAACAAACTTTATGAAGATAAATATTTGAATTCGAGACCTATTATTTATTAAAGTAACTTTCAACCAAGTGAGCTAATGCAAAATATATAGCAAATGTTATGAAGGAAGAGACTTTTATATTTTACTAATTGCCTCAAAGTGCATGCTTACCCTCAAAACCCTTGTTTTTGCTTGCACACAAAAACAAGTGAAATTTCGATAAAAAAAAATAAAATACTCTGAAACTTGCAACAACGAGGTTAGATCTCAATTAGTTTACCCGGAAAATGAAATTTTTTTCTATGTTTCTAATTTGTTGAGATTGCATAAAGCATGGAGCAAAAAACATATGAAAAAAAGAAAACACTTTCCACTCTATTTCTAATTTGCCAAGATAGTAAAGAATGCACAACGAGGAGCATATGTAGACCGAAAAGAGTAGGAAACTATAAATATAAATAGAAAAAACAAAATATTCACACACTAATAATAAATTAAAAGGCATATTGAAACTTTAAACCTCTGGATTTGACAAAAATGGTTGTATTTTGGGCAAACAATTTTTTTTTTGGGAAAAACGAAAAGTATTTCCATCGTAGTGCTCTATATGCAATGGAACAATCCACTCAACCGAAAAATGCACATAAATAGAAAATCCCATAAATATTTGGTTGCATGCTGCAACACATGTTTAGGATCTCGATCAACAACAGGAGCATGTCTTCATATGGGCTCTGATACCATGTTCGACAAAACAAGGTATTTCCACATAAGTTGAACAACTTAAGAAATTATTCACACAACCAAATGAAATATCAGTGCACCCATGTTTTATGTCGTTAAAACCCTCAAGGAAGGAAACAATCCATTACCTCGGTGAATGTGGTTGCTAAAGGAAATATATTAATGCAAAGGAAAAATATTGTACATGATGATGACGACGATGATTAACGTCCACTAAGACCTAATTGGTCTATCGGACCTTAAGACGGTAAGTGATTACTTGTGATTCTTTATAATTTTGTTTCTATGCTCGAAAAACATTAAGAGAAGCATTTTGAGATCACCATACTTTTGTTGAGTTAAGAGGTTAGGAAGGTTGGTAGTGTGATCAATATTTTGAAAATGAGATCTAATATAGGTATAGGCTGGACAGTCTAAGAGAAAGTGCTTTTCATCTTCAACCTTCTTAGTGTCACAAAGGTGACACACTTTTTCATCCCATGGCGTTTTAAAGATTGACCAACGC
>ML784794.1:603320-633211 GCA_009831015.1 Picea engelmannii
ATTCACAAGAGATACTACAGCTCCAGACTTCACATCCATAAAGAATAACAGGTGTAACAAGAGTCTCAAAGAGGAGTTTCTTCTTATCCCAATTCCAAAGATGAGCTGATTTACAATTATTTTCAAGCCCATAATAAGCTTTCCATCCCCTAATAATCCTTTTCTCAATGTTATAATTCCAATTGAGCTTGTGGTGAATATAAATTCCAAGATATTTGTATGAAGTCACTTCCTCCAAGTTGTTGTTGTCATATACAAAGGTATCATAAGGGATCTTATTGGATTTAATAATCACGACCTTAGTCTTATTAGTATTAACAATCATACCCATATTGGAGCAAAAGTTCTTGAGGATTCTTAGTTGGTTTTCAAGATCATAGGGACTCCTTGCCATAAGAACGATATCATCGGCATAAAGAAGAAGATTGATGACTATACCAGTGAGAGTAGGGCCGACACAACCTGCTTTTTCCAAGCATTCTTCTAGCTTATCAATGTATATGCCAAAAAGGGTAGGGGACAAGGGACAACCTTGTTTGACTCCAATATTGCAGTTAATCTCTTTTGACCAGCTCTTGGTGTTTTTAAACTTAGCAATAACGTTCTCATACTTCCTTATTGCAACAACCCTCAACTCGAGAGGCACTTTTATCTCTTCCAACCTATTCCAAAGGTTTTTCCTAGGAACCATGTCAAAAGCTTTTCTAAAGTCTACATATGCTCCTTGTTGTAACATGTCTAATTACCCATTTTGCACTAGTGATCTATTTAAAAAGAATGGAGGGTCATGTCTAATTACCCATTTTGTACTACCTTTTGGCATTAGAATATGGTAAAATCGACCTAATTTTACCCACTTTATAGCTATGGTAGACCCTATGTGCATCTGGATAGCTTTTATGTTGAGAGGCTCAATCGTTGGTACTTGTCCTACTCTAGCAAGATGCACATCAACTCTGGCTTGCACCAAGTCACTACAATCACACACAAGAAAGTGTAGAAGAGAGTTGGAATTCATTTGGGTCCTCTCTCTCTCTCTCTCTACCAATCCCATTAGTCAAATTCGTCAATGTCCAACCCAATAAGATCCAATGATTCTTAGGCAAGAAAAAATGGTTGTTTGTGAAGCCCTTCCAAGAATACAAACATCCCCTAGAACATGAGGTCAGGGTTGTTGTACTGTGGAATAATGGGACATGTTACCTCTTAGATAGTCCCTCAAGATCCTGTGCCTGTAGAAGCAAAGGTATGGGTTTTAAGTGCCAACCACTCACCTCAATGTATGCCAAGTGTAGGAGTCTAGAGAATGCACACCAAGTGTTTGAAAGAATGCCTAAATGAGATGTTGTGACATGTAATACAATTATTGTTGGTTATTTCCAGAATGACCAACCTTGTGCATGTGTCCATTGTCTATCCAAGAGGATAAATGAAACACACAGTTGGATAGTGGCATTGAAGGTGTTGATGCTAATACATAGGCTATTTCAAGATGGTGATCCAAATTTTGAGTAGAAAAATTGATCAAATTTGAGGAACGAGTTTACAAAACCTTTTTGGATATAATAAATATGTATCAAAAAGGGGACAAGTCAATCGATGAAGTATACTCAGAGGTACTTTCTATTGTTTGCAAAAATGGGAACTCATTTGTTCTAGTTCTATTATGTTATGTTATTTTTCAACTTGAAATATACATCTCAGGGAAACACGTCGGACACTTCCCCTCATTCTGAGGATGGTACCCATGGTAAACTAGATTTTACAGAGGCTCCAGGCCTACAATCTCATGATATTAATTATAATAAACAATATTGGCTCACTAATAGAAACATTCACAAAATGGGATTTGAACCCTCCCCCTCCACCCCCCCAAAAAAAAAAACAATTTTCCTTACAACCACTCATTCTCATGATATTAATTATAATAAACGATATTGGCTCACTCAGAGAAACATTCACAAAGTGGGATTTGAACCCTTTCCCCCCACACTTTTCCTCACCACTACTCAGGCTAGACCCCCTTGACGCTCTCAAGATATGCTATTCTCTAAGAGAAATTCAATCTATCTATCTATTTGCAGGTGGAAGCATTGTTTTATGATCATTAAGGTTTACTAGAGGAATTCACACATTTTCCACCAGACTCCGCAAGCCCAACCCCCATTCTCAATATGCTAGCTTATGCAAGACCATATTTTGGACACATCTCTGGAGTAACTTCCATTTTCCATTTACAAAAATAAAACATGGTCAAGGTTTGTTATCTTTTTCTTTAGGTTTGATTGTTTTTTGTTGTTTAGTAATGATTTTGGCTTCTTACAATGGCTTCTGTGAGCTGATTATGCTTCTATTTGGTTTTACAATAGAATTAAAAACTTGTTGCTTCATAAAATAATTTATGTAAAAGAACAATTGTTAAAGATGAAAGGACATCTATGGAGGTAGAGAATGAACATTGGAAGAAGGTTGAGAAAAACAAAAGATCAAAAATAATATTGGGAGCAAAAAGAGAGAGACACGGGTGAAAAAAGATCAACAYAGAGTAGAGATAAAGAATTGGATGTCATGTATCAACTTCATTGTGTGTAGTTTTATGGGTGGACATTTTTTCTCCTTTTTTTTTTACTTATTCTAGTTGCATGTGAAGATGTTTGAAGGCTTATTCTSTCAAAATATTGTATAGTTTGTGTGCGTGAGTGTTCAAACATTAGTTTTCTCTTAAAATAATGGTTGAGCTCTAACCTAATTGAAATCTATAATATACTAAGTTTACTCAAGTTGTTTGTCCCAGATTGGTTCCAAATTGAAAAAACAATTGTTAATTGTTTGGTCATCAACATAGTGAGTTTGTCGGTGAGTTAGTGCATCCAATTGTTGTATTAACCATATGCTACAACCTTGTATTTACACTGCGTACCTTTTTTTATCTTTGTATATTAACCCAATGTTGACTCTCTCCTTCTTGTGTGTGGTGAACAACCTACATCATGAACCTTTCTTTTATTGGGTCATTGGATAGAGTAGACTATGTGCACTATGTGTGTGTCCATCTCCCTTTACTCAACGTTGCCTCATAATCTCCATTCAAAGCATGGGCATTCACCTACAACAATCCATGAATCAACATAAAACATACTTTGAAATTCCATTTGGCCTTAGTGACATTGATAAATGATGGGCAGAGGCAACTTGTTTGAGTTCTCTACATGCACACTTATAATGTAGTGCATTGTCTATTAGGTAAACAAAATTATAGAGAGCTTGGTTGCATATTTCAAGAGCAAAGTTCAAACCCTATAATACTAAAAAGTATTCACCTCACAATTCTATTTGCTTATGCTATTGAACAGGTGTACATCGAGTTCTAAATTTCAATATGCCCCTTCTACACATCACCACCATATATTTTTATGGATCTTCTTTCTTCACTAATCATGCTTCACTCCAAGCTTTGGCAGTAGTTTTATTCATATCATCATCACTCTCTTCATACATATTCTTCATCAAAACCAAAATGTCTACCATTGGGTCTTTTTTGTTATCAAGTTTTGACTTAAACTTATCCTTCACTTCAGTCAATTTGATATATTCACATAGAATAAAGCTTCAATGTTACTTAGTAACAATTGTGAACTTTGGTATTAATGCAAGCTCCTTGAATGTGAGCTCCAAATGCTTAGTAGTTATGTAACGTTCTAGCTGACATAAGATTTTTCCTCTGGTTAATATTTTAAAACATTTTAGGGTTTCTATTGCATTCTTCCTGTAATTATATTTGATATTTTCTCAAGGATAGAATGTCTACAAATGTGAAGAATCCTTGAAGCATTTTAATTCGTTTATTATACTTCTCTTAAAGATTTTCAAGCACACAAATAAAATTCTAAAGCAAACCAAGTAATTCCTTACCTTTCTTAAGGTCTAATAGACCAAATTTGGTTGCAGTGAACATTAACCATCATCATCATCGTCGTCGTCATATAACTTTACATATTTCAAAGAAGACAATTAGTTTCTATACCTTGTATTAGTATACATGCTTTGTCTCGCCATATAGAGTACCAAGATGGCCAAAATTTCATGGTTGTGTTTAATAGAGTTGAAATGCATCATTTAAGGATAATTTCTGGCTTTTTATGGGATGATATGCGTTCTTCTCATGATACAAGTACGGAGATAAAGTGTGATTGTCTTGATATCTTATCTGATGTCCTTCATCATTTTGGAAACATAAGACCATTTCTTGCCTTGGTATGTTGTTGAACATGTTCTATAGGTTATCTTCTATATGTGTTGTTTATATTGTTCGAACTACATTATATACATATTACAGATGGACATACACATAGAGACATGTGCAGGTTTGTATACATGTCCATTTTAGTTACTGAAAAAATCTTTTGTGGTAGTCACCATATGATGTGAGTTTTTTTGCAGATTGCTTGATGCATTGTTGTTTTATACCATTTCAATTGAGGAATGAAATAACTTATTCCAGTTACTTGTTTGTAGCATCACTTGCTTCAAGTTTATCAGACAATTTATTGGCTAAGGCGACAACCCAAGTGGTGCTTTTGTTGTAGGAAAAGAACATGACAAAGTCGGATATGGTCCAGACAAACATACAAATGATTGGGGCACTCATGTATTACTTCAACTTTAGTTGGAATTCAATGATGTAAACTTAGTCACTGCATTTGGCCATTTAAAAAAAAAAATTGAAAATTTCCAAATTCCATGCATTGCTAGACTTAATGGCTATTTTTTAATTTAATCACTAGGCAATTTTTTTATTGCGGAATTTATAAATAAAAAAATTATATGTTTCTTCTTTTCTCAAACTTTTAAAGAAAATAAAACACAAACATTTTGACATGTTTTTGAACAATATATAATGTTTTAACATGTTTAACATGTTTGATCAATATATAATGTTCTATCATGTTTTTAGGGGGTCATAACAAAATTCACTTAATTCTCTTTGCCTAACTTGATGGC
The DNA here is from genome assembly GCA_009831015.1 of Picea engelmannii. Classification (NCBI taxonomy): domain Eukaryota; kingdom Viridiplantae; phylum Streptophyta; class Pinopsida; order Pinales; family Pinaceae; genus Picea; species Picea engelmannii. The sequence goes on from ML784794.1 coordinate 608,322, forward strand.
GAATTTTATCATATTTCTTTTGCATTGGTGATTTTTTTTCGAATTTAATTCTCTAAATTTGAACATGAACCCTGTGACTTAGAAACCATTGAATATATATTTCAAATTTTTCTATATTATCTTTATTGTTTTGAGATGGTTTTTATAATGTATTTTGGTTTTTTAACTATTTTTTTGTTTGTTTGTTAGTTTGTCTGTGACATGTGGGACTAACCTGTGGCTAAGAAACCGTGACTCAGGGGCATCTAAGCCGTCAAAATAACCCAGGGATCGCACCTGGCCTCAGCCACACCAACCCTTAACATGGCTGGATTTTTTGTCCCCGCAGGTTTTGAACCGATGACTTTAACATCACAAAGTGCCTTAATAGCACACTCCGTCACCGACTGTCCTACACCTCGGGGACAGTTTTTTAACTATTGATGTATGATCCATTATACAAATTATTTTAAGTGATTTAAAAGATTAGTCATGAAGTATATATTTCAGAGTTTGTGAAACAATATGCTAATTTGTAGACATTTCATAGTGGGTGTTAAATGTAGGTAGGGTCATGTCAAACTTATCAACATTATTTTTTTGTTGCAAATAAATTTATAGCATACCCAACCACCAGTAGGTCGGGCCACACTATTTCCAGAATTCCCTTCAAGGCACTCTGACACCAATTTGTGACGTTCCCAGCCACCACCATAGGTTGGGCATGCCCACCACACCCAAGAATGCACTTCTTGAGCTAATTCAATTTTTGATACCAAATAATTCAATAAAGACACATGAAAGAACGTCTGCATTAATCAAGAATCATGTTAAGCTATGAAAGAGTTGAATAATATGCCATGCACAACGTAACCAACAAGCATGCACATTACAATTGCATAATCTCATAGATAATAATTAATAAACAATGGAAATAAACATACAAGCAAATAAACCATGACAGAGAGCACTTATCTCGTAGACCAAGGACATTCCACCCAACCTTAGACATCGTTGTTCCAAGTCTTAATAGCAAGTCACCCCTGAGCCACAACTATGAGTCCACAAGGATGGGTTCCAAAGCGACACTCAGTTTCCTAAACTAGTCAACACGCATGCTCTCAAATGTTTTTCGACACATAACAATCCAAAGTACACTAGCTCTCTTCCCTCCAACCTACACCACCCAAAGAGAATGAACTCCCTTCACTACCAAACAGTCCCTCAGGATGTCCACCTCTTTCAATGGCTCCAATGCATTTGGTCAAGAATCTCAATGCTATAACTCTCAAGACTTACAATTGTGAACAAAGTTTCTCATCATGCCAATGCATCCATGCACTCATACATTAATTCATTTGCTAAATTACACAAGTGATTCCATGAGCCAACCAACCATGATTGATTTCCTTCAATAATTGTTTCCTCTTTTCCTCAGGAAAAACAAGAACAAGGAAGAAGAGAGAATTAGAGAGAAATAATTCTAACATGAATTTGGTTCACAATGAAATGGCCAACCCCCAAGACAATAAGGAACATGGTTTAAATATCAAGTCACCCCAAGGCCAACGTGGTGTCCCCACGAAACTCATGTGCCCCCTCATATGCCCCCCAACACAAACATGAGTGATAATTAATTAAACAAAGCATAAAGGTTTATCCCCCTGATCCCCCCCTCTTTCGTGGAATCATTTTCCCTTATAACTCTTGTCCTTATCTATCATGTAGCCAACGATGTATTTTTATTATTAAAATGTTCAAAGCATTACATTTTCCTAGGCACTCTGACCCATTTCAGTTTACAGGAACTACAATCTTTCATTAAATAAACAAATTACATTATTAAACCGGGGACTCAAAACTGGGGTATTACGTTCCCCTCCCCCTTATTTTGGCACTATCCTGAATGCATATACAAAACATAAATTAGAATTTCAATACTCTTAAAAAATTCACAGTTATTCTGCCCACATTACGTCTTCATGCTCCCAAGTAGCATCTTTAGGACCGTAGCAAGCCCACTAAATATTTACCAGTTCTATGACTCGATTCCATAGCACTTTGAACTTTATGTCCAACATGCACACCAGCTGGACCTAAAAGTCCCCTTTTAGCTCCATCTAAATCACATGCCAATCAATAACATGGTTAGGATCATGCACATATTTTTTTAGCAAAGAGACATGAAATACATTATGCACATTCATGGAAGCAAACAATGCAACCATGTATGCAACTAGCCCTATTCTGTCTAATATCTCAAATGGACCACAAAATATGCCTGCTAGCTTTGTACAAGTGCCCAAATTTAATGAGTTATTCTTGGGATTCAATTTCAAAAGCACATGCTCTCCTAATGTAAATTATCTAGTTGTCATGTTCTTATTTGCATAACTCTTCTGCTTATCTTGTGCCGCCTTTAAATTATGCTTAATTTTGACCATCCGATCTTCCATATCCTTGAGCAATTCTGGCCCAAGTACAACTATGTTTGCTAGTTGTGCCAACTCATTGGAGTATTGCATTTTATACCATACAAAGCTTCAAATGGGCTCATCCTCAATGAAACTTGATACCCATTATTATAGGAAAAATCAACTAAATCTAAGTAATCTTCCCACTTAGATGGCTTATCAATCACATACATTCTCAACATGTCTTCAATCACTTGGTTGAATATTTCTATCTTCCCATCTGACTGTGGATGTTAGGTTGTGCTAAAGTTTATATTTGTACCAAATCCTTTAAATAACCCCCTCCATAACTTTGAAGTAAAGTTGGTATCTCTGTCCGAGACAATTGTCTTAGGTATTCCATGCAACCTAGAAACTCCCTCATGTAAATTTATACAATATTAGTTATTGTATGAGTCATTTTTATAGGAAAAAAATTAGCAGTGTTTGTTAATTTATCGACAACTATTGTTATTGAATCATGTTGCCTTGTTGTCTTGGAAAACTTAGTGATAAAATCAATGGTTACCACTTCCAATTTCTTCTCTGGAATTGGCAATGGTTGTAACAAACTTGTTGGGTGTCTATGCTTGGATTTCACTCTCTAACATTCCATACATCTAGCGATGTAATCAACAACTTCCTTCTTCATTCCAGGCCAAACGAATTGTCTTCTTACTGTTTCAATTATTTTTTGGTAACCGGGATGTTCGACATATGGAACATTATTTATTTCCTTTAACACCAAATTCCTAAGTTGTCTAGAACTAGGAACATAAACTCTATTCTTATGGATAAGAAATCCATCCTCTTTAATCCCATGCCCTTTTAACTTTTTGTCGAACATGTGCACCGGCTGGACCTGAAAGTCCCCTTTTGGCTCCACTTGAATCACATGCCAATCAATAACATGGTTAAGGTCATGCACATATTTTTTCAGCAAAGAGACATGAAATACATTATGCACATTCATGGAAGCAAACAATGCAAGCATGCATTTAACTAGCCCTATTCTGTCTAATATCTCAAATGGAACACAAAATTTGCCTGCTAGCTTTGTACAGGTGCCCAAATTTAATGAGTTCTTCTTGGGCTTCACTTTCAAAAGCACATGCTCTCATAATGTAAATTATCTAGCTGTCATGTTTGTATTTACATAACTCTTTTGCCTATCTTGTGTTGCCTTCAAATTCTACTTAATTTTGACCATTCGGTCTTCCATATCCTTGAGAAATTCTGGCCCAAGTACCACTATGTATGCTAGTTGTGCCAACTCATTGGAGTATTGCATTTTCTACCATACAAAGCTTCAAATGGGCTCATCCTCAATGAATCTTGATACCCATTGTTAAGGTTTTGCTTGCCCAACTCAGTAAAATATTTAGGATCCTTCCACACCTTTTGTAACAAAAATGAGAAATCTAACTCCTGTGACCACTATGGATTGAATTTAAAGGGGTATGCCTTGTACATTAGGAGGAGATCTAGTTGGAGCAGAATTGGCACATGATCGGATATGAATGGGTACTCCACCCAGGCTTGATAAATACCAACTGACTCAATTAGATCTTCAGACAAGAGAGATCTATCCAACCTCTTTGCTAAGAACTGAGACCCCGAATGACCATTCTGCCATATAGGCATTCTTCTCCCCGGAACCACATCAATCAACTTTTTAGTGAGAAAAAGATTAATGAAATAATGAGCCAGCTGACCCAATAATACATTACCTCCCCAGATTTCATCAGAGGATAAAGTCAAGTTTAGGTCACTCGCAAGAATAAGACGCTTAATATTTAATATGCCTGAAGATGCCAGCTTCTCCCAGAATTTCTTTCACTCCAAACAAGGACCGTAAACATTCAAAAATTAATATGTCTTCTGCTTTCTAAACATATACATGAAAAAAAGATTCCACCACAAGTAAGAAATGAAACTGGGTTGAAAAAATTAGGATCCCAGGAAACCAATAAGCCCCCAGAAGTGTCAACTGAGTTAACTACGTAGCAAAGCCAAGTTGGTCTAAGTGAATGAAAGAAAGAATGAGCTTTTTCTGCATGAACAAGTGTCTCATGTAAAAACACAATATTCGGACAAGTCTTATCTAGAACACCTCGAACCGAGGCAACTTTTAGGGCGCCACCTGTCCCTCTTAGATTAAGTCAAAGAAGGATCGTTACTTCTTTCGAGCCAGGGCCTTCAAAGCTCTAAGGGCCCCACCATCGGTGAAAGAAATCTGACCAGAGGGAGTAACAGTAGACAATGACGACTTCTTACGGGAGCTTCGAGTTTTGATCGGGGAAGTCTCCACCCCCAATCCTCTTGACCAAGCGTATTCTTTCCCCGCTTTTTTAGAGGCCATCTTCGAACAACCGACCTCCCCACTCCCAGGATCTTCAAATAGAGTTGACTTCCCCCAAAACACAGGTAAATTCACTGAAGAATAATCGTCAATAATAAAAGGAATTAAGGAATCTAGAGCTGCAGAGAGTGAGGACTCCCCCTCTTCAGGTTCTCTATAGCCAAGAGGACAAATTAGACTGTTCAACAATCTTGGAGATGGCTGCAAGGAATTAAGTACATAAATTGGTGTGACCAGATCATTAGGAGTACTATAACTAGGGATCTTATCTCCTATGGGAGGAATACTGGCTGAGGTGGACTCAGGAAGCACAGTCAAGAGAATAATAGGGTCAGAACACAAAGGATTAGGGATACCCGAAGACTCGACTGGTGATCCATTACTGTCCTTGTCGCTAGTGAGAGTAGGGGAATCCTTTGTGGTTACTTTCTGAAGCTAGTCTGAGGAATTAACAATTTCCTAATAGGAAAAATCAAGGCAATCATGCTCATTTCCTAATTCTGAAGGACTTGCAAGCTCAAAATAGGCGAGAAAAGTTGGCAATCATAGTTCTTTTAATCAAACAAAGTCATAACCAAGTTCAAAGGAATCTACTGCAAAAGTCTGAGTGAAATATCTGAGGAGAAGCATGCAAAATAGGATGAAAATTGACCCAGGGAGGATATCAACGCTCCTGTAAGGAGGTAGACATGGTGTTGAACAAGGGTAAACACTCCCTAATACACTAGCAAGGAGCGTTGATAAGGGTTTTCAATGCTCTGTGGGCCACTATGGGGAAGAGTTGATGCCTGGAAGTGGCTGAAACAACACTAAAGTTTTCCCAGATTCACCAGAAAGCAGGAAGGGTTCAAGCAACAAGAATCAACATGAAAAAGATAAAAGGACAACTAAGATTCAAAGGGCTAGGAACCTAGGAACATGAACAATCGGTCCCCATTGGAGTTGCCAATTTTATGTTACATAATATTTCCCCTGCAGACAGGTGAAATCTCCCTTTGATATCTAGACCCCTATTAACCAAGACAAAAAAACAAACAAATGGACACTAACAATCCTTTAGATATATTCTTTATGTCTATATGTAGAGAAGATATAAGAAAGAAGTGTGACTTACTCCGTTTCGATAGTTGTCCTTGTTGATCTTCAATCTTTGGCCTTGTTGTACAAGCTCCTATCGTGATGAAGAAAGTATGTGAGGAACAAAACAATACCTTCTACTTCTACAATATATCATTAGACAAGAACAAATCTATCAATATATACATACATGTATAAGAAACAATATGAAGGAAATAGGCCAAGTTATATTAATAAAGAAACACGGTGAAGTACTTACAAACCAAGGTTCATGTTGCAGCAGCTCCTCCAAGCTCGCCAATCTAGCCCTTGCCTCAATGTCTCAAGATTAGAGTGATAATGCTTGATGGATTACTTCCTCCAAGATCAAAGGTTTGACACTCTGAAATCCTTTCTCCTCTTTCACCTTGGAAATGCCCTCATTATATAGGGTTTAGAGGCTTAACCATCATGAAATATTTTGGGAAATAGTTGAGGATTTTTCTCCATGAGTTGGGATTTGGCTTCTTTAGGTTACCTAGGATGGAGCCAAGTAGGGTGACTCGAATCCTTGACCCAAAACAACTTGAATCTCTTCAGATTTCTTCCCTTAGAAAAACGTGGGATGGTTATAACTTCCTTTGACTAGGTCAACAGTCCCCCAATACTGAGCAAAGAGCATTGAAAAAGGGGATCAACACTCCCTTATAATGGACCAAGAGCATTGGTAGGATATCAATGCTCCCTATACATGGGTAGGGGGGCATTTACCTTCAAATATGGTAAAAAATCCAAGGTAAAAAGCATGTTTCTAGCTTTCAAATGATGGGTTTCTTCCTCCAAGATGACTTAGGGATCATGACAAATGTTTTTCAATGGTGTCAATGGTGGTGACACTTAGAAAAGTGCATGTGAAACTTAGTAAGGTGCATATGGAACTTAACAAAGTGCACATGACACTTAATAAGATGCATTCAACACTTCACGACACTTGTGACACTTAGGTGTAAATTGATGCGACACTTAAGTGTGACATTTTGGTGTGTAACAACTAGTATTGTGTTTAGTGGGGTACTAGGGTTGATATGAGAATCGAACAATGTGATTTTCTTTGTAATGTTGGGGCTAGCCGCTTTGTCTTTATCCTCTTCCAATTTCCTCTTCTTATGTTTCTCTGCTTCAACTATCTCGTCCTCCACTTTCTTCTTTTCTTCCTTTTTCCTCTTATGCATCCTTTCAAGTTTCTTCCTCTTTCTTCTTCTTATCTTCAATTCTCTTTTTTTCTTCTACTTTATTCATGTCTTCCTCAACTTTCTTTCTGGATTCTTTTTATCATCGCTACTTCTTGGCCTCTTCCTTTTTTGTTGCTCCCTTTTCTTCAATTTCTCCTCTGCCTCTAAATTTTTCTTTTCCTCTTCTCCTTCCTTTTTCTTCCCGAGCTTTCTTCTTGGCCTCATCTTGTTCCTTTTCAATATCCAACAATTATTCTCTCTATTCATTTTCCATTTTCCTTCTCTCTTCTTGGTCAACCTATAAATTTTATTGTTCTAGGATAACCTGAATGTTATCCAAGACATCTTCATAAGACACGACTCCCTGGAAAATGGTATCTAGTACATCTAGACCATGTTGGAAAGGAGGTATCAATCCCAAGGCTCTTAGATATTTTCCTACGACACCTTTGGGATCACGACCTCTAGGAACACATGTACACAAACAAAACTCCTTGAGAGTTGTTTCCTCCTTTCTATAATGGGGGACAATTAATAATGTGAAGGCTCTTACTTTGAGGGGGAACTTTAGCCATATCCTCCTGGAACTTGCAAATATAAATGTAGTAATTTCTACTTCAACTGTTTAATATGTAATCTCCCTCATGATCACTCTGTATGGTACATATTTTGGCAGTAGATGTAGGGCATAAGTGCACACAAATACCCTTATATAGGTATAGTGTTTCTCCATATACTATTTTCCAATATCCTTGAGGGCTTCAATGGCTCCCTGTGACAATTTCTGTAGTGGTTTATTGAATATGATAAAGAACATGGGTGCTATAAAGTGATCACATATATCATATACATTCTTCTTATAGTTAATTTCCCATAATTCACAACAATTATATATGCATAGGGGGTAAATTAGGGTTCCAGTCCCAATCCATTGTAAGAAAGGAATTGAAGAACATATAACATCAATTAGGTATGCATACATATAAAAACTTGGATTTTTGAGTCTTGGAGCCTCCCTTGTAGCTTCAAAGATGTTGGTAGACAATATTTGGGCCCAATTGAAAATGTGCTCTGCTTCAAATACATAGTGAGCGATAGGTACCTATTCCAATTTGAAATGCATACATCCTTACTTTCCATACAATCTACAAATTAATGTTGCCAACAACTGGTAGGGTTCCTTGAAATACTAGGTATGATACATTCCACTATGATTAACAGTAAAGGACTTGTATTCATCCCACCACTCTCTGATTAACTTGGTAATTTTGGGATCTCCCCTCCCGAAGATATCCATAAATTGCTTGTTTAAATACATTTCACTTCTCTGCAGTTGGTACCTTTTATGTATGTCATCTACCAACAATGATGTGATAGGGGCTCTTGCGTCATTTAACATTGTGCATGTGATTGAATATAGGTGGGAATAAGCCCATTTGATTGCATCGTTGTAAGGAAATATAGTGTATCTGGTAGCAATGGCATACAACCCACTTTCTTGATGTTCTTGTATACCTCTAGGTCCTCATCATCCTTTGGAAAATATTCCTGGACAAAGATTTTGTATATTTCATCCCATGTGGGGTATCTCTGAAGACCATTGTGGTGATTAGTATCTGTTAGCAACAAGTTTCCTAGACTCTTTCCTTGAGCGAATTTCCCCTTCTCACTTGTTCTCTTGACATTTTGTGCTTTTAAAATACTTGTAAAAATTCAAAGCATGACTATAAGGGTTCCGCAATAAAACTTGAAAATACTGTAAATCAACATAGTGGCAAAATTGATGATGAATTTCTCATTTAATGGTTAACTTACCTGAATTCTTTACAATTTAATAGAATTATTATTAATTAACTCTAGATTTTTCTCACAGGTGCTTGCTACAATCTTAGCTACAAAAAACGACTTCTATGATGGACGAATTAAGCTTATAGTCCAAATTCACCAACTCTCTTCCTTTTAATTAATGAAATTGGATTTGAACTCCCAACAACCGGGAAAAGTACAGAGCCACCAATGCCTTCAAAAGAACATGCTTGCAAGAAGATGGTTTTTCAAAGGAACAAGCTTGCGGGAAAGTAAACTTTCAAAATAATAGCTTGCAGGAAGATTCTCTTCGGGAAAACCTTTTTGGAAAAATCCTTTAGGAAGAACATACTTGAGGGAGAATATTTTCATAGGATTCTCGCTATAATCCCTAGTTTAATTAATGTTTAATGTAAATACGATGTGTGGCTACGACCAAGCGATGTATACGTGAATCGCATTTCTATGTTTTAATAATAAAATATGATTCTAGATGATAAGGGGATATGGATAGAGATGAGGGTTAAATTAATCCACAATATAGGGGAGGGTATAATAGAATGACTAAGAAAGGTCCACGGGGGAATTACCCATGTATATTAATTTCACTCACATTCCTGAATTTTATTATCATTATGTATTAAAATCTGTTTTCTAAATGAGTGTTCCCAAAGTCGATCATTGAATGCATATAAGAGGGTGGGTGTGAGAAATCACATCCCTTAGTTATTTGGAGCATGGGGGTTGAGTACAATAAACTTGGGGAAGTGTGTGAGTCAAGCAAGTAAGCCAAAGGAGAGGAAATTCGTATGGGAAACTACAACAATTTTGGGACAATAAACGTTTTTGCATGAATAACAAGTACAGAGGAGAAAATAGAGCTTTGAGCTGGAGAAACCATGGAGGGAGAATTATAGAGCATGTTGAAGTGTTTTTGGAGTGTCTTGGAGATGAATAATGAAGAGCCAGGTTGTCATGCCTGAAGAATGAACTCTGTACGAGATGCATTGTAACAACAAGTGTTTATTGTTGTTTGTTGGTAGTTTTCCTGGTTGTGAGTTCCCTTGAGTTCGCATGATCCAGATTTTATAAATGGAATGAAATCAATACAGATTATTAACATGTACTTAGCACAAAATAACAGAGATACAATAAAACTAGTTTTCTATTCAATAAGGAAATAAGCTGAAACTGTAAAATGCAGTTGAAACAAGCTTGCTGGAATGGTGACAACTTATCTTTGAGAAGAGATGGGACGGATGCGCTCATTCATAAGAAGATAATTACAATGAGGCTCTGAAGGCCTTTTTACAATAAACAGGAATGCCCAAAACCCTAGACATCCAAAAACCTAACCCTAGGAGATGAAGCGCCAAAAGTCATGTGGGCCCTGTTTGGGTAAGTTAGTACATTAACTTCCCGGGGTTGTAACTTTTGCATACAATCTCCGTTTTAGGCATATGATAGCCCGTTGGAAAGGTATCGTTGAGGAGATTCATTTTGGGGGATAAATAGTGCCTTTCATTATCATTCAAAATTTGGATCCCGAAAAACCTTCATTTAGGCCCTCAAAATGGCCCCGAAAGTTAAAACTGCTAAAACTAGTAAATTGCCAAAATTGCCAAAAAACTGTTTTGAGCCAGTTGGAAAAGGTGGGTCGACACTGATATTCACCTGGATCAATCCTCCCTAATTAGGAATCAATGGTCTACATTGCATTGAGGTCCCCCATCAGACGAGGAAATTTCTGCTGAATTTGGCCCCGGGTGAGCCACTTGCCTTGGTGCAGGAGCTACCCTGCTTTGACGACTCGATAAAGCTGGATCTTTTGCTGTCAAGTGCCCTCAATATGTCTGTCCACAATATGATCATTGGATTCCTGTTGTATGCAGTCGGGGTTGAGCTCTGTTGGTGTCAGTTGTTCTACTACTTCTGAGGTGTCCAATAATGGTGGGAAATAAGGGCGAAGGAGATCCATGTTGAACACTGGGTGTAGGCCAAGGAAAGGAGGAATGTTGAGCTGAAAAACATTATCCCCCATGGCCTTGGCGATTGTGTATGATCCATACTGGAGTGGGTGAATCTTCTGATGGGGTCCTTTAAGGCGTTCTTTATGCAAGTGTAACCAAACTTTGTCACCCACCTGAAACTTATGTGGCACCCAATGTTGATCATGGCGTTGTTTGTACTTGTCATTGGACTTCTGTAGGATATCCTGAACCTGTTGGTGTATGTGTTGGATCCGCTCAATGAACCGGGTGGCTTTTTCAGCTTCAGTTGGAGTAGGATATGAGTCGGTCGAGGTGACCGCAAGGGGAAGTGCAACATCTATGGGACCCAATGGTTGGAATCCCAAACCCACCTGAAAGGGGCTGTGGCTGATTGAGCTATGTACAACTCAATTGTAGCTATGTTGGATATAGGGAAGGCTCTCATCCCATGTGTGAAGGTGCTGTGAATTATACATGCGAAAGATATGCACAATCATTCGATTTATGACCTCAGTTTGGCCATCTATCTGAGGGTGGAAGGCCGTGGATTTGGTGAGCTTGGTGTCCAGCAGTGACCAGAGGCTCGACTAGAATATGTTAAGAAATTGGTTGTTCTGATCCGAGACAATGGTTTGTGGGATTCCAAAATGTACCCAAACTCGTTCAAAGAAGAGCTTGGCAGTGGCCTCTGCTGTAATGTTCTTCTTGCAGGAAATCAAAATTGCCATCTTAGAAAAGCGATCAACAACCACAAAAACACAGATGTTTCCCACTTGGTGGATGGGAGGCTTGGCATGTAGTCCATTGAGATGGATTCCCATGGCCTGTCAGAAGTAGAAAGAGGGGTTTACAAGCCCTGTTTCTTAGTGGTTGATTTGACAATCATGCAGGCAGTGTAGGACCTGATATACTTGCTGACCTCCTGTCGAAGTTTCGGCCAGTAGAAATGTTTTTGTAGCATCACCACTATCTTTTAGATGCCGAAGTGGCCTGCAACCCGACTGTAGTGGGCTTCCTAGATCAGCTTCGCTCACTCGCTTGATGGAACACATATATGGCCCAGAAGACACAACAACCCATCCTGAAGATTGAAATTATTGACAACTGCGTTTTCCCCCAACATTTGGTAGGTGGTGGCAAAGTCTGGGTCTGTCTCATAGAGTTGGGGCCATCCAGAGGTCTCATGCACGCAAGAGTCTAGCACCATGGTGAGTGTCGCGATTAGCGGTCTGCTAAGGAAATCAATGATGCGATTGGTGCTTCATGTTTTATACTTGATGTTGAGGTGGAATTGATACAAGTATGTGGAGCACTTTTGATGGCGATCATTCTACAATTTTCCTTGTGTCTACATGAACTTCAATGGCTTATGATTAGTGTGGATGACTGTCCCTTTCCCAAGAATGTAGTGTCTCCACTGGTGGTAGGCTTGCACAATGGAGTACATTTCTTTGTCGTAAGTATGGTACTTATGGACAACATCTGATAGTGTCTCACTATGATAGCCCACAAGGTGGCCGTGTTGAGTGAGAACAACGCCCACAACATAGTCAGAAGCATTTGTCTCAATCTCAAAGGGCTGTTGCAGGTCTGGGAGTGAAAGTAATGGGGTTGAGCACAAACACTACTTCAAATCATCGAATGCTTGTTGTTGGGACTGACACCAAATTTCTCCTTACCACCACCCCTGGTTATTTGGCTGAGGGCTCATGCAATATGGGAGAATCCCAACATGAACCTATGGTAGAAATTGGCAAGGCCTAAGAAGCTTTTAAGCTCAGTGAGTGTGGTTGGGGATGGCCAGTCACAGATGACTTGTATCTTGGCTGGATCCACATGTATGCCATGCTGATCAACGATGTAGCCCAGGTAATGGACCCTGTCCATGCCGAAGGAGCATTTTTCCAAGTTGTCATATAGTTTGTGCTATCACAGGGTGTTCAAAACCTGTTGAATATGTAGCAAGTGTTCGGCCCAAGTCTTTCTATAAATGAGAATGTCATCCAGATACACCACTACAAAATTATTGGTGAATGGTCACAGGATATCGTTTATCAACCTCATGAAAGTGGCTGGCGCATTTTTCAAACCAAAGGGCATGACCAACCATTCAAAAAGGCCTTCCTTTGACTTGAAGGAGGTCTTCCATACTTCTGTCTGTTCTATCGGGACCTGGTGGTAGCCAGACTTCAGATCAATCTTACTGAAGTATTTGGCCCCTGTGAGTTGATCAAGGAGGTCGTCGATTCAGGGAATCGGGTACCGATTTCTGACTGTGATTTTATTCAGAGCCCGATAATCAATGCGGAGTCATCAGGTTCCATCTTTCTTCTGTAGCAACATGATTGGGCTCCCACAAGGTGATGAGATGGGACGGATGTGCCCCTTGTGGAGAAGTTCTTGGATCTGTCGCTTGATCTCCTCTTTCTCTAATAGAGAGTGGTGATAGGCTGGCCCATTGGGAAATGATGTGTCAGGGGTCAGATCAATGGGGTGCTTGACCTGGTAGTGCAGAGGTACCCTGGTAGGTGAGGAGAAGATATCTGAGTATTCTTCCATGACCTTATCTACTTGCTTCTATTGTGTGGAGAGGTCAGCCCCAAAGACCCTGGATGTGGCTGTGATCTTTCGCTTATTCTGAGAGCGAATCACAAAGAAGACAAACTTCCCTGTTTGAGAAATGAACTTCCTGCATTGCTTAGCAAAGATCAAGGAGATAACACTAGGTGGGACTGCCTCGGGTATCTTGTACAATTTCCTCTTCAAAGTAATAATAACACTACGAGGCCTAGACTCATATACAACATGACGTTTCCATAAATAAGGTTGTCCCAAAAGAACATCACAAAATTTGAGAGGAGCAACATCACACAATACCTCATCTTTGAAGGGCTTGATGTCATTCGCTAGTCGACACTGTTGGCTGACACAGATATCGCTTCCTTGGCGGAGCCATCCAATGGTGTAGGGTTGTGGGTGTAGTGTTGTCGACAAGGCCAACCATTTGATGACCTATGCCGAGATGAGGTTCTTCTAGCTACCGCTATAAACAATGAAGTGCAGCGGGGTGCCTTTTACCCACATCTGTGAATGGAAGAGGCACCCTCCTTCTTCTGGCTTGTCTGGTTCACCAGGCTGGAGCTTGGTGGTAGACATGGTGGCACTGGGTTCCACGTCAATGATTCGTCTTCCCCTTTCTAGTTTCAGATCAGAGTCAAAACCTACATTTGATTCAAAGGCTTTCACTTCGACCACCAGCGACTAGTTTGAGTGGTAGTTAGCAGTGTTATGCCAAGGGATCTTATGGAAGTCGCACCACTTCCCAGTATCTTTCTTTGTCTTTCCGGTGTCCTTCTTTGTTTGCGACTTGGACTAGTTGTCCTAATACTATCCATCTATGCTCTTTCCTTTGATCTGTGGGTTGGGGCCGCTCTTTCCTAGCTTTTGTTGTGAGGGGTTCCCAAGCCCAAATTGTCGCGTCTTTTGTTTGAGCTTCTGCTCGATTTTGATGGCATATCGGTAGGCCGCGCCCAAGGATGAGATGTCCAGAATTTCTATTTTGGTCTAGATGTATCTATGTAGAGCACCGTGATAATTGAGCACCAGATGTTTCTCTAAATCTTTGATACGTAGCTTGGTGCGCAAGGTATGGAAGATATTTGTGAAATCTAGCACTGCTTGGTCTCTTTCTTGCCGCAGTGTGGTCCATTTGGTATACAAGTCGTCATAACTTCCGACAGAGTAGTATTGTTCCTTAATAAAATCCATGAAGGATTCCCAGGTGGTCGTGACTGTAAAAAACGAGGGTTCATCTATTTCATTTTGCTCACAGAAGGTTTCCCACCAATCTTTGACATAGGGAACGACTTTGAGGAGCGCAAAAGTAATCTAAAGTTATGGATAGAAAAATACTCTTCTAGTAGATTCAACCAATTGTCTACAACATCTGTGTCTATCTGACCTTCAAATATAGGAATATCAAAGTTTATTTGTACCTTGAAGGGGGCGATGCCTCTGCTCGAAGAAGATGCGTCCCATGTTGGTAGCCGCCGAACGATTTGCGCAAAACTATCCATCATCTCGTTCCTTTGTTGAGTGAGGGCTTGCTCAATCAAAAAATTGAAAGGATCTCTTGCCCCAACATATTTATTTTCTCCTTCCATGAGAGGTCGGTTGGGTGTGCAGGATATTTTGTCCTCAAGAGAAACAAGCTCGAGACCCAACTCTTTGTACTTTGACCTCATTGGGGACATGCATTAAGACGACAAGGAGCAGACCGCTCTGATACCACTGATCCGGATTTGATGAGCGGAATGAAATGAATACATATTATTAACAAGTACTTAACACAAAATAACAGAGATACAGTAAAACTAGTTTTCTATTCAATAAGGAAATAAACTGAAACTGTAAAATGTAGTGGAAACAAGCTTGCTGGAATGGTGGCAGCTTATCTCTGAGAAGAGATGTGACGACTGTTCTCATTCACAAGAAGATGATCACAATGAAGATCTGAAGGCATTTTTACAATAAACAGAAATTCCAAAAACCCTAGACATCCAAAAACCTAACCCTAGGAGATGAAACACCAAAACTCATGTGGGCCCTGTTTGGGTAAGTTAGTACATTAAGTTCCCGGAGTCGTAACTTTTTCATACGGTCTCCGTTTTAGGCATATGATAGCCCGTTAGAAAGGTATCTTCGAGGATATTCATTTTAGGGGATGAATCATGTATCCATATATAATTGGGAAGCTCTATCCTGAAAAAACTTCATTTAGGCCCTCAAAATGGCCCCGGAAGTTAAAACTGCTAAAAATAGTAAATTGCCAAAATTGCCAGAAAATTGTTTTGACCTAGTTGGAAAAGGTGGGTGGCCACCGATATCCACCTAAATCAATCCTCCCTCCTTATGAAGAAATGGTCTCCATTTCATTGAGGTCCCCCATCAGATGAGGATATTTCCGCTGAATTTGGCCTCGGGTGAGCCACTTGCCTTGGTGGAGGAGTTGCCCTGCTTTGACGTCTCGATAAAGATGGATCCTTTGTTGTCAAGTGCCCTTGATTTGTGTGTCCACAATATGATCATTGGATGCCTGTTGTATGCAGTCAGGGTTGAGATCTTTTGGTGTCAGTCGTTCTTCTACTTCTGAGGTGTCCAATAATGGTGGGAAATAAGGGAGAAGGAGATCCACATTGAACATTGGTTGCAGGCCAAGGAAAGGAGGAATGTTGAGCTGAAAAGAATTATCCCCCATGACGTTGGTGATGGTGTATGATCCATAGTGGAGTTGGCGAAGATTTCGATGGGGTCCTGTAAGGCATTCTTTCTGCAAGTGCAGCCAAACTTTGTCTCCCACCTGAAACTTATGTGGCACCCGATGTTGATCATGGCGCTGTTTGTACTTGTCACTGAACTTCTGTAGGATATCCTGAACCTATTGGTGGATGTGCTAGATCCGCTCAATGAACCGGGTGGCTTTGTCAGCTTCAGTTGGACCAGGAGATGAGTTGGTCGAGGTGACCGCAAGGGGAAGTGCAACATCTATGGGACCTAATGGTTGGAATCCCAACCCCACCTGAAAGGGGCTATGACTGGTTTAGCTATGTATGGATCGATTGTAGCTATGCTAGACATCGAGAAGGCTCTCATCCCATATGCAAGGGTGTTGTGAATTATACATGCAAAGGATATGCACAATCATTTGATTTACGACCTTGGTTTGGCCATTTGTCTGAGGGTGGAAGGTCGTAGATTTGGTGAGCTTGGTGTCCAGCAATGACCAGAGGCTCGACCAAAATATTTTGAGAAATCGACTTTCCCGATGGTTTGTGGGATTCCAAAATGTACCCACACTCGTTCAAATAAGAGCTTGGCAATGGTCTCTGCTATGATGTTCTTTTTGCAGGCAACAAAAATCGCCATCTTAGAAAGGCGATCAACAACAAAAAAAACACAGTCGTTTCCCTGCTTGGTGGATGAGAGGCTTGACATGTAGTCCATTGAGATGGATTCCCATGGCTTGTGATGAGTAAGAAGAGGGGTGTACATGCCCTTTTTCTTAGTAGTCGGTTTGGCAATCGCATAGGCAGTGCAGGACCTGATATACTTGCTGACCTCTTGTCGAAGTTTCGACCAATAGAAATGTTTTTGTAGCATCACCTATGTATTTTCGATGCCGAAGTGGCCTGCCACCCAACTGTAGCGGGATTCCCAGATCAACTTCTCTCACTCGCTTGATGGAACATAGATATGGCCCAGACGACAAAACAACCCATCTTGAATATGGAAATTATCGACAACTGAGTTTGACCCCAACATTTGGTAGGTGGTGGTGAAGTTTGGGTCTGTCTCATAGAGTTGGGGCCATCCAGAGGTGTCGCGAATGGCGGTGGAATTGCTGCAAGTATGTGGACCACTTTTGATGGCAGTCATTCTGCAATTTTCCTTGTGTCTGCATGAAATATAATGGCTTATGATCAGTTTGGATGACTGTCTTCTTCCCAAGAATGTAGTGTCTCTACTGGTGATAGGCTTGAACAATGGAGTACATTTCTTTGTCATAATTAGGGTACTTACAGACAACATCTGATAGTGTCTCACTATGATAGGCCATAGGGTGGCCGTGCTGAGTGAGAACAATGCCCACAACATAGTCTGAATCATCTGTCTCGATCTCAAAGGGTTATTGTAGGTATGGGAGTGAAAGTATTGGGGTTGAGCACAAACGCTACTTCAAATCATCGAACGCTTGTTGTTGGGACTGACGCCATGCAAATTTCACCTTACCACCACCCCTGGTTATTTGGCTGAGGGCCCATGCAATATGGGAGAATCCCAACATGAACCTGCGGTAGAAATTGGCAAGGCCCAAGAAGCTCCGAAGCTCAATGAGTGTGGTTTGGGCTGGCCAATCATGGATGACTTGAATCTTTGATGGATCCACATGTACGCCATGATGATCAATGACGTAGCCTAGGTAATGGACCCTTTCCATGCTAAAGGAGCATTTTTCCAAGTTGGCGTATAGCTTGTGTTGTCACAGGGTGTGTAGAACCTACTGAATATGCTGCAAGTGTTCGGCCCAAGTCTTGTTGTAAATGAGAATGACATCCAGATACACCACTACAAAATTATTCGTGAATGGTCACAGGATATCGTCCATCAACCTCATGAAAGTGGCTGGCGCATTTGTCAAACCAAAGGGCATGAACAACCATTCAAAAAGGCCTTCCTTTGACTTGAAGGCGGTCTTCCATACATCTGTCTGTTCTATCGAGACTTGGTGGTAGCCAGACTTCATATCAATCTTACTGAAGTATTTGGCCCCCGTGAGTTGATCAAGGAGGTCGTCGATTCGGGGAATCGGGTACCGGTTTCTGACTGTGATTTTATTTAGAGCTCGGTAATCAATGCAGAGTCGCCAGGTTCCATCTTTCTTCTGTACCAACAGGATTGGACTCCTGCAAGGTGATGAGATGGGACATATGTGCCCCTTATGGAGAAGTTCTTTGATCTGTCACTTGATCTCCTCATTATCTAATAGAGAGCGGAAATAGACTAGCCCATTGGGCAACGGTGCGCCAGGGGTCAGATCAATGGGGTGCTTGACCTGGCAGTGCAGAGGTACCCCGGTAGGTGAGGAGAAGATATCTTAGTATTCTTCCATGACCTTATCTACTTGCTTATGCTATGTGGAGAGGTCGGTCGCAGAGACCCTATATGTGGCTATGATCTTTCACATATTCTGAAAGTGAATCACGAAGAAGACAAACTTCCTCGTCTGAGAGATGACCTTCCTGCATTGCTTAGTAGATATCAAGGAAATATCACTAGGTGGGACTACCTCGGGTATCCTGTACAATTTCTTGTTCAAAGTAATAATAACACTACTAGGCCTAGACTCATATACAACATGACATTTCCATATAAGGTTGTCCCAAAAGAACATCACAAACTTCGAGAGGAGCAACATCACACAATACCTCATCTTTGAAGGGCTTGATGCCATACGACAATTGACACTATTGGTTGACATGGAGATCGCTTCCTTGGTGGAGCCATCCAATGGTGTAGGGTTGTGGGTGCGGTGTTGTCGACAGAGCCAATCTCTTGACGACCTCTGCTGAGATGAGGTTCTTCTGGATATCGCTATCAACGATGAAGTGCAGTGGGGTGCCTTTTACCCATATCTGTGAATGGAAGAGGCGCTATCTTTCTTCTAGCTCGTTTGGTTCACCATGTTGGAGCTTGGTGGTAGAAATGGTGGCACTGGGTTCCATGTCAATGATCCATCTTCCCCTTTCTGGTTCTGGATCAGAGTCATAACCTGCATCTGATTCAAATTCTTTCACTTCGGCCACCAACGACTTCTTTGAGCAACAATCAACAGTGTTATGCCAAGGGATCTTATGGAAGTCCCACCACTTCCCAGTATCTTTCTTTGTCTTTTCGGTGTCCTTCTTTGCTTTTGGCTTAGACTGGTTTTTCTGATACTGTCCATATTTTCTCTATCCTTTGTTCTGTTGGTTGGGGCCGCCCTTTCCTGGCTTTTGTTGTGAGGGGTTCCCAAGCCCAAAGTGCCACATCTTTTGTTTGAGCTTCTGCTCGATCTTGTCCGCATATTAGTAGGCCATGCCCAAGGATGAGATATCCATAAATTCCATTTCAGTCTGGATGTATCTATGCAGAGCACCGCAATACTTGAGCACCGGATGTCGCTCTGAATCTTTGATACCCAACTTGGTGCGCAAGGTATGGAAGATACTTGTGAAATCTGGCACTGCTTGGTCTCTTTCTTGCCGCAGTGTGGTCTATTTGGTATACAAGTCGTCATAACTTCCGATAGGGTAGTATTGTTCCTTAATAGAATCCCCGAGGGTTCCTATTTTTCCTTTTGCTCAGAGAAGGTTTCCCACCAATCTTTGACATGGGAAACAACTTTAAGGAGCACAAAAGTAATATTTTCTCTATTCAAAAAGTTATGGACAGAAAAATACCCTTCTAGTAGATTCAACCACTTGTCTACAACTTCTGTGTCTATTTGACCTTCAAATATAGGAATATTGAAGTTTATTTCTAGCTTGAAGGGGGCGACACCTCCACTCAAAGAATGTGCGTCCCCTGTTGGTAGCCGCCGAAGGATTTGCGTGAAACTATCCATCATCTCGTCCTTTGTTGAGTGAGGGCTTCCTCAATCAACAATTTGAAAGGATATCCTGTCCCGTCATCTTTCTTTTCTCCTACCATGAGAGGTCGCTTGCCAGCTTGGGCGTGCAAGAGTTTTTGTCCTCAAGAGAAACAAGCTCGAGACCCAACTCTTTGTACTCTGACCTTGTTGGGGAAATGTATTAAGACGACAAGGAGCAGACCGCTCTGATACCACTGATTCGTATTTTATGAGTAGAACAAAATGAATACAGA
The DNA here is from genome assembly GCA_009831015.1 of Picea engelmannii. Lineage (NCBI taxonomy): Eukaryota > Viridiplantae > Streptophyta > Pinopsida > Pinales > Pinaceae > Picea > Picea engelmannii. The sequence goes on from ML784794.1 coordinate 628,624, forward strand.
TTATTAACAGGTACTTAACACAAAATAACAGAGATACAGTAAAATTGGTTTTCTATTCAATGAGGAAATAAGCTGAATCTGTAAAATGCAGCGGAAACAAGCTTCCTGGAATGATGGCGGCTTATCTCTTAGAAGAGATGTGACGGTTGCGTTCATTCACAAGAAGATGATTACAATGAGGCTCTGAAGGCATTTTTGCAATAAACAGGAATGCCAAAATCCCTAGACATCCAAATACCTAACCCTAGGAGATGAAGCGCCAAAAGTCATGTGGGCCCTGTTTGGGTAAGTTAGTACATTAACTTGCCGGGGTCGTAACTTTTGCATACGATCTCCATTTTAGGCATATGATAGCCCGTTGGAAAGGTATCATTGAGGAGATTCATTTTGGGGGCTCAATCATGCCTTCAACTATCATTAAGAAGCTCGATCCTAAAAACCTTCATTTAGGCCCTCAAAATAGCCTCGGAAGTTAAAACTACTAAAAATAGTAAATTAATGGTATCATCAAGTAGTATAATTTGTATGTAATTCATAGCTGATAAGATACATGAAATTAGTTAACATAAAATTTTAGTTTTTATGAGTATTCTACACATAATGGACCTCAGTTGGGCTAGGTGATGTTACATTATGGTATCATAGATTCTAGTTCAAACACTGGACCTATATGGGCCAAGAACCAGTGTGAATTTGGGTAAAATTCATTGTTACATATTTTTTTGTGACGAATTTGGTGGAAAACATAGAAAAATTAGAGTGAAATACCCAAATTCATGAGTAAATTCGAGGGAAATTGCCTCAGAACCCTCTCATAGATGATATAGGGCATCCATCTACAGAGTTGCAAAGTTTTGGAAGGTCAAATTTCATGTTTTAATGACCGCCAATGAAGCTGGGAGAGTTCAACGAATCGACGGTCGATATCATGTTTGATCTCGAGATCAAAGGTTTCAGACGTTTGAAAGGTCGAGTCGATCAACGACCATGATTCAATTTCATAGGTTTGTGGAGTGGATCAGATCAACGGTCTAAATCAGTTGTCGGAGGTTATAAAAAAGAAGTCGATCGACGGTCAATATCATCTTGGCTTGGAGATCGACGACCTAGATTAATTGGAGATTGGTCAAAAATTTTCTAAGTGTTGGAGTTGGCGAAAGTGTTAGCCTATGGCTTACCTTACCAATCACTAAGTCTAATTGTCACCTAAATTTGTATTATTCATTTAGGATATTAGTAATATATCCTCAAGTGATGACTAATGAGTTTGTTAAGATTGTCTAGCCTAGTCATCATGCATGATTTTAGGATCTAGAGAAAATCTCTCTATGAGGTGGCATCACCCATTGTACTATAAATATGTAACATTGGTGTGAATACATAAGAGTTGGCTAGTGATCCTTTTCCGCCATCTTGTTGTGCTTGTCTATATTTTATCAATTGGTATCAGAGCCATGATGAATAAATGGTGATAATATCAGAGCTCTTATAGTCCTAAGGGTATAATAACACCATGCTAGTTTTACATGCAAGATGAGCATCTGAAGCTCTGATCTGTCATGCTGTAAGTTTTAGATCGAGTAGATCTGTTGCAAACATAGCCCATGCACAAAGGCGTGAATAAACACAACCTCCCATTAAAAAATCATTTTACCCATGCACAAAGGTGTGAAGAAACACAACCTCCCATTAAACAATCATTTTGAAGGGAAATTCGCCCATAGAGACCGAGCATGAAGTAAAAGGAAGAGCATATATACACTCTTTTGAAAGCATAGGCCAAAGACAAGGTTATATATCTTTGAACATTTTATGGATTTAAGATGAAAATGTATTTTTCAATAATATTGATTTGTGGCTTTTCATATTGAGTTCTTCTCCAATAGATCTGTATAGTCCATGACAGTTTTAATATTTAAAAATAAAATGAAATGAAGATGGTAAATTCTTGCAAAGAATTGGTACTCATTCCTTTGAAAAATATCTATTCGAGAGAATGTGGGTGGTCAACTGTCAGATCTGAAGGATTGGATATGTACTAGAAATTTCTATTTTCGACACACTAGTTCAGTGAGAGTTAACTGACTAGTTCTATTTTAGACTTTCTATTTTTACCATCACTATCATGCATGCATGCAATCCTAAGGAAAGCTAACTGCTTGATTTCTTTTCTTAATTATGGAATGTTTTTTCCTATATATGAGTGTATTCCACTCATTCATTGTATATATTGATCATGATATATGTATCAATCATCAACTCATTGGAGTAGTGTGAATATATTTCCTCATTCTTCCATATTGAATCTCTCTTCCTTTCTTGATAAAATTTGTTTGTACTTTCTTTAGCTAGATCTCCTGTGCAGGTTTCCATGAAACACTGACATGGTATCAGAGCTATGCTGCTTGGAGCAAGCAAGACAAGCCAAAGAATAAGGAAAATCAGAGTTTCAGCGAGCTAAATCTGTGGTTGTACCTTTCAACAATTATTTCTCCCAAAATATTATGTTTTTGAGGAAACGACCTTAAAGGATAGTAAATTGACCCATTTTGGAAGTGGGTTTTCAACCATTTAGCGAGATTCTTCACCATTTGCTCATAATTTAAGCCGCAAGATAGCCTCCTAAAACTAATACGAATCCGTGGTTGTACCTTTCAACAGTGATTGCTCCCAAAGTATTAAGTTTTTGAGGAAACAACCCGCGAGGAAAGTAAATTGACCCATTTTGGAAGTGGGTTTTCAACCGTTTGGTGAGATTCTTCATCATTTTCTCATAAAGTAAGCCGCAAGATCATCTCTTGAAACTGATATGAATTTTCACTTAAAGTGCCATTTCTGCCATGATTTCTTAATTTTTCACTTGCAGATTGAGAGTAAATTTTTAGGGGTTCTTAGAAATAGTGGGAGAGATGGATAGTAAAACTATTATACAATCAAACTTGGTGGTAATCCTCACACCATACAATTATTTTGATTGGAAGCCCAAGGCAACATTCCAACTCAAAATAAAATGACTGTATAATTTGACAATGGCGACATAAACAGAACCTACATCAGGGATTGAGAAGATGAGATGGGCAAACCATAAGGATGAGGCCACATGACTACTTCTTGAGTTAATCTCCACTGATTTATGGTTTCATGTTGCTGCATGCAAGACTCCTGTTGATACTGAGAGGGGGGTGAATTAGTATCAAGTACAATTTAAAACCTTTTTCAACTTATACTTAAACCATTCAAATATATCCAATGAGCAATGAACAATAGTATAAGAGTTAAACCAATACACCACAATACACCATATATGAGAAACAATCAATAGTTATTGTTCAAGGGAAGTAATGACTTCCAAAAGTATCTACAACTCCCAAATGTAAAGGGAGGGATAAACCTCTAAGAGGAAGATACAATCCTCCAATATCAAGAGAGGATTTAACTCTCCATCCTCGCCCCTTTCTTCCACCCAAGAATATATGAGAGATAATAAAACTTTACATTAAATCATCACCATCAACCAATCATCACATAGAACCTGATAATGCTTCCTGAGACTTCTTCAATTTCTGCAATTCCTAAATTCTTGGAATATTCTTATCCTGTAGATAGTATTACTCAATGTATTCTCTGAAACTTCTCCAAGTTTCACTCCTTGAATCCTCCACAAAAAGAAGTTATAGAGAGAATGGTAGACTTTGTTCAATTCTGGTTTATTCAAGAGACCGAACTTGTACAGAATTCCCCACACTCAATATTTAACATTAGATTTTGAAACTCACACACAAGAAACTAAAGTTCGTACTCTTTCCAATGCAATTTGTCCCACTTCATTTGGATTCTCTATGAAGAAGTTATGACCTTTTTACCCGTAACACCTGTTTATGGACTAGCTTCAGGACTGGTAAAAAACCTATCTTCCACATAGTGTATCTCCATAATTATAGCGAATCAATAGCTGAAACTTTTACCACATGTACCTTGATATGTCTTCTCAATACCATAGAAATTTTACCATCTGAATCGTTCTAGAAAACAAATTTATAGCAAAAATGGTAAGATGACCTAAAAATAACATACCTTAGAACACATCACCAAAAGACTTCATCCTCCCTTGAAATCTGACATTCTTTACTTCTGATTTTCCTCTGAAATTTGACTTGTGTATGAAACGAATGTATAATGATATTTATTTATACCATTTATGTCACTTCCTTTTAAAATTAGGGTCGACTTGACACTTTCTTATTTTGTAATTCTGTTTTTTAATTATCTTCAGGGCCTACATGTACTTCCTTCTTCAATTCACTTTGTTATCTTCAAAAATTTATTTCTCCTCAACCAAGAGGATCCACGTGACATGCCACATACCATCGGAAACAACATGATCTATATTATCCATCCATGGGTGTTGTATCTGCATGTGCATTGTCCTTCATGTCCAAATGCTTTAATCAATCTTGTGGTCCAAAACCCATGACTAGGGTTGACATCAATGACAACAACCAATCTTCCAACAATCTCCCCCTTTGTCATTGATGGCAACACTCATGCTCTCCCTATCATCATGATCCCAATTTCTCTCCCCCTTTGA